>CM031243.1:493028653-493628653 GCA_018340775.1 Taxus wallichiana var. yunnanensis | reverse complement strand
CTGTGGCGAGAATGGGAATTCTCTATACCAAATAGAAAGTGTAAAGGGATTGTTTATGGCCAATCCTTTCCTCATTGCCTGGATTACGAGTTGATAGAATCACCTTTTATTAAGACATTTATGTGATTGAGATGAAGAACCAACTTTAGCTCTTTCAGCAATTTTTACTGGGTACACCCATTACACATTTCCTATAGCAAACTTTAGTGAGCAGCCCCATAAGTTATTCTTATGGTTTGCATAAGAGCCTTCCTACTTTGGCATTGTCCAGATTGTTTTTCAAGGCATGATCAAAGTTGAGCTTGATCATTTCCTTATCAGGGAGTGCTGTCTAGCAAGAGTCTTTTGGGGTGGACAAGAACTAACTCCTTTGGTGGGAGAAGGGTGGTGAGTTGGCATGCTTCGAGTGTTCTGACACATCAGCAGGTGATGCTTTCTTCTTTCTTGGTCTCATTAGCATTCACAACCTTCAAAATGGCAACTTCAACTTTCACTAGCAATCTTGTCCTCTCCATTTTCATTCCTCAAAGAACCTTTGATACCCTGCCTTCCATAATTTGCACATGATTATGGATGTATGATGGCTATCTAGAGTCTACAACCAGTAAATTGTAAGCACAAATTTTCTTATCTGTTTAAAACGAACCCTTGAAAATAGTATGGAGGAGATCATATCTAAAAAAGGAGTATGCCATCCTCATTTGCGTGGCATCCATAGAATTTGTCACATTTGCCTTCTCATATTAACTTTGAGATAGAATCTATTGAATAATCCATTTAGTACAGCTTCACCAGATCATATCTCATGTCATATTAAAGTGCCGCTTCTTTTGACGCTGCAAATGAATACAATCCTAGCACTACAGTTAGGAGTTATTCTGAGAATTGAATCGCTCTGCACAGAACATGGAAGAATGATCCATCCTGTATATATGTTAGATGTTTGGGTGTGTATAGTTTTACAAGAGAGCATCTGCATTCTCAACATTCCCATGATGTTGATCGTAGGGTTGTTTATTGTTTGTTATTTATAATGTTCAGTAAGTGTTTTTGGTAAGAATTAGGTTGCTCGCACCACTATTTGATATTTATTGCTGGTGGCTTTGATTTTTCCTAAGGATCTTTTTGTGAGTGCAGGCTAGGATTAAAAAGATAATGCAAGCTGATGAAGATGTTGGAAAGATTGCTTTGGCTTCACCCCTTCTAGTATGTGAGTAACGGACACATTTTGTGATTGCAAATGTATCTAACTTGTATCTTTTAAATTGCATATATTTAGTTTTGAGAATATGTATTTTTAAGGAGTTCAGTGAACATCTTTTATAGTTGTTTTATAACAATTACCTGATTAGTATTCCTTTTTTATTTTGGTCTTTTAATTTCATTTAGGTCATGCAGAGCGAACTTTCTAAGTATTACGCCCTCAAACTTTTCAATGCTGGTTTATAAGTGTGGTTTATAGTGTGTACCGTGCATACAGCCAGAAAAAACTAGCTGTCCTAAGTTTTTTTCCCTTTTATCATTTTATTTTGCAGCAAAAGCTTCAGAGCTATTTTTACAGTCTCTTTGTGACAGAACATGTGAAATAACACTCCAGAGAGGGGCCAAAACAATAACTGCTTCTCATCTGTAAGTGTTTCAGATTTAATATTCTAGTATAGTTTTAATGCATTTCTTCACTGCATGTCTTACAATAAGTGGGCTGGAAGAAAAATATCTTTGAGGAAAAGTGAGAGATGTGATTGGCATGAATCATCATAAAGTGTGGCTGCGAGAGGGCAAAACAACAAATGCATTGTGAAGACAAAATTCTCTAATCCTTGTGTTGCTTTCTTCATTCTAACTCTTTCTTGTTTGTATCTTTTGAGGTGATTTCAGATTTACATTATGCACTAATGGTGTTATAAGTTGATTAAGAAACTTCTCCCATCTGCCATTGTCTTGACTTAAATTGATCAAGCTCTCAATTTCTTTTGAGCAATTTGTACCGTGTGTAGCTTTTGCCTTCAGAGTGTTCATGACATAGTCACGCAACATCTGATTTGTCTGTCATTTTCTCTTTCCACTGCCAGTGATGCCTGCAGGATATTAACTAGAAAAATGCAGCAGAACTTCCCGAGGGTTATATATTTAGTACATATTTGTTTGAGACCTTGTTCCATGCAGGTAACATTTATTTAGGAAGACATATTGTAGTACAGTTTCGAAGCACCAGCCTTTTTGTACCGTCTACATCAATTAGTAGACCCAATCAGAGCTTGGTTTGTGATATGATAATTTGAGGTGTTATGTCATTGCCCTTCAAGCAGAAATACCACTGAGATCCCACTCTTGCCATCAGCTGTTAAGCCTCCCTGGATTGGGCGAGGACCAAACTTTTCAGTTCCTTCATAGTTGAATAGGTCACGTGTTATTTTGGATGAGGTTGTTATGGTGCATTGTTGTATCACTTTTAATAAGGTGCCTGTCCTCATTATTTAATCATAATTTAGATTGGGGATAACTTCACATAAGCTTACAATTTGATTGCCACTTCTCAATCATTTTTTGGTGATTTCTTTGGTAACCTATAAACTGTGAATTCAATTTTGGCGCATGAATTTATCATGTATCCTTTTCTGGAGTTCCACATCATCGATTGCGAAATGCTTAACACTCCATTCCATATTGAAATAATGTGTTCAAATTAATGCTTGATTTGTCTTCAAACACTATCCTGATATATAATTTATTTTGAATGCTGTGCAAGCTAATTAACTTTATTATCTATCTGCTGTATAAGCTAACTAACTTTATTATTGATCTCCTGCTATACAAGCTAATTAACTTAATTATTTATTTTCAGCTATTAAGGCACTTATGTATTTGTCTTTCTCCTGGATTTTAGGAAACAATGCATTCAGAAGTTTAATGTTTTTGACTTCCTACAAGAAATAGTAAGCAAGGTTCCCGACCTGGGTGGTTCTCATGCTGCAGGCGGAGGGAGACATGGTACCAGGAGGAGGTATTTGTATATCCAGCTCTCTCTTTTAATTATTAATATATAGTGAAAGCTTAAATAAATTTAGAAGTAAAGAATTGCAATATTACCTTTCTATCATTGGATCTTAAATGAAAGTGACATCAATTTTTCTAACAAACAACAAGGTTGCTTTTGGTGCCTTCAATCAAGTTTGGAAAACAATTAGAAATTTCAAGGTATAAACCAAATTATTTGTATTATAACCTATTGCACTTTATTGCTACAGAAAAGCACATGAGGAGGAGGATAATGAAAGCGACGATGAACTTAAGAGGCCCAAAATGGTGAGAAATCAGTGATGGTAGTGAATTGGTAGTTTATGTTCTATGGCAATAGTTATTTAACTTTATTTTTGTTCTTTGAGCAGGTTAGTTCTAGGGGACGAGGACGAGGAAGGGGAAGAGGAAGAGGAAGAGGAAGGGGCAGAGGGTCAAGAGGCAGTAAATCAGGTGAGAGAAATGTTGCTGCAGCAGAGAAATTTGAAGATGACCTAGATTTGTCTCCAGAACATAGTGATACACAGGACAGAACCTTAGAAGAGCAGACACAGCTTAATGTTGAGGCACATCAATCGAAAGATAATGTGGGGTTGGATAGCTCTGTATTTGCAAAAGGTTTTGATCTCAATTTAGATTTAGATGAAAATGGGGACATTGCAATGATGCGATCAAATGATAAACAGGGATCAATTGATAAACAGGAAGAACAATATCTTAGTTCATCTCATTCAGATGGAGATGATGTAATGATGCATCCCTTGCAACTTCAAATGCAATTAGGTAGAACTATTGATGAAGATGAAGATGAGGATGATTACGACAATGATGATGTATAATGTACCACGACTTTTGAAACACATTAAAATTAGTGGTTCCACAGTCCTGATTTTAGGTTTACAAATGCAAGGTTAACAGTCCAGTCATATCGAAATCTGTAACATCACAGGATCATAAAATATTAGAAAAGTTCCTGAGAAGTAACTGATAGTTAACTGCAAGCAGAATGCAATCTAATACAAAATTGTACAGATTTGTAAGGTTCAATTCTCACCTCTTTGAATGCCTTTCCGTACATAAGAGTTCATATTTTTCTCGCACTCTCTTCCTCTCTTTTGAATGCAGCATTGTGTTTCATTTGGAGCATTCTAAGTTTCTTTGTTGAATTCCTTGGCACAAATTTGTTCTTGGACTGGTAACAACTTTTCATAATGTGGATTTGCCCCAACACTTAAATCCTAACAAAAACAAATGACAAACGGAGAAAAAAACTAAAAGTGCGCCATATGGAAAACTTAGAAGAACCATTAAAAGATGGTCTTGTAAGGTTGGAAAATCGCTATATATCAACCATGTTTTGAAAAGAGTAACTTAACTAGCATATATATCTTAAATACAACTATTTAAAATATGCTGAAAGATACCAATCTAGAGGGTGCCTATATAGCCTTTATAAAAAAATCTAATAGAGTTGCCTTAAAGATTGATCTCTCTTGGTGTTTTTAGATGTTGCTAAATTAAGATATCTATGCTAGTATAGTAATAAGTATACCAAAACATTAAAAAAACCAAATATAATTACGTTGATAGGCATTCCTCTAAGGGATTGAACCTGGTCAGCTCTAACATGTCAAAGGATAGACGGTTGAGGAATATTTTTGCGATGAAGAATGGATTTATGCTTTCGCATCTGCGCTATCCATGTGGCAGTGCAGTTTTAACTTTCTCATGCAGCATTGACATTGTTTCGTGGTTCCACACGGGGTCTTGGCATAAATTACACAAGCATGAACAATGTGAGCCTAACCGAGACGATAAAGTGGACCACAAGTCACAAATATTAAGTGGAGCATAGGTTGCAGAGATTATTTGGGTAGAAACAGCCATTAACATCATCTCTCGTCCCAAAACATTGCAATGAATGGACCCACTAAAAGAATGCATTATTGTTGATGTTGACGTACACTGCCAAAGGCTTTGAAGATCATAAAAGTCAAATACAATTTCCTTGGTTTGTGTGTTCCTTTTAAATTTAAAAATGACGATTTATTAAAATAAAAATGGTTTGAGTATCTCTTTTCAATTAAAAAAATCATGATTTATGATGTCCTAAGTTTGCTAAAGAAAAGATTCATGCCAAGCAAACATGTTCAACTTCAATGTAAAAAAGTGAACAAAAATGAAAAATATGGGCCTTGCCATCCACATCTTCAATGATAACGTTAGTTGATTTTATTGATGCTTTGTTGACTCTTAATGAAGAGGATAAGTTGGACAACAAAGATGAGCTAGAGGGCATGGTGGGCAAAGGCAAAAGCATGTCAAACTCAAACATATGCGATGCTTCCTATTTGCAAGCAATGGTGAAGGAGACTTTGTGGAACCATTGAGGGAGGAGAGAATGTGTATGTCATGGTCAATGGCTCGAGTCTTGCACTCGTAGGCATGGATCATCACGGTCCCTCGATAGCCTCGCGAAGTACCATTATCTTGCCTCCTCAACTAGGCATGTGCATAGTGCGAATGGTAATGCTTTCGAGAGGAATGTTGGCACACATTCACAACTAGGCATTGGCGAGGGAGACTCAACAAAACCTCCAAGGGCACAGAGAATGCGAATGTTAGGGTCAATGGCTCGAGTCCCTCCCCCTCCTTAGACCCATTGAGTTCCCTCGTTAACATGCAAAGAGTTCAAAAATGGAATTGAAGACATTTCGACTAAACATGCTCGAGTACAAAAATTGTTGGCTTGTATCTTGGCCTTGTTAAACTAGTAAGGACATCCAAATGGCACATTGAGGTTGACTTTATTTTGGCCTGAATAAATTGAATAATGCCAAATTAAACCAATAAAATGGAGCACAAATCACAAATATTATTTGGGTAGGCATAGCGTGGAATAGGCATGGGACATGCATGTATTAATTCCCACCATATTTGATCTCTCAAGTGCACAATGTTGAAAAACATTTGTGGAAAACAAATTTCTCTAAGGGTCTCCCTGACTGCAAAATGATTGTAGGTGCCCAAAAACATCCCAGGGCTGAGTGCTAAATGAAAAAAAGTTGAATATCCTCAAAATTGACAGTAAAGGCCACGGACAAGCGTTCAAAACATGACCCAATGTGAATGCAAACTTATGGAAACGCTGCAAACATGGTCATGTCTCCCAAAGACTACTGATTTTCGCACGAGGATCAGAATTTAAATAGAATTTATTTAACTTTCCTAGAAAATTTAAAATGAAAATAAAAAGAGGTATTATCTGTCAGAACGCTCTAAGGCCTTCACTGCCTGCTTGGAATGAGCAGACAGGACGTTCATCGGGACACCATTGATTGGAGCAACCCATCAACAGTCTCAGTAATCGCGCTCAAGCCATAGAGCCATTATTCCTCCTCCAGATTTATGTGCTTGTCTGTATATATTATGCAGATCAAGTTGTACAACCTTCAGAACAGATCCTGTTCAAGTAAGGTCGTACTTAAACTTGTTCTGCTCTCTCGTTATAAAGGCATTTTTTAAATGTTGCACTATCAATGTGGGATATCACAGCAACCTTTCCTTTGCCACCGCGTGCCTTGAAGCAGTACTGCGGAGATCCGTTACATAACAGTTTTATGACCGGGCGACATAAATAAGTATTCCGTCTCTCGAACAAGATTTTGTGGACTTAAATCATTGCACAAATTAAATATGCATCTCCCTCTGCTGGAGCCTGGAAAATATATGTTAATTTTATTATATATTTATGTATATAGTTTACATATAAATCCATATAAAATGAGAGTCATATTTCCAATATGCAAGGCGTAGGATACGCTTATTTTAAATATTTGTGAAAATTTTATAATTTAACTCATAAAAACGTATAACCGGTAATCAAATTTAACCCTAATGACCATATCAAACATGTCATCTTTCATGGTTTTATGACACGAGTTTTGATACACTTTCCCACATAGGCTATCATTTTCATGACAAAATAATTTTGTAAAAACTTTGTACTATTGGGAGATTCTCACTGAGCACCTGATAATCCCAAAAATCCCAAAAATCACCAATTGAAGCGCATGAGAATTCTCTACAGCATGGTTTGCTTTCCAAACAAATCTGCCACGTAACCCAGCGTCCATACTTGATGGAGTGAGAGGTGTCACTTTTTTGGCCTTTTTCTCGGACCAGACTACATGTGACTTAATCACCCCACCTATCACTATTTATTCTGCCACTTATTACAAAGGGATCCATGATTTTCGAGGAGAGGGAAATCATGCATGTAGATTTAGTATTAAATCTGCCAAGTATTGCCGTGTTATTTGAGCGAACCATATCTTGATCGGATCAAGTCTGCTTCCTTTATTGTCATTGAAGGCGCCAATAAACACCTCACCACCCTCCATTAATTGCACCGAGTTTCCCCCTGATCCTTGAAGAAACAAAAGATTATACCGAGCATTTGCTTAGCGTGGAGAAGAAACTGAAACTTTCAGCAGCGTGGAGAAGAAAGAAGGAACTTGCAGCAGCGTGGAGAAGAAGGTAAGCCCGACGTGTTTGGCAGCAGCGGTGGAGAGTCTCAGCAGGAGTGTCTGGTGATGAGCAGGAAGGTAGAAAGAAACCGTATCACCCAATGTGCCCTTTCTTTTACTACGTGTTTCATCTTTTGTTCTGAATTTGTATTAATGGGCATCCATTCACTGTTTGCCTACTGATTTAGGAATGTAGTTGTCTTCATTCTCGACGTTTAGTTAAATATTCTTTAAGGACACCGATAACATTGTTTAGCCTCTCGTGTATGTACAGCTTGGATTTTATTTTTCTATACATTGATGTGCTTCAATTGTGTATGACAACGCACTGTCTCAGAAAGAAAGCTAGATCTTATTTTCTAGCTTGAAGATGTCTCGTTGGTTGCCAAATGTAATCAACAGCCAATGAAAATTTTATAGATCTATATACCCATTTCATAGCTTGGTGGCAGATAACACTCAGAATACTAGTTGATAATGCACATGAAACAAAAGTCTTTTACTAACTTATAGTATGGGCAATATCAATTTTAATTTGTATATCAGCTATGGTTTTTTGTATTTAGTTTTTTCTCAAATGATCTTGTTTTATCTAGCGTTGATGACCTAAATGCCTGTCTCCAACTTGCAGCTAAACACAATGAAGCCACACCTTAGTCTACCATTTCAAGGATGTTGTCACCTTGGCATGCTATGCACTGGGAAGGTAGAAAGAAACCGTATCATAGAGTGCCCTCATCCAGGTGAGAAGCAAAGGCTAAATTACGAATATAGATGCACCCATCTAGTTTTGGTTCCAGAATAGATGCATGCATCCAGTTTTGGTTACAGATTATTATAGATGTGGCTAAATTGACTTGCTTAACGTTTTATTGTGGCTAATGAGTATTTTGTTTTGGTTCCAGCTTTGTCCAGAGTTCTGACCCTGAGATTTGCGAGCTGGTTGAGACACCCATTCACTGTAACCAATCAAAAAATGAAAAATAGAAGTTTGAAAGCTTCTGCTTGCAAGAATACGAACCATCACCATCATATTTGCAGGTGATGTTTTACATAGATTAAAAACTGATAGTATTTTTGTATAGTTCAGGTAATATAGATTTTTATATATTAAAAAGTGATAGTATTTTTTGTACATGTGTTGCAGCGGTGTTGTTATGCTTGTTGGAGTGACTCAGATTGGAAGTGCAGATGCAGAGCAACATTTTAATTGTGTTTATCAACACATCAAATAAGTTTGGAAATTGTTTGATTCTCTTCGAATATCTAGACGGTGAGGTTTTTACCCTCATTGAGGCAGTGATAGAAACTATTTCATAATTTTCTTTTCTACTGGTAGAATGTGTTATTGGCTTCTGGTTGTTACATTAATGACCAATATAGTTTATTGGCGAATTGCATACTGGCATTTACTATTTTTCAGTTTCAAAAATGTAATTTTCAGAAACAATATGAGTTTAAATCTTTGAAAAATATAATCACATAACTTGAAGACATATATTCATTCAGTAAACATTACCATTGTCCATTACAAAAACATGGCCATACAATATACTTGGGCCATATAACTATTATAACTATATTGTAGTTTTTAAATCGAAAGGCCAATTCCAGACATAAAAATTCAGCCTTCAAAAAGAAATATTTACTTTCGATAATATCATTTCCAAAATCGGGAAGGGTGGTGAATCTGCAGTTGAGGTTGAAGTTGGGGTGTTAATTTGCAGTTGCCTCCCCATGTTGACATCCCTCATAGGTGTAGTTGGGAATGGATTAGAACTTGGAGAAGCATTCACTCCAACTGCAAAATTGTGTGTTGAAACTGATAGGGGCAATGTATGCCCATTAATTCTCTTAACATTGGGTGTTGATCAGGAAAAGGATTAATTGGACTACTCAATCTCCTTTTCCTTTCTAACTCTCTTCTTGCCTTCTCAAACTCCTCCTTTATCTCTTGATCCCTTTGAATCCTTTCTTGTTCCTTTCTCTGTTCCCTTTCTTGCCTTTGAATCAACTTTTGGTGCTCCTTTGTTTTCCTTCTATATTCTTTTTCAATCTTTTCCTGCTCCTTCCTTTCCCTTTCAACAATTCATTCAACCTTCTTCTCCTGGATTTGTTCCTTTTTTCTTTGCTTCAATTCATCGATTTCTTTTTTTTTGTTCTCTTTCTCAACCAGAAGCTCCATGTACTGATCTGCGGTGATTAGTTGAGATTCCCTACTCAATCTTATACCAAGCACTATTTGACCTTGATGATTCTCTAACCTTTTCCACAGGGAGTTTCAAGAATCTACCAAGAGTTCTTTGTCCTTGGTTTCCCTCACAGGTTTGGTTTGAATCTCCCTAATACTCCTGCTGCCTCTACCTATGATTCTGCATCATTTTCTTCAGCTTGACTACCAACATAGTAGTGCACCAAATCTGAGTCATGAAGTAGTGTTGGATGAGAGGGTAAAGAGAGGCTGACCTCTTCATTATTGAAGTTCAAGTTTACACCAAGATTAAGAGCTGCTTCTTTCATCCAATCAGGAGGGCTTTCTTCTGTGGGCATAGATAGTGACTCATCAATTTGATTAATTCCGTTTGGAGTTTCCAATTGTTGTTCAACACATTCATTTATATTTATCTCCTTCTGCTGAGGTTCTGATTCTTTCTCCAATTGTGTGTTAGGCACCATCTCAACATCTTCACTTTGCTCTAAATCAACCCTAGATAGATGAAGCATATTTTCTGCTGCACCAACATCATCTTGAAAAGCTGTGTCAAATGTTCTGCTAGGTCCCATGTCTTCATCCAAGGCATTGGGATTAAGAGGCCATATCCCTGTTCTTTTGAATCCTGATTTAATGTTGCTAGGTGTAAGAGCCATTAT
This sequence comes from Taxus wallichiana var. yunnanensis, assembly GCA_018340775.1. Lineage (NCBI taxonomy): Eukaryota > Viridiplantae > Streptophyta > Pinopsida > Cupressales > Taxaceae > Taxus > Taxus wallichiana. The sequence goes on along the minus strand of CM031243.1, from coordinate 493,618,235 downwards.
GAATGCTTTGCTCCCTAACTCAGCTAATTCAGCCCTTTTCACATCTATCCCATGGTTTGCAATTATCCATTTGCGTCTCTCCTCCTTGAAGTATGTTTTGAATGGAGCAAAGACACTCACATCCAATGGCTGTAATTTATGAGAGGTGTGTGCAGGCAATGTTAACAAATCAATCCCCAAACTCCTGGCTTCTTGAATTGTCCCCAAAGCAACATGTGAACCATGACCATCAAAAATTAGTAAATGCCTATTTGTAGGAGACACACCACCAGGTATAGATGATGCAAAGTGATGTAACCATTTCATGAATAAATCTTTTGTCATCCATGCATGTGCTTGTGTTGCCATGCAAGCTTCAGGCTCACAACCTGTAATATAATTTTCTAAATGGTGCTTCCCCTTAAAAAGATAGAATCCTGGAATGCTTTTTCCAACGCAGCATTTACACAACACAATATGGTAATCCATTCTCTGCTTTTTGGGATGATATATGGGACACTCCTACTACCCCTTTTAGCAAGCACTCTCATACCGCAATTCCTTCCAGCTTGTAACCCAGTTTCATCACAATTCCATATTTGGTTTGGTCCATATGGGTTGGCCTCATAAGCTTTAGACAAAGTAACGTAGAAGGAACTGACAATTGATGGCCTCAAACACATTGCTCGATCCTTATCAAGGCCTTCAGCTGTCCTTAATGTTAGATCTGGGTGTCTTTTTTTAAAACCTGCCCACCATGACTTACCTGGAAAACCATCCGTGAATGGGTTAGACCTTGTTTCGCATATTTGTGCCACACATGTCTTAAGTTGTATAATTTCTAACCCATGGCCCATGTCAGCCATTTCATGACACCAACTCACTATCTCCATCTCTTCTTCATCTGTTAGAATTGTTGGTGGACCCTTTCTTTTAGTAGTGGTAATGCCCATCAGCCAAGAAGTAAGGGTGGTCACTGGTATACCCCATTTTTTTGCAGCAGCACGTGTAGAGTATCCATATTCTTCAACATCTTTTATGGCATTATCCATATCAGACTTGTTCCAAGCAGCTCTTGGCTTTGTCACTTTTTGGGGTGAAGGGCTCACTCTGTTATTGCTTGGACATTTTCTTCTTCATGTGGTGTGTCATTGGCATCTTGAGGTGGGGTATTGTTAGCCCCTTCTTCATGTTCTTCACTTGGCGGAAATCTTGCTCCCCTAATTTTGGCACATGCAGGTCTTACTCTTTTAGGAAGTTGCCTTCTCCTCATGATGTCAATAAAAACCTGCAAAGATAGATGAATAGATGAACTTACAACAATGAGAAGAAATAATATTGAATCAACTCACATAAAAGGAAGTGCAGCCATTTGATGTGAGTGCCTATATTCTGAGCAATGGATACTTCAAAGATCAAAGGTCAAAATGGGTCTAGTACAGAAGAAGGCAATGTTATTGAAACAAATACATATTTGAATTTATGACCAAATATACATCTACATGAAAAAGGCACATATCAAGATATACATGTACATGAAAAAGGCAAATCAATGTGTAAGCTAATGCCTCATACACTACGCCTTTCTCACAATTGAAGCACATCAATGTATAGAAATATAAAATCCAACTGTACATAACAGAGGCTAAACAATGTTGTAATTGTCCTTAAAGAATATTTAACTAAACGTCATTGTGAAGACAACTACATTCCTAAATCAATAGTCAGACTGTGAATGGATGCCCATTAATACAAATTCACAACAAAAGATGAAACACGTACTAAAAGAAAGGGCACTCTATGATACGGTTTCTTTCTACCTTCCCTTCTACCTTTCCTTCTACCTTCCTGCTCATCACCAGACACTCCTGTTGAGACTCTACACCGCTACTGCCAAACACGTCGGGTTTACCTTCTTCTCCACGCTGCTGCAAGTTTCCGTTTCTTCTCCACGCTAAGTGAATACATGTTTCTTCTTTCTCAATGCAGAAACTCCACGCAATTAATGGAGGGTGGCGAGGTGTTTATTGGCGCCTTCAATGACAATAAATGAAGCAGACTTGTACATATCAAGATATGCTTCGCTCAAATAACACGACATTCCTTGGCAGATTTAATACTATATCTACATGCACGATTTCCCTCTCCTCCAAAATCACGGATGCCTTTGTAATAAGTGGCAGATTAAATAGTAATAGGTGGGGTGATTAAGTCGCATGTATTGGGCCAACATCACATGGAAGACAAAAAAATTGACACCTCTCACTCCATCAAGTATGCACGTTGGGTTACGTGGCAGATTTGTTTGGAAAGCAGTTCAAGCTTGTAGAGAATTCTCATGCGCTTCAATTGACAGTTTTTTGGGATTTTAGGGATTACCAGGTGCTTGGTATAATCTCCCAAAGTTTGGGTGCAGCATGACTGGCTCCCCTCCCATAGATGAATATTCACAAGTAATTCTGAGCTAAATTAATGAAACCTGTAGATGTATGTGTACATGTAGATTTATATTTACAAGTAATTACAGGCTAAATTAATGAAATATGTAGATGTATACTTACAAGTAATTACATGTTAGATGTATATTTTATGCTGCCTTTTCATGTAATTGTATATTTTATGCTTCCTTTTCATGTAGTCAGTATATTTTATGCTGCCTTTTCATGTCGTTGTATATTCTGTAGTTGTATATTTACAAGTAGATGTGTATTCATTTACAGATTTCATTAATTTACCGTGGAATTACTTGTAAATATACATTTCATATTTCATTAATTTAGCCTAGAATTACTTGTAAATATACATCTACAAATTTCATTAATTTATCCTAGAGTTACTTGTTAATATACATCTTCATGAAAAGGCAACATAAAGTAAATTTCCAGGAATATTTCCAGTTAATCCCAATTAACAGCTGGGTTGAACACCAAAATAACTTGAATCAAGCAAGTCTTTCTCCTTGTCAAAGCAGTCCATAAAATATATAGATTGACAAAATTTTTTATAAAATTAAATGAATGTGCATCAATATAACAACAGAGTTAAGAACTTACTATGTGGCAGTAGGAGGAAAATAACAGATGAATACGGCAGCTTGGAACTCTGATTTTCATGCACTAGCAAAATAATACTAACTGAATAAAACTTGAGCGCAGTTGAGGAACTGGATTTATAGGAGATATGAAAAGTGTTGTAGTTGATTGATCCTTGTGCTTTTTTGTGATTGGGCCAAATTGGTTGATCCTTGTGTTTGTTTTTGATTGGGTGAAATTGACTGGGGTGGATCAAGATTTATGATATTTTATTTCAATACTCAGATTTGAAGTTCAATTTGATTTGATTTCTCATTTCAATTCAATCTTTGTTTCTTGAGCCTTACATTTGTTGAAAATATACAGGTACATCATTTATGGGAGTAGCTGGTTGTCAAAATGGTGAGAAAGTTAATGCTTAAAAGACAACATGTATTTGAAAATGGTGCACTTTGGACTTATTTTTGTGAGAACCTGCCCCAAAATTTGTGTATGACAAGATCTTTAACATTGTAAAATGGGAACTTAAATTATATGAAAAGTGACATCAATTTGATATGATGATGTGGTATCATTTTTGTATAGGGATGAAATACAATTATATATCCATGTATTAAATACAGGTTGACTTTAAATTTGGCAATCATGGAAGTATAATATATGTTATTTTATGTTTAAAAATGATATCAAGTATTCTACTTGTTGATAGATTCATGGTTGTACATGAAAAGTGACATGTACATCAGTTTTGAAGATTGTTTGTACATTTATAGGATAGTATTCATTCAATTATTAATATAAAAATGTGTAAAAACTGGAGTCAAGGATGTCAACTACCCTCACAACTATTGGGTAATGCTCCATGACTGGCTCCTCTCCCTATAAAACATGTGTTTTTTGTTTGCCTAAACTTACTTATTGGAGTGGAAATGGTTAGCAATGAATGTACATTTTTAATTAGCGAAATAAAAATATATATTTCATAAAAGTGCACAAATATTTGAGAATTTATGTTTGAAAAAGTAGGAAATCTATAATTAAACCACTTTAAATGAAATGCTAAATATCACGTTACTAGTGAGCAATTTAAGAGCTTAGCATGCTTATGTTGTAGATGTGGAAAGATTGGGTATTTCTTCTATTATTTCATTGGTTTAGAGTGGGGGAAACACATATAAGGTTGTTTAAAGGAGGTGAAGTCTCTTGAAAAAATAACTTAAGTTAGATGTAGAAGATTATATTTAGCTAAATATTTTTGAAATGAAATGTTTTTCTAGTCTATGGGATTATTGAAAACTCCAACTACCCACAGATTTAAAGGCTTAGTGGTATTTTTTAGAAGGTTTCTCCTTGTTTTGTTGATTTGAATTCTCCCCAAACATTTTATCTTGTTTATTTTGAATAGCTCACATCATGGAACCAACTCTTAAAGTTTCCTTATACTTGACTTTGATGTCCTGGTACTTTGGACATTCATTGTGAAATGATCCTCCATTTCAACTATATTGTTTTTGCAAAAACTCAAGTCCTCTCAACATGTGATTCCTTAGGGGTTGTCCTTAGCTAAGTGATGATGATCTCTTCCCTTCATTTAATTTCAACTCCTATATATGCTTGTCTACAAATTTCATGCGTCAAATTTCTAGTATGGGTTACAACAATAACTCTTGTTCATCAAAGTGAGTGAGAACACCTATGAATTATTCGTCATCTAAGGACTCCTAGCTTGAAGGTTGTTTTGGAGTGGAGGGGCTCTAAATGACATGTCAAAGTATGTAATTTTTCTTTAGTAGTCCCCAATTGCAAATGATTTTTAGTCGTGGATCTTATGCCATGCGAATTGTTGTGAAATGGCTTATATATCAAGAGTTCACTACATATTATTTTTTCAAATGAAACAAAATATAGAGAAGGAACTTAAAAATATGGGGAATACATGAATAATGGCCAACATATACTGTAGCTTCCATTTATTCTCTCTAGATAGTTTATTGTAAGTCGAATATTGAGTAGTTTCAATAATTGAAAGATATTCCATGGTCTAAGAGCATACCTTATAGGAATCAAGGAAGAGACATGGTTGATGAATCACAAAATTATTTTTAATGATCTGCCTCAAGATAATCTTTCCAAAATTTAATAAAAAATAAAATAGTTGCAAAGCAAGAGGTAATTTCTATAATATGTGGAAAGTTTCTTGTGCACTTATTTCATGCTTAAATACATTTCTAGATAGCATTTTATAAATGAAAATTTATGTTAGTTAGTTTGAGGCAACCCCTTCATAAATCCTCAAGAAATTTTGATGGTAGGGTTCAAACTGTTATCTACACTAGAAGTATAATTTACAACCTATTTTATAACTACATGATTGGAAAGCTTAGGTTGGAATTTAATGTTGGTTAGATATATGGATATCCTAGTCTATTTGTGGCTATTGACCCTATCATTGTTGCGTGAGGGGAGGTATTTTATTTTACCATCATCCTCAATCAAGAAAGTTAACTATGGACGAATGTACCATGACACATTGTAATGAAATTGGAATCCAATATTTGTCAACTCTTCCAAATCTATGGGTGGGTTGGTATCCAATTTTTTTTATGTCTAGAGGAATGAATAATCTTGGATGGAGAATTGAATATGATTTTTGTTAAAAGATGCTTCAAGGGTTCTAGGTGGCAACGCAATTTTCAAATTCTTTTTGTTGCCTCTAAATAATTGGGGTATCACCAACCAAAAGCCTCAACATTAGTAACACTCTCGAACCACAAAAACCTTTGTAAATATGTAGAACATATATATTGAAATTCATACTTATTGATAATAAATTTTATTAGAGGATATAACAGATTATCCCAAATTTGCCCCCAAAAATTTGGTCAGAACAAGCCCCGCACATAAAGAAAATATGAAGGGAAATGATTCAGACCCATGAGCTCACATTCCAAAATGAGGCAAAGGAAAACAGAGGCCCAAAAGAGTCAAAATCGACCCTGCACAGGAAGGAATAGAAGAAACAACTCTTTTGAGTGTTTCCATGTCTTAAATCTATTTAACGGGTCACAGAAGGACTCGACAATGGAGTGGCGGGGCTGAGAAAGACTAAACGACCCTATACAAGAAGAAATGGCTCACGAGCCGTTTCTATGTCTTAGATCTATTTTAAAGGCTACAGAGTGGGCTCGACAATGTAATAAAAGGGTCATCGAGAAGAAGGGGCAATGTCAAAGAGGCCAGGAGCAAGAAGGGAAGAAATGGTGAAGATTCAAAGTTTTCGGCTCAAACAGCTTTAAAAAGAGTCCAAAATCGACTAAGTATGGAGGAACCAGCGGAGAGAGCCACGTGTCAACATGGCACTTCTCCAAAATGAATCCATAAAGGGAGGCTCGAACAAGCGCACGCCATGTCCCCACATGTCCCAGGCCAAAACGGAGGCAGGGTCAAATGGTCAACAAAGTCAAAGGCGGACAGGGCGGGCCTCAAAATTGGCTAAGTATAAAAGTGCAAGTGGAGAGTGCCAAGTGTCAGCTTGGCGCATCTCCAAAAGTTAGTCCAAAGGCGAGACCCAAATGAGCGCGAGCTCACCACGTAGCCTAGGGTCCAAAAGAATAGGAGGGGCCATTGAAAAGTCCAAATACCTGCGGAGGCTTGCCAAGTGTCAACTCGACGCTCCTCCAAAGGCAAATCTTGATCGGGTTTTCAAGTGAGCGCGAGCTCCTCCACGTGTCCAGGGCCTCAAAAGGAGGACAGTCGGTTGAATAGTCAATGCATGGGGCAGGCCGGACAGAGAGTGCCAAGTGTCCAAATGGTGCTCACTCAAGGGTCAAATAAAGAGAGGATCTCTAGACGGCGCCAGATCGCCGCATGTCCCCGGTCAAGAGATATGACCCCGCCAAACAAAGGACTTAGCCAAAAACATAGAAATTGAACAGGCCGGTGAAGGAAGCCACGTGTCAGCCCCACACCATCCCAAGAGAAAGTATAGAGGCCGGCCTTAGATAAGCCCTCGCCCTTAGATAAGCGCCTACCCTCCACGTGTCCCATATTAAAAAGAGGCCCATTTTTCAAACTAGTTTTCCCACCCATTTGTACGGACCCGATACAAACTTTGAAGGGGCATATCTTTCGACTCAGGGCTCAAAATATTGCAAATATGACACCGTTGGAAAGGTCTCAACCTTGTCTACACCATGGAGGTATGAAACTTTAAGTTTTGGGAGGTTAGGTGGGAGAAAAATGGAGAAACATATTCGGCCTTTAATGCAGGATCTATTTTCTAACAACCAGATCGGATTCGATCTACTCCATCATTTCTTCCTCTTTCAAGGTGCCGAATGAGGATTTGATGTAGTCAAGATAGATTTAGGGGAAAATTTTATGGGAGGCATTAAATAGCGGTGGTTGAGCTTGGAGTTGTTTTTCCCGCTTCTCTCTCTTTCTCCCCTCTGTATCAATCTATAAAAGTAGGCTCGAAGACTCATTGTAAGGGTTGGACATTCTTTTTCTTTTACAGCTCCCCTTTCCTTCTCGTGCAAAGGAAAATGGAGTTTAGACCTTCCATTAAAATTGTAATACGCTTCTCACCTCCTGGCCATTTTTTAATGTATTGTATCAATCTGCAGAGCAATAAAACACGTTTTGTGATTGATTATAGATCCTTTCTTGTCTTCTTTGCTCTCATCCGGTCTTTCATTATAAATTTGTTATCTATGTTTGTTGATTATTTATGCATTTTGTTTGGTTTGTGTCTATCAAAGAAAAGAAATGTTCATCATTCATTCGGTGCATCACCTTATAGCTTAGTTTTTTTATTTCTTGTATTCCTTTTATCCCTGTCTCCTTGGTAAAGTTTAGATTAGGTTTAGGAATAGATCCTCTACAATTTCTATGTATGCACCTAAATAGAGGAATAGGAACCAACCTTTAATCTGGAGAGTTTTCCTATTTGCAAAGTCCCACACTTTGAGGAAAACTCAATGTTATGCGGATCACACCAAATGACTTTGCCTTAGAAAAGTAGATCTATAGAACTTCATTTGGGGGTGCTGTGATTTTGCACTAATAGTTTTGGCACACCCGGTGGGACTAAGAGGTCTTCACTTCATTGCAACAAGATTGATGTGCACTTGTTGTAAATCTCCAGCTTATTAGAAGCTTTAGTTTGCACATCTAGCGACTCCATCTAGTTAACAACCCATTCTCTGAGTTGCAAACCTTTTCCATCCATTTCCACTCATTTTCATCCATTTTCTTCTTCCATCTCTTTCATTTTCTCCCATTCCATGAGGTTGTGCAATCATGACTTCATTTCCTTCTTGGAACTCACACTTACAGCAGCAGAACAATCCACCTCCAATATGTTTTACAACTCCTTCAAATCAACATTTTGAGCAAAGGAAAAATCAATATGTCTACCCCTATGAGCAACAGTGCCAAAATCAGTTTGGCTATGGAGCTTTCCAAGAGCAGGGGTATGCAAACAATGAAGACAATCAAATGCAAGATGTTGGTCTGGAGAAGATCCAAAAAATGGAGGTTGGCATGGTTCAGTCAAGGGGCATAGCACAAATGAAGGCATTCAAGATTGGTTTTAGGGCACCTTGTCCATGGGAAGGCCCTTTTCCAAGACATTACAACCCTCAAGAGAAGCTTGAATTCATGGTTGAAGTGTTGCCTCAGCTTACACAATGGATTGAGGACATTGAAGCATATGAGCAAAGTCTGAATCAACCTTGTCAATGGGTAAGTCAATCACCAGCTCCATGTCCTTCATTTTCTCTTTCTCAATCTTTATCATTCCAACAGAGGAAAGAGTCAAGCTTCCCATCTGTTGCCCCAAGGGTTGATTTCTCTTCTCCATCTCCTAGTCTTCCACCTCATCTCAGTTCTTCTACCCTTTTCCCTTCCAAACAATCATCTCCTCTAAACAAACAGAAATTCCACCTCCCTCCACACCACAAACAATTGCAAAACTGGTTGAACCCCAACCTGTCACCCCTCTTGCTTTCCCAAGTCCATGTTGGGAAGAGTCCCAAGAAACTAGTCAAGGAGAACAACAAGAAGAGGAGCCCAACAGAGAAGAAATGACAAACAATCTGAAGAGTTGGGCTACCAAATTTGGGTTTACAAAGATTCCCTTGATGGTCAAGCCAATAGAGGAGGTCAAGGTTGAAGAGCCAGTGGTGGCTGAGGCTGAGTTTGCAGTAGGAGAAGAGCAAGAACAAGAGAAAGAAGATCAGTCATCAATTTTCTTAGAATGTAGTGTCCATGTTGGCACTCTATTTGAAGAAAGTGCTGATCCAATTTGAGTTGCACAATCAGCCATGGAAGAAGATGAAAATCAGCTCCAAGTCCCATTGAAGAGGAGCAGATGGAAGAAATCAAATCAGAGTTTGTAGCACAGAAGAAGAAGGCATCATTGGATATTTCTTGCTTTCATTCAAAGGGCCTGATTTGGTTAATGAATCCATCATGGAGGAAAGCTCTAAAAGAGATCTTGTAGTCCCAACTAGTCCTCTAGAGCAGCAGATTGAAGAGTTTGATTTGTCAAACTTCATGCTAGAGGAAGAGGTCACTCAAGAGCAAGATTGTCTTCAAGCAACAAGGGAAAAAAGTTGCTCCAAATCCAAAAGAAGAGGAGTGCATTCCAGCTGTGAAGGAGAAAAATGTAGATCCAAAAGCTTTGAGCACAAAATAGGCCATAGAAGAACTTTCAGTTCTTCCTCTCACCTCATCTCTCTCAAACTCTAATGTTGAAGAAGAGTTTGATCTTTCAAACTCAATGTTGAAGGATGAAGGAAAACATGGTGAACAAGTTGCAGATCAAGAGGACACCATGGAAGAGGTTGAACATTTGTAGTAGGACAACAATGAGGCAATGTATTTGTCTGATTTGGAGGACTGTTTTGATGGAGAAGAACCGGTTGAGTTTCTATTGTTTTCTCCTTCATCATCCACCTTCCAAGCACATGAGCCTACTTTGTCATGGAGGAGAAATTTCAATTGCAGCAACTTGCATCTTATAACAACTCTTTGGAATCAAGTTTGGGAGATTTAAACCTTCCATGCTCTTCACAGGAGGAAGAAGAGAAAGGGTAGAAAAGTTCCACCATTGCTTCCACACCATCCATCTATGAGGGTCAACAAGAAGGCTCCATTCTTGGAGTTAAAATTCAGAGCTATGGGCACATCCAAAGGATCGACCTTTCCTAATTAGGTACTTGGCTTCATTAGAGCCAAGGGAGAAGCCAAAACCAATCATGCCTACTTCAGGGCATGAGGATGAGCATCAAAGTACCAAGGGTCACCATCAACACCTCCAGAGTCCAATGCAAGTCATCTTGAGGAGGTATTTCCCATTAATGTTGATACCTTGATGATTTGGGTGGAAGACAGGCTTAGAGTCAGTTTTTCACTCATACAAGCAGCTATATTTAGTGTCAAATCATTTACATGGCTGCCTCTCTCGAGAAAGGGAAGCTACTTCTCCCTACCAGTTGCAGGATTTGTTTAGCATTCTTTCTCTCTTGGTTAGTTTAGGAGTAGGAGTAGGCTTTGTTTTCATAGAAGAAGTGCTTATGCACACTCTGCATGTCTCATTTGAGGCATGTATGATTTGGTCTTTGTATATAAGTTTTGTTTGTATTGCTTCAGAGGGGCATGAGCCAGGATCTTAACTATTCAAGGTAGGAAGACTCATATTTTCCTGTAGTAGTTGCAAATTCCAAAAAGAAACAAATGCAGAGCAACTAAAGTCATTTCAAGATAGTCCATTCGAGGGACAGATTGAAGCCCCAGGTCAAAACAATTTTCTACTCTCAGAAACTCCATTTCCAAGATTTTCTTATGAAAATTGAGAGTGCAAACATGTGGGCAGGCTCAGGGTCGACAAAAACATAGAAAAGGTATGTAGTCAGGCTCACAGTGGCTCAGGGATCAAGTCTTCAAAGTTCAGATCAGTTTCATGTTTATCAGAAAACTCCATGCCCAATGGATGCTTCAAGGCCATTGGTCTCTTCATCTAGCAGGTAGATGTCCCCGTGAGTCACCAAATTGTTATCCCAAATTCGCCTCCCTAGAAAATTTGGTTAGAACAAGCCCTACACATAAAGAAAATATGAAGGGAAACGATTCAAACCCATGAGCTCACATTCCAAAATGAGGCAAAGGAAAACAGAGGCCCAAAAGAGTCAAATTCGACCTGCACAGGAAGGAATAGAAGAAACAACCCTTTTGAGCATTTCCATGTCTTAAATCTATTTAACGGTCGCATAAGGACTCAACAATGGAGTGATGGGGGCTGAGAAAGACTAAATGACTCTATGCAAGAAGAAATGGCTATGCTTCGAGTTGTTTCTATGTCTTAAATCTATTTTAAAGGCTACATGTGGGCTCGACAATGGAATGGCAAGGTCGAGAAGAAGGGGGCAAAGTGGTCAAAGAGGCCAGGAGCAAGAAGAGGAAGAAATGGTGAAGATTCAAAGTTTTCGGCTCAAAACAGTTCAGAAAAGAGTCCAAAATCGACTAAGTATGGAGGAACTAGTGGAGAGAGCCACGTGTCAGCATGGCACTTCTCCAAAATGAATCCATAAAGGGAGGCTCGAACAAGCGCCGTGTCCCCATGTGTCCCAGGCCAAAATGGAGGCATGGTCAAATGGTCAACAAAGGTCTAAAGGTGGACAGGGCGGGCCTCAAAATTGGCTAAGTATAAAATGCAAGTGGAGAGTGCCAAGTGTCATCCTGATGCATCTCCAAAAGTTAGTCCAAAGGCGAAGACCCAAATGAGCGTGAGCCACCATAGCCCAGTGAGTCCGAAAGAATAGGAGGGGACATTGAAAATCCAAATATCTGCAGAGGCTTCCAAGTGTCAACTCGACGCTCCTCCAAAGGCAAATCTTGATCAAGTTTTCAAGCACGCGCAGAGCCTCCACGTGTCCAGTCTCAAAAAGGGGGACAAAGTCGGTTGAATAGTCAATGCATGGGGTAGGCCGGTGGAGAGTGCCAAGTGTCCAAATGACGCTCACTCAAGGGTCAAATAAAGAGAGGATCTCGAGATGAGCACCATACCGCCGCGTGTCCTTAGTCAAGAGATATGACCCGCCAAACAAAGGACTTAGCCAAAAACGTAGAAATTGAACAGGCCGTGAAGGAAGCCACGTGTCAGCCCCACACCATCCCAAGAGAAAGTATAGAGGCTCCCTCAGACAAGTGCCTTGCCCTCCACGTGTCCCATATTAAAAAGAGGCCCATTTTTCAAACTGGTTTTCCCTCCCATTTGTAGGACCCGATACAAACTTTGAAGGGGCATATCTTTCCACTCGAGGCTTGAAATATTGTAAATCTGACACCGTTGGAAAGGTCTCGGCCTCGTCTATGCCATGGAGGTCTGAAACTTTAATTTTTAGGAGGTTAGGTGGGAGAAAAATGGAGAAACATCTTCGGGCCTTTAATGCAAGATCTATTTTTCCAACAACCAGATCAGATTCGATTTTCTCCGCCGTTTCTTCCTCTTTTGAGGCACCAAATGAGGATTTGATGTAGTCAAGATAGATTTAGGGTAGATTTTATGGGAGGCATTAAATAGTGGTGGTTGAGCTTGGAGCTATTTTTTCCACTTCTCTCTCTTTCTCCTCTCGTATTGAATCTATAAAAGTAAGCTCGAGACTCATTGTAAAGGGTTGGACATTATTTTGTCTTTTGTAGGCTCCCTTTCTTTCTGGCAAAGGAATTTGTGGAGTTCAGACCTTCCATTAAAACTATAATACGCTTCTCACCTCCTGGCCGTTTTTTAATGTATTGTATCAATCTGCAAAGCAATAAAACACGTTTTGTGATCGATTCTAGATCCTTTCTTGTCTTCTTTTCTCTCATCTGGTCTTTCATTATAAATTTGGTTATCTATGCTTGATTATTGTATGCATTTTATTTGGTTTGTGTCTATCAAAAAACAAATGTTCATCATTCCTTTGGTGCATCACCTTGTAGTTTAGTTTTTATTTTATTTCTTGTATTCCTTCTATCCCTGTCTCCTTGGTAAAGTTTAGATTAGGTTTAGGAATAGATCCTCTGCAAGTTTCTACGTATGCACCTAAACAAAGGAATAAGAACCAACCTTTAATCTGGAGAGTTTTACTATTTGCAAAGTCCCACACTTTGAGGAAAACTCAATGTTATGCGGATCACACCAAATGATCGCCTAGAAAAGTAGATTTGATTATTCATTTGGGGGTGTTGTGATTTTGCAATAACAATAACTTTTAAGAAAACACAATAGGAAATAATGAAAATATGTCACATATGCCAATAGTCATGAACCCTAAGTGTTTCTCTAGTACCTATCCACAAACACTTTTGGAATCTCTCGTGAAACAAAGAAGAAACACAATGAGGATTGAAAATTATGTTAAAGTTCCTCCATCACCGAATACCTTAAGAATCTACATGGGGATTTCTAGGACTATGGAGGTACAACCATATAATGTTGGTTACATTAAGAGTGAAGAACAAATTTGAAGGACCAATTTGCATGACCATGTCATAAAATTCACTTTTACTTATTGAATAGAAAGATTTAATTCCTATAAAGTTGGTCCAAAGCACATCAAAGTTTGTTGGGAGGTCATCCTTTGGGAAGTTATGATGTCTTTAGTAAAGGTGCCCAATAGTTGCAAGGAATTCATGCTTAATGTTTTGCATCATGAAAATGATTGTAATTACTTGGCTCCGATGACATGTGCTTATGAGGAAAAAAAAGGTATATGAATCATGGATGAGAGCCAAATTGAACATCATAATAGTACATCATATGTAGTTCACATATTCATGTAGGTGGACCTCCTTCATGAATTTTTGTTTAAACACAACTATATTAGAAATGTCATAAAGAAAAATCTCATAGTGTTTTACTCATTCATAGGGGAAAGACCACATTCTAGATAAGCCAAAGTGAAGAGGGGTTCACATTTACATGAAAAGAAGAAGCATTGAATTTCCTCTTGTTATTTGCTTGTATAAGGAATCAAATGTACAAATGAGGAAGGTATACATGCCATATAAGGAGTTACAAATCATCCATGTCTCGTAAATGGTGAATCATCTTGTGGAGGATTAGGAATATATAGTGTTACAATGTTTAGAAGGAGAATCATCATCAAGAAAAACATATTTGTAGTATGGGTCATGAGAAATTTTATATTATAGAGATATTTAGACATGTGATAAACTAACATAGAAATCATATTTGTTTGACATGGTTTTTTCCTTTGTATAAGCACAATGTTCAAATATCCGATATAGCATGGAAAATATTTGTTGATGGACAAGTTGTTTTTGGTGAAGTTAATGGTGTGTCTAGTGTATTTGTATTGAACCCCATATGTGTGTTTGATTTGAAAGATCTGATTCACTATCACAATAAGAATTTATTCCACCTATGTAAGGGAAATAGATAAGTGCATGGAAATGGGGGCAAAAGGGGGTCTTAAGTGAGCATTTTTTTATGAAAAACAATAAACTTTGACTTATACGAGTTATTTGCGATAGTTACACTCAAAATTTGAAGATGTTATAATAACATGAATTGTAGCATTTCGAGTCTACTTTCTAAAGAACTATATTTTTCAAAAATGGTTAACTTTGTAAGTGAGTTAAAAAGCTAAAATGTCAAGTAGGTGCTCTTGTTTTTGTAAAAACCACCCACAAATAGTAATTCATGCCCCGCCCCCATTTTAGAGTACTATTTAGTATTTTGAAAAATCTTTGCTAGAAAGATTGGTAGGAACATCTAGTTTGAGATAGATTTTTAAATATATTTTTAGTGAATATTTATTTTTAAACGATTTTTCAAGTACAAAGATTTTTAAAATTGAAAAATAAAGGGTATTTTGATCATGTGCCCCTAACCGCCTCAAAAATAGCGAAATTATATTTTTTTGAATATGTATAGAATTAGTCCTAGTTTGGGATTGTATAATATTTATTAAATTTGGAGAAGTGAAACAAAAGATACATCACAAAATATAGGTGTTTATAATCACTAAAAATAGAGGTATAAAAGACATAGTTTGAAATAAATATAAATGGAAACCTTACAATAGTAAAAAAAATAAAAAAGTATATATTTGGAAAGAGGATAATTTTCTTTACGTTGTAGGCATATTTTTAGGAAATATTGCAATCGTTTTTGTAGGATTTATTATGGTGAAAGACGAGTTTATGCATTTTCATCCAAAAACACGTAGGTTGTTGTGTTGTAACAAGTCCAAGGCTCATGTTCAGAAACCAAAGCATTTCCAAGCCTAGTAGAGCTTGGTTTGTGTGCATAATTCAAGGAACATACATAATACATACATGTTTCTTAATGTATGGTGTAATATATAACACATACATGTTTCTTAATGTATGGTGTAATATATGTGTGTGTGAGATTTCTATTTACAAAAATAAATGTTTAAGTATAAGTTTTTCATTTATTATTCTTTCTTATAATAATAAATGAAAAATTTATACTTTAAATTTATTTTAGTAAATATAAGAAATTAGGATCACTCTGCACCTTATGGAACTAGTCTCACAACTTCTAAAGTCATAGTTTAGGAGATAATTTTTCATAATACAATTGGTCCGTACATAGGTATTTTTCAGGATTTCAACATTCAACCTAAATATTTTAGGGTTTAAATTCTACAATTGATGTCTATTTTGGGAAATAATATAGTCATTTTTAGGTTTTGGGGACTTTTGGATTGTTTATTGACATTTGTAGGAGTGTTTGATGTGTCAAAATTAGATTTTGCAAACCTCATAACTCTTACAAATAAAAACTGTTCAAATATATGGACTCATGAAATGCCTTATAATACATAACAAATCAAAACACATGTACATGTTTTTATTAATTTAAAAATCCTTGATGACATCTACAAATACTACTCCCATTATTGGGACTGTTACAAAAATTAAAAAAATCCTAAAGCTATTATAATGGTGTTTCTTCACGACCCTTGATAAGTTTCACTTGTTTCGTGCAACTCAACTCGCCTTTCTACTCTTTCTCACTCTATCCCCTCAAACTTGTCTCATATCTTCTCTCTACATTGTGATCTTTCACTTGTGTTATCAATGCACATTATACAATTCAATTGTTACACAAAGCATTCATGAAAGCCCTACGTAATCATCACCATCACCCAACTTTTGTGTTGCAATTTCCTTTCTCCATTATCCTTCTCACCATTCTATGTGTGCCCATACTTAACTAATATTGTAAAACTTATGTAGGAAATTCAATTCCCCCGTGATAATCCTGCATCACATATTAAATCTTCAATTTCAATAGAATTTACTGATTTGATTCATGCCTAGAGTTTTAATTAGCCCTAGATGAAGTAAAAATCAAATCATATAGTTCTAATAAGTTTCACATGGCTCAATTTAATTAATATTTATTATCTTATTGAACCAATCAACTATGTAATGCATGATATAATTAGGGGGACCCAATTGAGTCCAAATTCACATCACATAGTAACAACTATGATTAGGGTCTCAAATTTGCCTAAATTATCTCTTTAGTGAATGAATTGACTAATGATGACATGAAAGGTGGTGGCCACTTGAAAACGTTTGTAGAGTTAAAAATGGAATGTGTAGACATAAAATCTATGCACTTGGGTACATTTATAGGTCCTAAAGCATACTAATATATACATGATTCCTAAGCAAGAAAACTAGTAATTGACAATGTATTTTTAGCCTTTTGCTTTGTCTCTTATACTTTTATTGACCCTACAACCATGTCGGTATTTTATTGTTTTATCATTTATGGCCTGAGAGACTAGCACCCATTTAGGAAAGAAGCTCCCAGGTGCTCTTTTCCCTTTTAGAAGCTCTTGACCCTCTCTATCCCCTT
Source organism: Taxus wallichiana var. yunnanensis (assembly GCA_018340775.1). NCBI lineage: Eukaryota > Viridiplantae > Streptophyta > Pinopsida > Cupressales > Taxaceae > Taxus > Taxus wallichiana. The sequence goes on along the minus strand of CM031243.1, from coordinate 493,601,312 downwards.
TTCACTCTTTTGGGTCTCTTCTAATTCTTAGGCATCTTTTACACTTTTGGTTCGGCCTTCCAATCAATTACAAAATTTAAACAAGGGAATCATATATATACATAGTTATAGCTCTCAAATAAGGGCCAAACACTAGCATTATCTACTATCACCTAAGCTTGCATCCAAAGGCACAATAGTATTACAAAGCGACCATCTAACACATTCATACAAGGGATAAGGGCTGCATCAATTTGCATACACAACATAGGAGGGGAAGTGTATTCTATTCCATCCCACACATTCTATAATTTTTCTAAATTCCAAATCTAGTCTCACATTATCATTGTGTAACTTGCACAAGGGCATCATTACACACACTTACACATAGAACTACATAGAGTCTGAAATGTAGTGTAGCGCTCAGTACTAATTTCACTCTTTGGGTGATTTTCGGGTCTCTGATAACTCAATATACACATATTCATTTTTAGGATTTGATGTGGTGTGTGGGTATGTGCAACTAGACATTTATTTTGCAGGTTATAGGTACAATCGACGTCATTGAAGCAAGACCAAAGTAAAAATATGGATAAATAATAAATCTCTTCCTACACAGAAAGGATCAAAACCTGAATATCTGGGCAGACACTAGTGCCCAGATCCAGTCACTAGCATCTGGGTACTCCTGTCCTCCCATGGGTGCTTTATGTCGTAAAGAGTTTTTGAGTTCCCAACCTCCACCGAGACATGAAAACACTTTCCTCATTCTGTTTCAGTAGTTCCTCACCATAACACTTCCTGATCACTTGAAACATACTAAGTCATCTATCTCTCTCATTTTCTTAGGGTTTCATATTATTACTTTCTTGTTGCTTGCCCATTTACTGTATTTTATCATTTATACTTCATTAGGAGTATTTGCAGATTCAATATGAAAGAGCAAGTCGGAAGACATGGACATGCATAATAGATCGTAGGCTTCATCACTTTTGTTGTACCACTTTACCTTTTCTACATTTGGTGTTGGTTCTACTTTGTGCTTAAAATAATCCAGGTAAGCCTTTACTACTCGAGAGGATTTTTATTTTGAATTTCCACTCGTGATAGTTGAGTGGTGTAGGAGTTGGAACAAACGACAAATCCATTGCAACAAGTGGTTATAGGTTGAACTAAGTGTGTTGAAAAGACTTAAGTGCAACCCCCGAAACTATATAAGTGACAAGTTTTCAAAGAACATGATACCTCCAATGCAAAGAGCACAAAAACATGCACTTTAAAAAAAGGCACCTAAAACGAAGCAACAAGTTGAAAGTTATGCCAAATTGGAGTTTTGACCCTATCAGACTATTAACCAAAATAAGCTCCCTCTTATTTTGGGTTAACTTACTCCCTTTTTGTGCCTCAGTCCAAATTTCACAAAGTTCAGGCACTCAAGGATTTCTAGAAAATACTCCATCAGATAGAGAATTTCTTCCCCTTTCCAGAAAGGTAAAGAGCTCTTTCTAACTCCTTGTATTTTTTGAGTTATGGCTCGGTGGAGTTAGAAGGAAAATTTGCCCAAGGCGGACCTGCGGGGCTTGGGAGAGATTTTTTGCTAAGGAATCTCGGACCGGCGGGGAATCGGAGGAAAAAGTGAAAATTTTCCCTTTTGTCAAAAAGGCGAAAATTAAGTGTTGAGCTGGCACATCAAAAAGTTAATGCGGGCAGCGGACCTTCAGAGGCAAATGAGATTTTTTGACTTTTTGTCAAAAAGTGTAAAATGGAAAAAAGGAGCCCCTGCCTCATGCCGACCCCAATGGATGCCACGTCATCAGTGGATTTGCGGGAGAAAAGTTCAAAATTTGCCCGAGCTGTTTTTTGCCAAAATGTTAAGGAAAAACTCAGAAGGCCATATCTTTTGATCCAGAGCTCCATTTTTGATGTTCTTGGTACCAATGGAAATATCTGAAGATTCTCTTCATCATGGAGTCTTCAATTTTGGATTTTGGTGAAGATTTGGGGATAAATTTGCAAAACATGTTTTGGCGTGGAAAAGACAAAAACAGTTCCAACCACCAGATTTAATGAAGTATGGGTCATTTTCTTTGGTCTGCGAAGTAGATACATGGAAATATGAGCTTTTGCATCGAGCCCATCAACAGATGAAGAATTAAAATGCATTTTGAAAAGTGGTTGGAGAAAATCCCGTTTTTCCCTTTCCTTCTAGTTCTCACATTTTGCTATATAATGTAATAGAGGCATCATTTTTCAAGAGGTTGTTCATTTTTCTTCTCTGCCTCTCCCTTCTTTTCTTCCCCAGGGTCGAAATGGAGTTTGAACCTCTTCCCACGCTCTGTAAATGACATTTTTGCCTCTTGCTCGTGAATGATGTTCTGTGCAAACGTATGAAGCAATAAAACATGTTTTTGTGATGCATTTGTCCATCCTTTGCTCATTTTTATTGCATCTTCTTGCCTCTCTTCATTTGCAGGGTATCTGTGTATGTTTTGAATTTTTATTTGCAGATCTAGGAGTTGTGTTCATGGAGTTTGGAACATTTTCTGTGTGAAATCCATCTCTGGTCTGTGATGCACTTGTCCATCCTTTCCATTGCTCACCTCTCCTTGTTCCATGGTAGTTTTGGTAGATGATCAACACTTTCCTTCTCTGGTGTATCACCGTTTTAGTGTAGGCTCTGTTTTTCTTGTTTTCTTTCTCTCCTTGTCTCCTTGGAAGTTAGATTAGGATTAGATTAGCTTGCCTACACTGGAATAGCTTGTGGCAGGTAGATTAGGAAGAGGAACCAACCTTCTCTGGAGGGTCATTCCCATTTGCAAGTCCCATAGCTTGGGGAATGATCCAATGTTATGCAATCACACCAAATGACCTTGCCTTAGAAAAGTAGATCCATGACTCATTTGGGGTGATGATTTCGCACCATGACACCCCAAAGGCCCAAAATGCAGTGTGTCGGGTTTTAGGTGATGCAAAGAATGAATCAAAATTTAGGTTCAAGTGTTGGAACACGTAAAGTAGGTGTTAGAACCCGTCACAGTGCAGCAAGGGTCGAACTTGACAGTGCAAAGTAGGTGTCTACTTATCTGACAAGTGCAAAGCAAGGGTAATAAACCCGACACACTGAGGGTGGAGATTTTGACTTGCTAAACACGCCTGAAACCCGATTTATACTTGAGTGGATTTTTGACTTGTTGAACACACTTGAAAACCCGATTTGCACTTGGGCGGATTTTTCACTTGTCAAGCACATGCAAAAACCGAAACACTACAAATGAGGAAAAAAGAACCTTCAGATTTGAGAAAATCATAAGTTTTTCATACAGAGTAACAATTACCCACTAAGTTATTCAAAAAACTCAGAAAAACCTAGAATTTTTCTATTTGAGCCCAAACTTGCACGGATTTGCTAAATTTGAAGAAAAAGGCCTTCAAACCCTCAAAAAGTCATAAATACCTGTCACATAGAACTAGGTCGAGTTTATTGAACCTAAGGTTTTCAACCCTTTTGAATTCAATGACGCTATCTCTTTTCATGTAGAGACTCTGGAGAAAATATTTGCACAGATTTCCTTAAAATCCCACCAAACCCTTGAAAACCAAAATCTATGAAAAAAAAAAAAAAACTGAATGAGCTAGAATGCTAGATCTTACAACAGAGGCAATGACATTCGAGTTACCAGATCAACTTTGATACCATGTCAGAGTGGGCCATAATCGAGGATTGATACTGGATAGGATCGAATGCACAAAGTAGAAATATGTATGGAGAAGTGAGATCCAAAAACACTCAAGAGAAGAAAAAAATCTTCATTCATTCATGCATAAGCCAATTATCCAAAAATATGCATAGGAGGTTACATTATATAGTGAGAAATTAGGTCACCCAAAAAGGTAACCAACTCAACTCATAATTAGAAAATGACTTAAAGTACATTCCCCTAATAACCTATGATTAACCTAAGCAAGCTAATTAGACTGTGTAGGTAAAACCACAAGGTGGGTAATATCCTACACTTATAGTCCAACCATTAATCTAAACCAATATCAATTTTCAAAACTTGTGGAATCCTTTCATTTGTAGGCTTATTATTTTTTTGGAATTAGGGTAATCTTTTGAGGGTGTTGAAAGGACCCAAATCCTTATATAATTGAGGATTTTTGAGAGGATCCACAACCTAGGTTATAATGAAGGGGACCACCATTAGGAACCCAATTGAAGAAACCATGAAACCATAGTGAAGATCCCAATGACAACGATGAAGAGTGGAGCAACACCAAATGACCAAGGAGAGGAACAACCAGTGGCGATAACGAGAGGAGCAACAACCAATGACGGTAGGGAGAGGAGCATCCACCAACGATGACAATGAGAAGAAAGCAACCACCGGTGGCGATAATGAGAGGAACAACCACCGACGACGATAGCGAGAGGAGAAAACCATCAACGATGACAATGAGAGGAACAACCACCAACGACATCATCGAGAGGAACATCCCAATTAGGATGCGAGAGGAGCAGCCACCAATGACAACAACGAGAAAGCAGCTTAAGCCATCATCAACGCCTTCACAACGAGAGAAGCATTAACCAACGATGATCTTATAATGAGTAGAGATGCCACATGTAGTGGCGGAACCACCTTGAGGAGTATCACCTCAGGGATTTGAATGCGGATGGGTAGGTACACAACCATGTGACTTGACCACACCACTCCCACCCCATTGACATTTGTAGCTTATTATTATTATAACTACTATCTTGATTAGTATGACATTGAAAATAATTTCATTAATCATTGATGAAAATTTCCTTTCTACATGCTCTTTCTATGTTGTTCTGTTAGACTCACCATTGTAGTTAGATTCAAAAGCCTCTTCTCAGGTATTCTCCATTTTTTTTTCATCTTATATGGCCCTTAGGACTGACCAAAGATCAAGGAAAAAATTAAAAGGTTACGAAAAATAGTTAAGGGATAATTTCTTTAGTTATTAGAGTTCTATTTTTTAGTTATTAGAGTTCTATTTTTTCTTGTTTCGATGGTGGTTTTTATTATAACTTAGAATTTTAAAATTTAAATATGGGTTAAATTCCCCAAAATAGCACATCAATATATTTGTTTAGGGCCCATTTCCGGCATGAAAGAAAATCAATTTTTGTTAGTGCAATTCGGCTTTGTTAAGGTCCAATTCTAAATTTGGAGTTGCTTCATGAGACTTACGAACCCCTTCCTTGGTCTCGCACTTTAATTCCTAACTTCGTGTGCCATGAAACACCGAAATAAGGATTAGAACAATGCAAACCGTGGGTGATAATGGAAATTCTCTATACCAAATAGAAAGTGTAAAGGGAGTGTTTATGGCCAATTCTTTCCTTGTTTCTGGATTACGAGATGAGAATCACCTTTTATTAAGACATTTATGTGATTGTGACGAAGAACCAACTTTAGTCCTTTGAGCAATTTTTACTGGGTACACCCATTACACATTTCCTATAGCAAACTTTAGTGAGCAGGCCCATAAGTTATTCTTATGGTTTGCATAAGAGCCTTCCTACTTTGGCATTGTCCAGATTGTTTTTTGAGGCATCATAAGTTGAGCTTGATCATTTCCTTCTCAGGGAGTGTTGTCTAGCAAAAGTTTTTTTTGGGGCGGACAAGAACTAAGTCCTTTGGTGGGAGAAGGGTGGTGAGTTGGCATGTTTTGAGTGTTCTGATGCATCAACATGTGATGCTTTCTTCTTTCGTCCATTTAAGAAAGTTGTTTGTCCACATCTTCAATGATAACCTTAGTTGATTTTATTGCCGCTTTGTTGACTCTTAATGAAGAGCATAAGGCTCACTTGCAACAAAGATAAGCTAGTGGACATGGTGGGCAAAGGCAAAAACATGTTAAACTCAAACATATGCAAACTTCCTATTTGCAAGAATGGCGAAGGAGACTTTGTGGAACCACCGAGGGAGGAGAGAATGTGCACGTCGGGTCAATGTCTTGAGTATTATACTCATAGGCATGGATCATTGCGGTCCCTTAATAGCCTACGAAGTTCCATTGTCTTGCCTTACTCAACTAGACATGTGCATAGTGCAAATGGTAATGCTTTCTAACAGAATGTTGACACACATTCACAAGTAGGCGTTGGTGAGGGAGACTCAACAAAACCTCTAAGGGCATGGAGAGTGTAGACATTAGGGTCAACCGCTTGAGTCTTGCCCCTTTCGACACGGGTCATTGCAGGTTCTTTGGTAACATGCAAAGAGATCAAAAATGGAATTGGGTAAGATATTTCCAACCGTGTAGCCTCGTCTACTATGCTCGTGCATTGTGTAAAAATTGGTTGGTTTTAACATGTGTCAAAAATTGACGGTTGAGTAGCATTTTTGCAACTAAGCACATATTTGTAAGTTTGTACTGTCAATTTGGGGCTTGAGTGCTAAATGAAAAAAGTTGAATATCCTCAAAATTGACGATAAAATTGCCACATACAAGAGTTTAAAACATGACCCACCATGTGAATGCAAACTTATGAAACCCTACAAACCCGGAGATGTCTCAAATGATTATATGTGAAGGTTTCGCATAATGAATGTGAGAAAAATAGGAGAAACACAGGTCAAGTTTTCCTATGAAAAGGAAAATAAAAAGATGTGTTATCTGTCAGAACGCTCTAGGGCCTTCACTGTCTGCTTGGAATGAGCAGACAGGACGTTCATCGGGAGACCATTGATTGGAATAACCCATCAACAGTCTCAGTAATCGCGCTCAAGCCTCAGAGCCATTATTCTTCCTCCAGATTTATGTGCTTGTCTGTATATATTATGCAGATCAAGTTGTACCACCTTCAGAACAGATCCTGTTCAAGTAAGGTCGTACCTAAACTTGTTTTTTCTCTATTATAAACGCATCCTTTAAACATTGCGCTGTCAATGTGGGATATCACGGCAACCTTTACATTTCCAACGCGTGCCTTATAGCATAACTGCACGGATATCCGTCACATAACAGATTTTGTGACCGAGGCGGTGCAAGACTAAGTATTCCGTCTCTCGCACGAGATTGAAATATGACTCAAATATATATTGATTTCGGAGATGGCAAGTAAAGACAAAAGAAAAAAAACTACTTTCGCAAATTGAAAATAAATTTATGGAGAGGCAAAATTAAATGCATTTATTATTGTGTGACTTTCTTTTTCCCCTCAACAAAATACTTTCAGCTATGCATTTGATACTCCCAAATAGATTTAGGAATTTATGGAGAATTCAAGAAATACCGAGTCTCCCAAATGCCCAAAGTGTATTCCTACTTAATTAGATTTTAATAGTCAACTATATAAATTCCTAAAAGAAATGAGTGGAATCGTGCTACTGAAAAAGGAGTGTAAATACAAAGCTTCAACGAGATAATAGTTGGCCTTAAAATTTCCAGTGCACTTGAAAACTTTTTCTCGATGTGATATATTCATTCACGTCCATTGAGGGTTAAATTTGACGACCACCTATGTTTGTCAAACAATTCTTAGGTGTCAATATTTTTTAAATATTTCCCTTCAAAAAAGCAAACAATGTTATTTATATATTACGAATAAAATATATAGAATATTATTTTATATTTATTTAATAATTTTAATATATATTTATGTGTAAAATGATAGTCATATTTTCAATATACAAAGCCTAGGATACAATTATTTCAAATATTTGTAAGTATTTTATAATTTAGCTCATGAAAAACGTATAAATGCTCATCAAATTTAACGCCTAATAACCATGTTAGTGGGGATCAAGCATGTCATTTTTCATGGAGAAATTTACCATGATGGTTTTATGGCATGCGTTTTGATATACTTTCCCACATATCATTTCTACAACAAAATAATTTTCCAAAAATATGTTAATATAAAACATGTGGTTTTTTTTTTTTTCAAAACTTAATCTATAGAGTGGAAATGGTTAGCAATTAATGCACATTTTTATCAGTTGAATAAAGAACTCTCTATTTCATTTGCTTTACTAAAGTAGGAAACCCATAATTAAACCACTTTGAATGAAATGCTAAATAGCAATTGTAGACACCTAAAATGTCTACATGACTAATTAACTTTAATCACACTGCATTTTAGCCTCATCACTCTTTAATCCATTTTAATTCATCCATTTACCCATTTATTATTATTATTATTATTATTATTATTATTATTATATCAAAAACATCATCCATATAATAAACAATCACTATATTAATTATTATTAATTAATCCATTTTATTATATTTCCCCTTTGTTATTTTATCATCATTTATCATTTTAATCCATCTTACATACCCTTTTTATCATTAATCTCATTAATCCACTATTATATCATATTATCTTATTTTAATCTTTCATTAACATTTATAGGAATTTAATATTCCTACATCTCACCTACCACCTACCCTACACATCCCTACACCTAGCCTTTCCATAAAATCACATCCCTAATCATCATTAATCAACCTAATTTAATTCTAATCATGTGCACATCCTCACCTCTAAATCTAGAGGCTTCTAAATCTAGAAGCTTCTCTATTTCTCCCTCTCATTTTCAAATATTCAAATACATCTACAACATTCCATTGAATTTTTAATTCAATGGAAATCCCTCACAAATTCTAGAAATTTCTACTCTAGAATCCTCCATCCTCTCATCCAATTCCAACCCTTGGATTCAATCCACCATGGCAAGATCTCAACCATTCAATTTTCCACTCACAAACTATAAATCAAGCTCTCATCCTCCATGAGAGACATCTTCTAAATCCATAACAAAATTATGCTCTTTTGTTCTTCAATCAATCAATCCATTCTATCAATCATCCATCTACAATCAAGCAATCCTTCATCATCTTCATCAACAATCAAGCAATCATCAAGGGGAGGTGTTGTCCAAGTCTTCTCACATAAAAATCAAGCAATCAATCATCCTCAAGCACATCCAACCATCAAGGAAGGAGAATTACATGCTTTATACGGTAAGTGCATGTATTGTTCCTCTTCCTTTCATCTTTGCTTGATCTGAGGTAGTTGATTTGTTAAGTTTGCATGTTGCATTTGAATTAGTTTCATATTCATTTTATTTGTGCATGCTAACTTGATTTTTCATTTTATTTGTGAATCACAACCTGATCCTACCAATTCTTTTGATCATCCCATCAATCCATCTACCAATCCCCAATCCTTTAATCCCCCTACACATCCCAAATACCTAAAATCGGATTGAGCATTTAGGTTGTCCTTTGCACACGATGTTCTTTCCTCATCCCTCCATCCTCATTCCAATCCAATCCATCTTCACAAGTAATTAATTGACTTAATCACACATGATGTAATTCATTAGTACTATTACACTTGTGTGACCTTGGGCTATCCTTACTATCAACATCCAAGACCAATCATATCTTAGAGATCTAATCACTATCACACATCTTAATTAATTTGTGGTGAAGACCCTTGGGTGCATCTTTTAAAACTCTAGCCAATGTCACACCACACTCATTTCCATCCCCCATCAAGCCACCGGTGTTTCTTAACCCTTGAGATTTTTTAAGAGATTGGAATCTCTTAATGCCAAAAAATATAAATATAAAATAGAAACAAAAAACAAAAAATCATATCAAAATCAAAAATATCTAATAAAATGCACCTCAAGACTCTCTCTAGGGGGTGTTTCAACAACACTACTCTAGGGGCTATGAATGCTGATGACAGAGAGAGCAATGTTGTGAAAAGAACCGGATGTAACTCCGTCGGGGCTATAGATGCCTAACTAGCGGCGGAGCATTGCACAACTTAACCTTCTATCAACCTACTTGAATTAATCACTCCTACACATTGGCTAGTTTGTCTTCACATACTACCCATTAAGTATTCATTACAAGGGGTAATTAATTATCACAATCGCACACACTTCATCTCGAAGATGCATCACACTTGTATGTTGCCAAGTATGGCTTAGACCTTGTTCACACTCTTGTTTTAGTCTCACTTTTATTTTACAACATGTGCTTTTAAGCTCATCTTTTGTTCATCATCCATTACAAACCACCCATCCCTTACATCTCCATCCATTTTCCCTAGGATCAAACATTGGTGGGCAATCAATGATCCTATTGCTTTATCCTATCCACCCCTTTTGTTTCCTTTAACCCATCATCATTATGACTAGGGGCACCTTTATAATCCAATGGGGGCACCATCCTAATTTTTATTCTTCTTTACACTTAGGGGCACCAAATCTAGATTATCATCCATCATCCCACCCTTCACCTAGGGCCTATCTTATCCTCCTACCTTATCCGATCGACTAAGTCATCACCTAGTCCCATATCTTACCTTATCACATCCCTCATCCTATCAAACCTCATTTATCTTAACAAACCAATCATTTTATCCCACCTCCTTCATCCCGTCCAAAATCATCCTGTTATCCCACATCCCGTATCCTCTCCCAACTCATCCCTTTATCCCTAATCCCTATCCACATCTACCTTGGGATTTATAAGAGAAATTCACCTCCTTTCAACCATGCCTATCCCTATCACATCTTCATCGCACCAAATTTAAACTATCTAACAAATCCAAAAAATCAAAAAAATCTTAAAAATCTTAAAAATCCATAAAAATCAACAACACACGTAAAATATTAAAAAAATTTGCATGCATTTGTGTGTGTGTGTGTGTGTCCTTGTTTGTATGGTTATCTTTTTCTTGCATTTGCATCATATTTTGGCTGATGATATGAGGCCACTTTTTCTTTTCTTTTAGCACTTGATGATGATACGAGGCCACCTTTTATTTTATCTTTCTAGAGGTCCAATGATATGAGGACCCCTTTTTACATCAATATGTCCAATGATATGAGGACATGGGCATCTAGCAATTAAAACACCATGGTCTTTATACCATTGGTGCATCTTGCTTTATGCCACATTCATAATATTGTTAATGATGATAATTGTGGGCACTTTACGATAACACCACCCCTTTCAATCATCACTTAGCTTAATCATCATCATATTATCCAACTGGCCCTTCATCAATCATCTAACATATAATCATAAAATCTTATTCATCCAAATCAATCTATCTAATATTTTCAATCAATCCTATCAAGTCCTATCATCCAAACATCTAACAACATCCAATATCCAACATCCAAAATCAAAATCCTTACCCCTTAACTGGGGCATCCAAAATCCAGATTATCCAAATCCAACATCCAACATCAACAACATCAACAAACCAAAATCAATATAATCCAGCAACATCCAACATCCAACATGAACAACATCATCAATCCATGATCCTATCTAACTCTACCCCTAGATGATGCATCTCAACAACTAACATCTTTAAATCCAAAATCCTATAATCCAACAACGAAATACCCATAATCTCGTAACCCAAAACACCTACCCCTTGACCGGGCCATCCAAAATCCAAACCCCAAATCCTTACCCTTGTCATACATCATTGACTGGGGCATCCAAAATCCACATTCCCAAATCCAATATCCCCTAATCATGTAATCGTCTAATCTTCTCATCCTCAATCCTCTCTCATCTACTAACTTGGGCCTCTCCTATTTTTGAGCGGTTACCAACTCACTCCTCACCGCCTAACCCCTCAAGGGGGCATCATATCACCATCTACACATCTTATCTTCTTCTTCTTTGAACTATCATTGCTACACAATAACACTTCAAAGAGGGGTAAAATGTAGACACCTAAAATGTCTACATGACTAATTAACATTAATCATGTCCTGCATTTTAGCCTCATCACTCTTTAATCCATTTTAATTCATCCATTTACCCATTTATTATTATTATTATTCATTATATCATAAACATCATCCATATAATAATTAATCACTAGATTAATTATTATTAATTAATCCATTTTATTATATTTCCCCTCTATCATTTTATCATCATTTATCATTTTAATCCATCTTACATCCCTTTTTATCATTAATCTCATTAATCCACTATTATATCATATTATCCTATTTTAATTCTTCATTAACATTTATAGGAATGTAATATTCCTACCTCTCACTTACCACCTACCCTACACATCCCTACATCTAGCCTTTCCACCAAATTACATCCCTAATCATCATTAATCAACCTAATTTAATCCTAATCATGTGCACATCCTCACCTCTAAATCTAGAAGCTTCTCTATTTCTCCCTCTCATTTTCAAATATTCAAATACATCTACAACATTCCATTGAATTTTTAATTCAATGGAAATCCCTCACAAATTCTAGAAATTTCTACTCTAGAATCATCCATCCTCTCATCCAATTCCAACCCTTGGATTCAATTCACCATGGAAAGATATCAACCATTCAATTAGCCACTCACAAACTATAAATCAAGCTCTCATCCTCCATGAGAGACATCTTCTAAATCCAAAAAAAATTCTGCTCTTTTGTTCTTCTATCAATCATCCATCTACAATCAAGCAATCCTTCATCATCTTCATCAACAATCAAGCAATCATCAAGGGGAGGTGTTGTCCAAGTCTTCCCACATCAAAAATCTGAAGCAATCAATCATCCTCAAGCACATCCAACCATCAAGGAAGGAGAATTGCATGCTAGATGGTAAGTGCGGTATTGTTCCTCTTCCTTTCATCTTTTCTTGATTTGAGGTAGTTGATTTGTTGAGTTTGCATGTTGCATTTGAATTGGTTTCATATTCATTTTATTTGTGCATGCTAACTTGATTTTCATCTACAAAAATCATATGTGAAATGTACGATGGAAATGCCGAAAGGTATATTGCGAAGAAGTAAAAGAGGGAGAGAACAATGGGAGAGAAAGAGCGGCTAAAAATGAGTTTGAGGGTGGATGAGTGCAAGAGTAGGGAAATCGAAGTGGGGAAGTAATCCATAACTCCACACTCCAACAACCACATGAGTTTTTTTAATCATTTGAAGTAGAAAAGGTGTTTTGTGTAAGACGTGGATGCAAATGTTTGTGGAGATATCTCAAAATGTAATGTTTGGATGAACAATATTGAAGAAACACAAAATATTTTACAACTGTAGTTGTTGCATATATTTGTTAGTTAGAACACACGTAAATGTAATGGGAAATCGAGTGCAATCTAATGAGACAAACATAGATAGGAAGATGTGTAGTGGGTGTAACATCGAAAGGTAGCGATTGCACACAATTTTAGGATTATGATTTCTCTCTAGGTCCATCAACAATTATTAGCTAATGATGAAGATTGTGTGTACCCAAATAATATTTGGTACTTGTGAATTGTATTTAATTGTCTCATGTTCGTGTGCATTATTCATGTGAGAAAAATACGAGCTTTTAGGGGCCAAATTTTTAAAAATGTAAGGAGTTCAAAGAGGGTCAATTTTGAAACCCAACTATATTGATTTATTCTTGTAGCACTTTGTAGGCATGGTTTTTAGTTCTAAGCTTGAGTAATATAAGAAAATGATTTCATGAAGAAACACTTATTGATAATTAAGCACCTTACGAGATTGGACATACAACCGAAAGAGAAATTTTATCTCGTTGATCGAGATTTTGATTTTATTATTCTTTTTAATGGTATCAAGTATTTTGTGTGCACAAAATTAATTTGTTAGGTATGGCAAAGACATAAATAGGAAATTAAAAATAAAAGGTGGGAATTGAAACCCTAAATATGCCACACCTATTCCATGGATCAGAATGTTCCTTCCCAAATATCATTTGCTATATGCGCTCCACTATATCGTCTTGATTTCTCCTGCATTAACCACATGAGTGCAATTTGCGCTAAAAATGGCCAAAATAAGAACAACCATAAATTGAATATGTTTGAGGATAGGTATATTTTATGCATCAATCAAGCTTGCTAGTAGTTTTTAATTTCATGGCACCAAAAATTCAATTGGAAAACATTTAATTTGATAGGTAAGACAAAGGCATGATTGAAATATATAAGACATCCTTAATATACAAGACATTCCTACTATACAATAAGACATCCCTAATATACAATCTATTTTCTTAATTGTAAAAGTAAACATTTTCTATTATAATGTGTAGGAATAATCAACCTCTCCACATAAATGATAAACTTAACCAAAATAAAAAAATTTAAAAAATTAAGTGATAAATTTATAAGTAAATAATCCAATGTATTGCCATGTTAATTCTTCAACATTGTTATCTTTTTATTACTAACGATTTGTCTATTTTTTCAATATACCAATATGATAAAATAAATTCCAATTGGAAAAGTTCCAATATAATATAAAGTTTCAATATTAAACTCACAAGCTTAGACATTTAGAACATGAATTTAAACAAAATTTTGTTGTCAATAGGTAGTTCAATAGCACTCATATTACGAATTCTACAAATCAATTAGACGTATAATTTGTTGACAATTTTTTAATTTATTGTTAAAAATGTAATTAATTTTTTTATTTGAATGGCATCGGAGAAAATACCACATGCCTTAAATTTACACTCACATCATTTCATACAAAGAAAGATCTCACTGAGCCCAAAATCACTATGTTACAAGAAGAAAGGGGTTTAGAAACCTTAAAGAAGAAGGAAAATATTTAGAAAGAAACAATTGTGCAATTGTACTAATAATATAAATACATCTAGTGCAGATACATATAGGCCTCCTCCTTGCTCGGCCCCTGCTTATTGTGTATTGAATCCTCATCCTCATTATCACCATTTTGTACTTGCCTATCCAATTCATCCCTCTCCCGAATGAGTAATTTCACTAGACAAGACTCTTTGTTGGGCTATGAGCTCTCTCATGCTATATGTCATCTATGCAATTCTGCCATTCATGTTTGTCATAGATGTTCACACCTCCACCCTATGATCCTTCATTAATTTCACCAACATTTCCACCGAGACTCTCATTCTAATTGACGTACACAAATTAAAATATTCTCCAAAATGCGGATGATTCAAGAAGAAATTTGTGACCTTGGGATTACAGGAGGGATTTAGCGCTTCTCTCGGTGAAACAAATCAAATCCCTCTTCAATTGTTTTGAAGACTACGTAGAAGAAAAATGGAATACAATGAATGAGCTCGTCGAGGCATTATGCATCAACAAACGACATACATACCTCCGTAATCCACCGCATCACACCACCTTACCGCTTCAAGCTACAACCTCGTAGAAATGATTTTTTAGGGGTTTCCCTCTTACCACATCCTTCCTATATGTTGCTAAATCAATGATTACTAATAGCCCCTCACATATACAACTTATTTTTCCCATACAAAAGCACAATCCATGTGCTTTCCTCTCATTGGTCCTCATTTTGAGATCCACAATCCTCCTCTATTGCATCATCCGTCATTAGATTATCAACGCGTAACCTCCTTTTCCCATCGTTTGATTTTTGACTCTTGTAATAGTCACCACCCAATATCCAATCGGATATGCCTTTCAGCGTAATAACACCATTCTAATCTACCAAAATAGTGCCACTACAATTCCAGTACCATATTTGGGGTATTTGCAAAATATAATAAAATATTAAAAACTAAATACTATTGAATCTATATAATTAATATTTAACAAAAACATTATTGTATAAGACAATTTCATTCCTAAATCAATAGTCAGACTAGTAAATAGATGTCCACCAAAACAAATTCATAAACAAAAGATGACCACATACTAAAAGAAATCTTAACTTGTCAATAAAATTACTGCACACCACATAAATGGATGTCAAATACATTCTTGAATTAAGTTTACAAGCATATGAAATATTAACAGTTATGCATTTGAAATCACACCCATAACAAACATATGGAAATGCTTTAAATTAATGACAATTAGAAATTTGGTTAATAGTAGAGACAACGTCCTTCTCGGCTTTAAGCTCACCGAGTCTCTCTTTGCTAAATGGATATGCCTCAACACCATAAGCTTTGATGATGTCTACAACATCAACAATAATTGTTTTGCACTCCTGGTCCAAAAGGACAAGAGTGGGAAAGCCATCGACATCTAAGAAATTATGAAGTTTCTCTTTGTCCTTTGTATCTAAGAACTACAATGCAAGCCATGACATGGTGTTGTGATACTCTTCAAATGATATCTCATCTTCATCTTGAGACACGAAGATGACCTCAAAGCCCCCTCTTCAATAACTTTGTATAAGCTTCAGCCAGAACAAGGGTGAATTCCCTGCATGGAGGGCACCAACGTCTAGAAAAATACACACCCACTATTTTCCCTTCCAATTCCTCCACTTTAACGTGGATAATTTCTAGAAAACAATTATTTTTAAATGATCAATCATAGACTAAACAAAAAAGCAAAATAAATCATGATAAAAATCAACCCGAATGAACATAATCATAAAACTAATGTTATGTTAACATTACCCAAGAATATTTTCAATATAAATTACCATAATGCTCGATACCCAATAGCAAATGTAATAAAACAAACAAAATGGTGTAAAACCAATAGTAAAATGAATCAATAATGCTAAGGAATTTATTCTAAAAGAACATGATCCTATCACCCAATAGTAAATCGAAAAATAAAAAATAAAAGTGAGAGTAAATTTAATAAAAAATAACATAATTAAAACCAATAGGAAATGTAATCTTAATAAACCTAATGGTAAATTTAATCTAAAATAATAGAATAGTGTTAACTCAATAGTAAATTAAATCTAAAAACATAATTTTAGATACCCACATGTATATAGGAGAATGTTAAGGATTTGTACCTTCACGAAAACATAAACCTTTTTTTAAAATATAGAACAAAAAAGTTGTGAATAAAAACAAGTAAAACACTAAACCCAAATGGTAAAAATGATACCCGGTCTCCATTGTTTCGATGAGGAAATCTCTTTCCTCGATGCAAAGAGAGACTTCAAACTCGTTGGGTTTGAGGCTCGCCATTGTATAAAATTGTAGGCTTTGAGATTTTCATCACAATTGTTTAGGGTTCAAAACTTATCAATGATGTTGTAAACACAATCTTTATCATTCCTCTTATAGGTGTGTCCATTCTAGATGGAGGGTTCCTGCGCCAAATGATGGACAAGTGGTTTTTGAGGGCAATGAAGTAAATTGAAATTCTGAATTGCAAAACACTATGACATTAAACAATGTTGTTAAATGTTGAATATTCAAATTACAAGTAAAATGATAGAAGAATTCAAGTTACGGTTATAAACCATCAACGATCGCAAAACATTGAGTCCTACTTATGACTATTTTAACTCCTAAACAAGCACAATTCGTGTAGTTTTCTATGATTGGTCATCCTCTGCCGCGTCCTCCACCATTCGATTTTCAACGCACCTCCTCCTCCAATCTCGCCTCGCTCATTTTCGACATATTTTAGAATCATCTGGCCTACATCCAATCGGGATACACCTTTCGGTGTAAATATCATGTCACTATTGAGAAATTGAAGATCTTAGCATGCTTATATTGTAGATGTGGAAAAAATGGGGCTTTCTTGCTATATTTCATTCGTTTAGAGTGGGAAAACATATATAAGGTTGTTTAAAGGAGGGGGAAACATATATAACTTAATTTAAACTTAGAAGACTATATTTAACTAGATATTTATAAAATGAAATGTATTTCTAGTCTATGGGATCGTTGAAACTTTCAACCGTCCAAAGACTTGTTGGCTTAGTGGTATTTTTAGAAGGTTACTCCTCCTTTTATTGATTTGAATTAATATCTCCCCCAAACGTTCTTTATCTTGCTTATCTCAAATAGTTGTATCATGGAACCAACTCTTAAAGTTTACTTATAATTGACTTTGATGTCTGTGTACCTTGGAAATTCATTGATGAAATGATCCTCCATTATAACTACATTGTTTTGCATAAAACACAAGTCCTCTCTTCATGAAACTCCTTAGGGGTTGTCCATATCCTTGTCTTGGTCAACATCTAAGCCTATGGGAGATAGTCCTTAGCTAAGTGATGATGATCTTTTCCCTTCATTTAATTTCAACTCCTATATATGCTATTTCAAAAAATTCTTGTGTCGTTGAACTCAATAATATAGTGCTAACATTGCTTACTTGTTTTCTTCATCCACATCACCATTCTAAACTTTTCATTCACATAGTTTTTTATGTCTTTCTTAATTTTTAGGTATTCATCTAGGTTGATATCCTATTTGTTCATCCACTTGTGATTTTTCTTGATCCACTTGATCTTTTGTCTATGCAATTCTTCACCTGTTGTAGTCTTACGACAAATTTTAGTCTTCCTATTTTTTTATTATTACACCAAAGGTGTGTTCCAAATCAGCATATATTGGATCGAACTTAGCTAACTCTATAACACCCAATGATAATGATATATGATTTTTTATCTGCTCAAAATCACCTCATATATCGGCACAATAAAAAACATTATTCATGATGAGGACGACACTTGGGAGTTCGAATGAAAGTGCTTGTGAGGATTTTCATGGATACACGAAGCTGCGAAAACACATATAACTATTTGTAGAACACCAAGATTAGTGATTTATATTTGCACTCAATAAAGTGTAGTAAGCAATACACAAGTCTATCAAGGTGTAATGTGATACGTGAGTTTGAACCAGAGCCGAACTAAAGGTTAGGATTGCCCTAGGAAATAATTGAAGTGTATGCCCTTCTTAAAATTTTAGTTAATATTTTTTCCTATCAAATAAACAAATAAAAGCTACATACATTATTGTATTTAAAAAAGCTACATACATTATTGTATTTTTAAAATTTACATAAGGATCATAATAAATCACTAATTTAGAGAAATTGGTATACAAAAGGAATAAAAATATCCTATAAAATTATTAAATAAGGACAAATAATAATCCATGGATGAAGAGAATTAATCACGGAGGTGCTCAAATGAGATAATTACAATTATTTATACAAGGTTTGTTACTTGTGCACTTTTTTGCAAAGCGGTAAAAAATCCGAGGTAGTTTCTATGGTTTTGTGAAGAGCGGTATCTGGACCAAGCCTACTAATTTCTCCATAAAAGAGACATTTCCCCCAAAACATTGGATTAGAGAATTAAATAATTATTTTCTTCAACTATACTTGCCTTTACTAGCTACACCAATAACATTATAAAAACACACAAACCTTTTTGAGAAAAAAATTATGCACTTGAATTATCTAATGCTACATTAGAGAATGAGTAACAATACCAACAAAATTTACGAGTTTAAGAAGATGCATATTTATTTTTAATTGCAAAAATATTATACTACCTTTTTATGTGTATGCATGAAATTTATATTACTTTATAATAATATCAATACAAGGGTCAATTAATATAGACTTTAGGTAAAAACTTTAATGTTGAGTTCCAATAAAAGTTAAAAAATAATGAAAATATTTAGATTTAGGCAACCCCTAATTGTTAGCGCCCTAGGTAGTTACCTAGTCTGCTTAGGGCTTAATCACCCCTTGGTTTTAGCCTAATCAAAACCACATGATTATTGATTTCTTTAAATAAAGAATTGTATGATAGTGTCGGACATGTAGATCGAGTACATAGGTTTGTATAGTAATTATTGTTGATCCACAATAAGAAGAAGAATTTTACAATTTAGGTGAAGGATGAATGAATGCATATGCACTCCAAAATGCAATTTCCAAGTATGGACATCAACTTATGTTAGATTAAACTTCAACAAATTTGATAACACCCAATGTCAAGTGACATATGATTTTTTACTGCATCAAAGTTCGTTTATATGTGGTTTAATGAGTGCATTAATTGACCTATTATATCATCTATATGGCTATTGATTTATTCCTAAAAATGTTAATTTGTGCATGGGGGATGTTCTATATAGTTATATCCTAAGTAAGGTTGATGCATTTCTCTTGTTTTTGTTTCATGTGAACTCTTGACCATAGAAATTCCTACTAACTACTTCTGTGAGTAATGTGATGATGTGTGCAGGATAATAATGTGCATTTTCTACCAATTTTGGGAAGTTATAATCAAGAAGGACGAGTCTTTTTCCATCACGCCATCATGGAGGATTTTTCCATAACAATCCTACAAACACGAATCATATTTTTAGCTATATCATAGGATTTCAATGAGCTTTAATGAGGTTGTTATTGGTTGAATTTGGTGCCTATAATCATGGCACATTTTGTAACTAATTGGGTCTATAAAGACACCTTCTTGAAGACAATTTAGTAGTAGTTGATGATAATAATTTACAATACAATTTTATATCAGTTAGTGTTTACTTTTAGTCTCACACTGAAATATGTTTTAGAACCCATTTGAATTAATACGATCAATACGCTGTTTGAATATATTTTGGTGTTAAGAGCACCTAAATCCCAAGGGAGAGCAAGGACCCAATCAACCAAGGAGATTGGAGGATTGATGTTTCATGCATACTCGTTATCTCTGATAAGTTCAAGTTTAAATGCTTTGATTTGAATGCTTATCTTAATGCAATTGTTTATTTCCTTGCTTAGTATATTTCCTGCTACTATTTCAATTATGTGTGTGTTATTTCAATTCTTCTATTTCAATTTGGTGTGTGTATTTTAATTCGGTGTGTGCATTTCAAATTCAGTTAAAGTATTTCCTTTGAAAGCATTTTTATTATAGCAACGTTGTTTTAGTAGCTTACATGTATTTCATTTCAATAGTTTAGCATTACATTTCATTTCTATAGATTAGAGGGAAACAAGGGGAACCACACCAACCAAAAACCCCAAAAGGAACCACCAAAACAACTGAGTTGCATAAGACTTCATTGCATACAACCTAGGACACACAACCCTAGTTTTATAATGACACTGACAATTGAATATGTTGGTTAAATGATTGGAGAATACAATGACCCATCATGGTCTATACGTCGTGTTTTCCATCGTTGCCATATTTTTCACGACCACCATTTTTCTCTTTGTTTCCTCTTTGTGGGACCACATTTAGAGTAAGTAAATCAAATCTTAAATTTAAGAAATCAACGAAATTCTCAAATATGTTTTGCAAATGTTGTGATTGATCCTTTAGGGAGATGCAAGAATCATTCTAGAGGTCAACCTTGTAAATTTCTCGGGAAAATTTGTGTAAGGTAATTGTCATTATATGTAACTTCATGAAAAGCCATGAAGAATTCCTTGAAGAGATCCTAAGGGTCTCCTCGTTTTCCTTGATATTTTCCAAACTTAGGACAATCAAATCTCAGAGGGAATGGAATGTGCAACATTTATCTATCAAAGGGTAGGGACATAGCTCCTTTAAGTGGTGTTTATTTCTTTGTCCACTATTATTTTCTTCTAATCTTGTCAATCCATATTTTTATTAAATTTCATTATAAGGAAAATGACTTATTGTGAGTGGGCATTTATGGGATGTCTATGCGATTGGATTTGGAGGATTTGTCGCCATGGTTTTTGGTTTTTGATGCTTCATAAGTCATCATAGGTTTCTACATGTGTATATGAGAAGCTAGACTTGCAATTTGACAACTTAAAGTTTACACATGATCATGGATGGTTAACTCTTCATTGTGAGGGTTATGAGGTTGGTCTTCATCATCTTTATCCTTGTCACATTTTTTCCTTATGGAGGTTATTCGACTATTTTTTTTTGATGATTTAGGAGGTATATTTGCATTGAATTCCTCCTTGTGTTTTTCTTTGGTTCCAGATGAAGATGCATGACCTAAGTTTAAGATGTCGTTTGTGGCATAAAAAGTCCCTTTGTTAGACGTTTCTTCTTCACGGATCATGCTTTTCAACAAAGAAGGATGAAAGTCAATGTGAAGTTTAGCTCCTAATTTGAATAGTTGAAGAAGGATGTTGTCTTTATTTTTAAAAAGGAAGTTATCCGTTTGAGGTAGATTATTGTTGAAGATGTCATATATTCCCTTTTTCCTCTCCACTATGGTTTACAATACTAAGCTTGTTGTTAGATAAGCGATCGAGAGGTCTATGTGGAAGGGGGTTATGTTCACGATGTTTGTGTTTTAGACACATAATAAGTACCGTTGTGTTTAAGATTTGAAATTTTACCTAGTTTTTATTTGTTGTTTTTTTAGGGAAGTCCATATAAATTTTGACAACATAATGACTATAAAATTGAAATTTGACTTAGTTTTGGATTTGATTGATGTTGTTTAGGGAATTCTAGGAAAATTTCAACAACGTAACATTGTAAATTTGGAATTTTATCTAGGTTTTGTATTTGATTGGTGTTGTTAAGGGATTCTAGATAAATTATGGAAACGTAACGATTGTAATTTTTAAATTTGACATAATTTTTGGATACTATTGATATTGTTTAAGGAATTTTATGTAAATTTCAATAGAGTAACAATTGTTTTGTGTTGATAAACCAAACTCGAAAAGTATAATTTTGGATGTTTAAACATTTGGTTTGATTTTAAAAGAGTTTTGTTTTTTTTTGTTTGGAAAGCTACTGCTATTTTTGGTAGGTTTCGGTCTTGATGTTTGATGTAAACGTGGTTTGACTCAAAAAATTTTCCTTGTGTTATTTCTAAAATAAGGTTTGACTTAGATATAATTTTGCCTAATTGGTTTAATGATAACTAAGGTTTGAAATGGGCATAGTATCACATTTTATGTTTTCCAAACAAGATGTAAGGGGGAGTCATGAAAAAAACACCTATGTTAGTTTTGGCGAACTAATTAGGATAACAAGGCTTATAAGGGATTCCTTAATATACCTTGTGGTACACGACGCTTTAAGTCTATGAAATTAGGATGTGTTGTTTAGTGGTGTGGTTTAAAGGGTCGATTCATCCCTTGTCTTCACTACAACCATTTTAGTGGAGCTTGACTAAAAATGGTAGTTGTTTCCTATGGGATCATGGCTAGGGCACTGGTATTGGAATAAATTGCACCCCTCACTTCATATAATCCATGGAAAAGAGAAATCCTAATGAGAAAAAATTGACAGTATTCCCAAAAATATATATAGCCCACTAAAACACGATCTTTGTCCACATGACTTGGTAGTGAAGCCCAAACCACCAAACCCTATAAAGGAAAAACTAAAATCTAACTATTTATAATTTTCAAAGTCACCTTGTAGTGTGAGAAAAGAGCGTACGCAATTAATACCATGCTTAAACAAACACTAAGTATGAAAAGAAAACAAATACCCAATAAATGTGTTTAATCAATGGTCAATCCAATATTGATAAATTTGAAAATGCAAAAAAATATAAAAATGTAATTAAACAAAGATAAATCCAATATGATAAAAATATTAAATGAACAAAGCAAGTATGATTTTGAATTCAAAAGATATGATATATCAAAATGCAAAGCAACTAAAATAAAGTAAAAGCATGCAAGTTTGGTTTTTGTTTGTTTGCTACGTTAATATTTTACAAGTGATAAGGAACATATGCACAAAAGTTTAGTAGTTCAGAACAACAACAAATAACTCAAGCATAAAAGCAGAGTGACAAAAGGAAAGACAATCGAAAAGTCAAGTCTCTATCATGAGGTCATTAAAACAAAAGCAAGGATGTTGATTATTAGGTGAGGCAATTAATAATGACGAGGCCAACGATAATGGTGAGGCTTCCATAGAGTATAAAAAGGTTGCTAAAAATTAAGGCTTCGCTAAAAGCAACAAGGCTCTTCTATAATAGGCAAGCTCACTGCATAGAATGCAACAAGGCCGTCAAAACATACAAGATTGTTGTGAAGTGCAACAAGGACACCAAAATGACTTATGTATACTCTCTTTTCTTGAATACATGATATGTGCTTCCATGAAGTGTTGGTAAACCACTCGAACGTGATCATAAATGCACCTACAAGGCACAAGCCTAAAGCTATCCTCCATGAAAATACACCGAATGTCTATGCACGACCCATAAAAATACACCATACCCATGAATGTACATGCACTAGAGGAGCCACACATCAGCGGTCATATCGGTGATATCTTGTTTTTTCAAGAAAATTTTATAAAATTAGATATAACCATGTGGCGGGTGGTAAGTGGGTCAGTGGGGACGGTGCGTTGGGAACATGCGCAGTCACATGTTGGACTCTGTTGAGGTTCTCTGTTCGCTATTGAAAAACACTTGTGTTTTTCAACCCCCACAAAATAACTCGAGTCCAAAATGATGCGCCATGTGGCATTTGAATGACATCATGGTCGACATGATGCTTGTGATGTATGTGGTGCATTTTACGTAGAGAATAACCCTCGCCAAAGGCACAAAACATGGATAAATACAATGTCACCCAAATAAAAAGATAACAAAATAATAGACAACATAATGACTAAAAAAATTGAAGAACACTTTCAAAACTCATAAAAATTATATTAAACAATAAATAAAGAATAAAAACCCTAAAACCAAGATTAGGAAATCAAGGCTACCACGGACTTGAAGCCAATGGGAAGGAGCTCTAGGTTGTTGATAATTACATAGTATGGAAATTCTCACACAAGGTTGCCAAAAAAGTACTTCATGGTGCTAAAACAAACAAATTTATGGTTTGATCGAGAGCAAGGCCGCCATGGGGAACCACAAGGCTACCAAAACATAGTGTGAGGCCGTTAAAGATGGAGGATGCACGAAAAGTTGAGATAAAAGCTACAAAATGTGGAATATTTTCCATCAAGTATGATTTTTGACAACACCTAGCCTCCTTACACCTATAATACCAAATCATCTCTACTAAGCACAAGAAAAGGCTACCAAAAACATGGAATTTAAATCAAACCGCATGAAACTCCTAAAAAAAATGCATGTGAGACAAAGAGGTGTTCCCCATATGTAGTATAATTAAAGACAAAGACTTGGTAAGTTGGTTTTATATATATAGTACTAACACCTAAGGCCCCACAAGATGGGCGGTGGAAGTTTAAATAACTTTCTAAATTGCTCATAGAGAGGCAAAATTAAATGTTGTGAGTATTTATTATTGTGTTAATGAACTTTCTTTTTTCCCACCTCAACAATTTTTTTCAATTATGAATTTGGTACTTTTGAAATAGATGAATAAAGGGAAATTGATAGGACTAAAGGAGAATCCAAGAAATAATCATCTCCCAAAGACCCACTAAAATGCATTCCCACTCGCTATTAAATTTTAACTTATATTCAATGATTCTTAATTA
Source organism: Taxus wallichiana var. yunnanensis (assembly GCA_018340775.1). Lineage (NCBI taxonomy): Eukaryota > Viridiplantae > Streptophyta > Pinopsida > Cupressales > Taxaceae > Taxus > Taxus wallichiana. Next base: position 493,576,152 of record CM031243.1, on the reverse strand, counting down.
GATGGAATCCTAAAGTTTTACTCCAAGTATTTTTTAGATAAAGTGCAATTAACATATAAATAACAAAGAATCCAACAAATAAACACCTCTCAAACTCTTAAATGGATGTTTTTACACCTAGTATTAAATTCTTAACTTATAGTTGACAATTACAAGTAGATAGAATGCTAAAATTTTACTCAAAAGAGAGTTAGAGTGCAATTAAGATAGAAACAATGGAGACTACGATAAATGTAACTTACAAAGAGATAATTGGGTGTATTCCCACTTACTAAATTTAATTTTAAATCCTAATCAACAATTGTTAGTTATAAAAATTCCTAAAAACTATCTAGGAGAAAAATAATTTAGTGGAATCATGTCATTGATAAAGGAGTGCACATAATTTTTTTGATGAGATAGTAGTTGGCCTTAAAGTTTCTATTGCACTTGTAAACTTTTTCTCGATGTAGTAGAAGTTGAGATTGATATTCATTCATGACCATGGTGGTGGGGATAAAATATGTCATTTTTCATAAACAAATTTTCCATAATACTTATATGGTGCAAATTTTAATACACTTTCCCACATATCATTATTTCAACCAAATAAATTTGCATACAAACCTATTAATATAAAACATGTGTTTTTGGGCCAAAACTTAATCTATGGAGTGGAGATGGTCAACAATTAATGTACATTTTTAAATCAACTACTTAGAGAAATATATTTCATAAAAAGTGTACAAATATTTGGGAATTTGTGCTTGTAAAGTAGGAAATCCATATAATCGAACCACTTTAAATGAAATGTTAAATATCATGTCACCATTGATGAATTGAAGAGCTTAACATGCCTATATTGTAGGTGTAGAAAAATTGGTAGGTTGTCGAATAAACTCTTTGTGGGTATTCTATATTTGTTTAAAGAAGGTGAGGCATCTAAAAAATATGCCTAAGCTTTGACGTAAAAGACTGTATTTAACTAGATATTTATGAAATGAAATGTTTTTATGGACTATCGGACTATTGAAAATTCCAATTGCCTAAAACTTTTTAGGCTTAGTGACATATTTTAGAAGGTTGCTCATCCTTTTGTTGATTTTAGTTAATATCTTCCCTAAAACTTTTATCTTACTTTTATTGATAGCTCTATCACGGAACCAACTGCTAATATTGCCTTATGATTGGCATTGATGTCTATGTATCTTGGATGTTCTAGGATAAAATTATCCTCCATTTCAATTTACCTTGTATTACATAATACAAAAGTCATATCTTCCCAAAGTTCCTTACATGTTTTTCATCTTCATGTCTCACATCTAAGCCTATGGGAGCTAGTCCTTAGTTGGGAGATGATGGCTTTTTCCCTCCACTTAATGTTAACCCCTATATATACTTTTTCACAAAATTCATATGGTAGGTTGAACTCGTAATAAAGTGTCAACGTTTCCTACTTGTTTTTTTCCTCCACATCACCATTATGAACTTTTCATTCATATAGTGTTTTATGTCCTTGTTAAGATTTGGGCATTTATCTAGGATAATATTCCATTTGTTCATCCACCTGTTCTTCTTATGCATCCATGTGTTCTTTCATCTATCTGAACTCTTCACCTGTTCAACCTTAGGCCACCAAAGTGAGTTTTCATGTTTTCTAGTTTTTAAGTAACATATAAGCCTAGTCATAGTGATTGCTTCTAAAGGAAGGTACTTGTTTTGGCCAAGATGATTTCTTAGGGAATTGTACTCTTGATTGTAGTTTTTATTGCACTTGAAAACTTTGTTCTCCATGTTGTAGAAGTTGAGATTGATATTTGTTCATGACCATGGTGGTGGGGATCAAACATGTCATTTTTCATGGAAAAATTTACCATGGTAGTTATATGGTGCGAAATTTGATACACTTTCCCACATATCAAGTATTTTGAACAAATAAATTTGCATACAAACCTATTAATACAAAACATGATTTTTGGGCCAAAACTTAATCAATGGAGTGGAGATGGTTTGCAATTAATGTACATTTTTATTCAACTAATTAGAAAAATACATTTCATAAAAAGTGCACAAAAATTTGTGAATTTGTGCTTCTAAAGTAGGAAATCCATAATTGAACTTTAACTTAAATGTTAACTAGATATTTATGAAATGAAATGTTTTTATGGTCTATAGGACTACTTGAAAATTCCAACTGCCTAAATAGTTTTATGCTTAGTGGTATATTTTATAAGGTTGCTCCTCCTTTTATTGATTTGAGTTAATATCTTCCCCAAAAATTTTATCTTTCTTTTCTTGATAGCTATATCATGGAACCAACTGTTAATATTTCTTCATACTTGACATTGATGTCTATGTATCTTGGATGTTCTAGGATGAAATTATCCTCCGTTTCAATTTCCCTTGTCTTACATAACACACAAGTCCTATCTTCCCATGGTTCTTTGTGTGTTGTCCATCTTCATGTCTCACATCCAGGCCTATGGGAGCTATTCCTTAATTGGGAAATAATGGTTTTTTCCTCCCTTTCCATGGTTCATTATGTGTTTTCCATCTTCATGTCTCACATCTAAGCCTACAAGAGTTAGTCCTTAACTCAAGGCGATAATGAATTTTCCTCCACTTAATGTCAACCTCTATATATACTTTTTCACAAAATTCATACGGTACGTTGAACTCAGTAATATAGTGATGATGCTTCTTACTTGTTTTCTTCTTCCACAACACCATTATGAACTTTTCATTCATATAGTGTTTTATGTCTTTGTTAAGATTTGGGCATTCATCTAGGCTAATATTCCATCTGTTCATCCACTTGTGCTTCTTCTTCATCCATGTGTTTTTTCATCTATCCAACTCTTCACCACTTGTAGCCTTAGACCACTAGTGGGTCTTCATGTTTTCTAATTTTTTAAATAACATATAAGCTTAGTCATAACGATTGTCTCTAGAAGGAAGGTACTTGTTTTGGCCAAGATGATTTCATAGGGAATTTGATGCATGAGCATCTAAATACAATTTTCAATTTTGTTGCAAATATTCATGAGGAATCACTTAGGATTCATTTTGGTGTTTTAGTATGGATTCCCACTTATGGGATCCTCTGAATCATGTAATAATGTCTAGTGGAGTTTCCCTCCAAAAGACCAATTTCAAATATTTGAATTTGTTAAGTTGAACTAGGAAGTCATGAGTTAGTGGTGTCATTAGGAGGATGATGCAAATGTTGTAAAAGAAACCAATATCTTGTAACCAAGAATCTTGACCCGCTCGAGTGGGATTGTAGTAGTTAAAATTTACTCTAGTTAGGTTGTTATGAGTAGGCAACTCCTCTATTTTTGTGCACATGAAAGATATATTCAGACGGGAGAAGAAAAATAATCAATAGAAGTTCAATAATTAGTTGTAAAGGGTTAATATTGGAATAAAAGAGCCTTGAAGGCTCAAGAACTTGTATGGGCTCCATGGAGGTTTATTATGACAAGATTTCTTAATGAAAAGCTTATAAATTTAAGAGTAAAGATGAATGAGGATTGAAAATATGTGCTTCTCAATATTATTATTGTCATGGTGTGATGTTGGAGGCCTACATTTATAGGTATGATCACTATGTGTGCTTATTATGTTATATTCGATTAAACAAATATTGAACAAATAGATGTCTAATACTTGACATTTAATAAATCTGTGATATAAACAATTAAGTACATATTTTATCCAAGAAAATAAGAAATTTAAATTTGAAACCCTAGTTGTAAATGAAGGGATAAAAAGACTTAGCTGATTTTTAATGATCCCTGAAGGTATCGCGAGCTAGAAAATTGTAGGAATAGGAGCTCGAGCATCGCACACGAATCCAAAAAAATGCAAGAGTGTCAAAAATTCCAAGACTAGGGGGCCTATGTAGGGTTAGGGGCACCTAGGGCATCAGAGACCTATTATGGATGCCTATGACTACTCAAAAGATGTGAAACCCAATTTTACAGGGTCACAAGATGTTTGTTGGTTGTCGCCTTTGATTTCCTGTATGTCGGTGAACTTCACTATTGTTCACTTGAAACTTGCAATAAGAAATAAGCACCTGCAAAACCCCCAAACTACATGAAATCCCAAAAAATAAAGATGCAAAATGGGAGGTTAGACTGTCCTCAAATGTCAACGAAGTGAACTTACAACCGAGCGTTACACTACATTGCAGGCCCCATGTAGTTATGTGTGTGTGTGTGTGTGTGTGTTGAAATTGTTCCCTAGGTGGCTTTTTGTACGTGTCACACTTGGATAGTGAGCAAGTAGATATATGTAGAAAATGTAGATAGATGCATGTATGAAAGAATGAACTTCCCCTCCTATGCGTGTATGCAGAAATAATAGTCCCTTATCCCTTGTGTGGAGCTAGATGGATGCTTGACTACTCTTGTAAATGGCTTTTGAATGCAACCTTAGGTGGTGATAGCTAATGCTTAGTGTTTGATCCTTTATTATGGTAATATAAATTTATATTTATATGATTCTCTGCTTGAATTTCATAATTAACTTTGAAAAGGATAACTAGTAAGAAAATAAGGTGTCCAAATGGCTAGAAAGGACTCAAAATATGCAAGCAAAGTAAAAATAGGTCGGGGACACCCAAAGGGGACGGAGCACCTACGCTAGTGTCTGGTGGGTCTTGACATCCGAGAATGAGAAATGTTGAAGTATGAAAAGACATATTGCGCAAGAAGGAGTGTAAGACCAAAGAGGAAAACTAAAAGTAAGCAAAGAGGCCAAAGACAGGGGTCAATTAGTATTTTTCTTACTTAGGAATCATATGAATAGTATTATGTGACTATGACCTAAAAATGTACCTAAAGTGCATGATTTAGTGTCTACATTTTCCCCCACTTTATGTTGTTAAGTGAACACTCGATAACATAAAGTAGATAAGAGATGCATACACGATAAATATGTAAATCGATGGTGAAAAAGTGTGTTGAGAGACAATAAAAGTGCGGAGTGATAAAAATATGAAGCGTGGATGCTAGAGAAGAAGTGCAAAAGTGATGATGACCATAAGGGTGAGAGCATGTGTGTAGATGTCATGTTGTACTTGTTATTGATGTTTGAATGATGTGACCACTTTACTTCCCATAAGGACATGCCTATAAAGAGAAGAACAAACAAGTAGTCAAATACGTGTTTAAGAAAAAATTGATCAAAACATGTAAAAGTATGTAAGAATGCATGTAAAAATGTGAAAAGGAACATCTGCACCTGATCTATGGCACGAGTGAAACAAATAGAAAGGATCTTGAAGATGATGTAGAGGAACGATTTTTTTGGGATCTCACGCTAATTGAGTGAATGCAAGTTTTTGGGCGATCTCACGCTCGTTGTGCCAAGTATGAAAGAAGTATAGGGAAAATTTTTTGGTTTTATTCTCCAACCTTGCTTCCTAAAGTGTAAACACCAATGCAGATGGTGTGTAAAAATATGATCTAGTTCGATCCAACACAAAAGTAGAAAATGCAGTGTAGTGAATGCATGTCGAGTACAAAAGGATTGTTTGTCTGTAAAAGCCATAGTGTAAACTATTAATTTTTTTGTTGAATCGAAAAATGTTGTGTAACTTCCCCCTAGTCACGGGCTTCGAAGGGTCACCGGGCGCACCGGACACTACTATTCGGTCTAGGCGTTAGTGTTTGTGATGTGTCTTTGAGGACCCAAGTCGGGATCTAGGTCATTACGAGGACCAAGCTGTGTTGACTGTGTCACGTAATCTGAACTATGATAAATTATGACTGTGAACTACTATATGGGGTGACCAATTCACCTAAATGATGCCCCCTCATTTGAGGTGCATGTGACGTCGGTAGGAGAATGCGGCCCAAAGGAGGACCAACTGTTGAAAACGTGTCGATGTCTTACATGAGGAAGGAATGTGCTTGGAAGAAACCAAGGCACACACAAACAAAGTGGATAGAAAATAAGTGTTAGTGTGAACACGATAAACACACATGTAGAAGAAAAATTTGTAAACGAATTACGCAAGAAGATAATGTGAACAAGAAATGATGTGTATACAAGTATATCACGAAAAGAGGGTGAAAAACATGGAACATCACTCATAATGTTGCAAGACAATCGAGGCCGTAATGGTAGAACACCAAATAACACAATATTTCATAATAATGATCTCAATATGCAATTAGAATAGCTTCGCCACTTCGAGGGTAACCTCAAACCATATAATAAGACTCAAATGCTCAAATGATGTGAATGAACTACTACCTATAATCCCTATATATACTATTCATATGTTATGGCCATCACCAAGGCTGACCTATTAAGCATGAGAAAGTATAAATGATATAATAAAATGATATGGTAAGCCACAAGTCGGCTACTCATATCCTAATACAAGTAATAGGTTAAGGGCGTAGCATGCCCTTCCCCTTGAAACCAACGTTGTCCTCAACGTTGAATAATCTGGATGTTGCTTTGCAGAAAACCTTCATCCTCCCAGGTTGCATCTTCTATGCTCAGATTCTTCCACTTGATCAGATATTCCTTAATGTCTCTGGTTCTCAACCTCTTAGTACGTGTTTGCAGAATCTTCTCTGCTCCAAAATGATTCTTCCTTCCTCATCAAGTTACTGTAAACTCTTCTGGGCTTCAAATTTCTGTCCAATAACCTTCTTCAGGCATGAAACATGGAATACTTGGGTGTATGTGTGAAGATGGAGGCAACTCTAGTTTATAAGCAACACTGCCAATTTTCTGTAGAACTTGATAAGGGCCATAATATTTAGGAGCAAGTTTGTTGTCCTTTTTCTGTTGCTTTAGGGACATCTTTTTGTAAGGCTGAGATGTACAAAAACCCAGTCACCAATTTCAAAATGTCTTTCACTACGGTGTTGATCTACTGCTTGTTGTTTCATCTTATTTTGTGCTAATGCTAAATTCTCCTTCAAACTAGCCAAAACATGTTGTTGATGTTGAATGTGTTCCTCAACATCTCTGACCTTAGTTTGCACCCTCAAGGAGGAAGTGATAGAAGGTGGATGGTAACCATATAATGCTAAAAATGGGGTCATTTGAGAAGAGGTATGAAAAGATGTGTTATACCACCATTCTGCAAGTGGTAGCCATTTAATCCACCTTTCTGCTTATCTGATACAAAACAACGTAGATACCCCTCTAAGCATTTGTTGACCACTTCCATTTTCCCATCAGTTTGAGGATGATAAGATGAACTGTGAGCTAGTTGAGTACCCAAACATGAAAATAATTCCGTCCAAAAATTACTTGTGAAAATAGGATCACGATCACTTACAATTATCTTTGGGGTTCCATGTAGCCTTTGAACTGTCTCCAAAAAAATAGTTGCGACTGTACTGGCTGCAAATGGATGTGATAGGGCACAAAAAATGGGCATATTTTGTGAGCCTATCCACAATCACGAAAATAACATTCTTACCCTCTGAACAAGGCAATCCGGTGATGAAATCCATGGAGACCTCCTCCCATCTCTAGCTAGGAATTGGTAAGGGTTGCAACAGACCTGGTGTCTTAATTGTTTCCCCTTTGTTCTGTTGGCACACTAAACACTCTGATACAAAATTTTGTACATCCCCCTTGAGTCCTTCCCAAAATAATTCTCTTTTTATTCTATGATATGTCTTCAAAACCCAGAGTGTCCTCCAATAGGTGAGGCATGTAGCTCTGCAAAGAATCTTATGCTTGACTCAAATCTTTACTCAAGTATAACTTGTCCTTGTACCATAGGGCATTACCTTTCCACTCAAATTTGTTAGATGTCATAGATCCTTGCTTGATATTATGTATTAGAGATTGTGTATCCTTTTCTTGATCCCATTCCAATCTTGCTTCATCCACCCAATCGGCCATCAACATGGACATTCCACATAGTAAGGCATCTGCGGATGTATCCCTTCTAGACAACACATCAACTACTACATTTTCTTTACCCTTTTTGTATATGATTTCAAAATCATAACCCAACATTTTGTTACCCACTTTTTTTGTTCCTCAGATGATAACCTTTGCTCCAAAAAGTATTTGAGACTATCATGATCAGTTTTTACCTTGAAGTGTCTACCCATGAGATAGGGCCTCCATTGCTTGACCGCATGAAGAATAGCCATCATTTCTTTCTCATAGATAGGTTTGAGCAGATCTTTTCCTTTGAATTGGTGACTCTCAAATGCAATTGGTCTTCCTTCTGCATTAGAACTACTCCCAATCCTGATCCTGAAGCGTCACATTCAACAATGAAGGTTTTTGAGAAGTTGGGAGTAGCCAAAACTAGGGTGTTGCACATGGCTTCCTTCAGCTGCTCAAAGGATTTAGTGGCTACGTCTGTCCAATGGAAGGCATCCTTCTTTAGCAATGTAGTGAGTGGGGTTGTTATTCTACCATATCCCCACACAAATCTTTTGTAGTACCCTATTAGTCCTAGGAACCCACGAAGATTTTTGAGAGTTTTGGGCCTTGGCCATTCCACCATAGCTTTGATCTTCTGAGGATCAACTTTGACACCTTCATGGGATACTGATGTGACCCAGTACTCTACCTCTTGTACACCAAAAGAACATTTGGATGGATTTGCATAGAGAGTATGTTTCTCCAAAACTTCCAACACTTTATTTACATGTTGTAAGTGTTCTTCCCATGTCTTATTGTAAATCAATATGTCATCAAAAACTAATACAAATTTCCTTTAAAATGGCCTAAAAATAGTGTTCATCAAGCTTTGAAAGGTTGAGGCACATTTGTAAGACCAAAAGGCATTACCAAAAACTCATAATGGCCCTCATGAGTCTTGAAAGCCATTTTATGAACATCTTCCTCTTTTATTCTAATTTGATGGTACCCCGAATGAAGATCTAATTTTGTGAAATAAATAGCACCATGTAATTCATCAAGTAAATCATCAATTACTTGGAATAGGAAACTTATCTTTGATGGTGTACTTGTTGAGTTCTCGGTAATCTGGACACATCCTCCATGTTTCATCCTTCTTACGTACCATGACCACTGGTGAAGAATATGCACTCTGGCTATGCCTGATGATACTACCTTCAACATTTCTGAACCATTTTCTCGATCTCACTTTTATGGGAATATGGGTATCTGTATGGTCTGATGTTAGGTGTTTGGCTCCTGGAATCAACTGAATGGCATGATCATGATCCCTAACTGGTGGTAGTCCCTTTGGAATTGCATCAAAAATAGATGAGTGAGCATCAACAATCTTCTGAAGATCGGGTGGCATTGAAGACTCTATATTTTGTACTTCTATGGAAAATAACTTTGCTATAAATCCATCTACTCCTTTTCTGAGAACCTTCTGCATCTGATGAGAGCTAATAATCTGTGGAGACTTAGCTACCATCCCATTCAATTGTATTGTCCTTCCATCTGAATGAAATCGCATGAACAATTCTTGGAAATTCATCTCTATAGTACCTAAGGTTGTGAGCCATTGGACACCCAAAACAATATCTGCCCCTCCCATAGAAATAAAAACATAGGTGAGTCTAACATGTAGTCTCCCATGGAAAGCTTGATACTATGGCACTTTCCTGTGCACTTGATTGTCCCACCATCCATAATCATAACTTGCATTTACTAGAGTTGGTAAATAAAACAATTGAGGCGGGCAACTAACTTACTATTTATGAAGTTATGAGTACTCCCAGTCAATCAACACCATCACCTTCTATTTTTGAGATAGCCAATAACCTTGAGTGTTTGAGGAGTACTAATACTTGATAATGCATGGCAAGAAATTGTAGGTTGGTGATCCTCTACTTCATCTTCTATTGGTTCCTCAGCCTCTCCTATAATTTCAGCTTCCTCATCATCCTCATTACCTCCATCAATATAGAACAACTTCTTCTCAACACATTTGTGTCCCGGTCCATATTTTCTATCACAGTTAAAACATAATCCTTTTTCTCTCTTTTCTTCCATTTGTTGAGGAGTCAGTCTAATTGGCCTAGAAAATGAAGGAAGAGATACTACGGTCTCTGGTGTTAATGAAAGGTGACCTCCTACTACAAAGAACTTTTTCCTCTACTTGACGTGCCATGATAATAGAATCAAAAAGCTTGAGTGGATTAAACATACGTACCTCATGCTCGATGTGGTCCTTAAGACCCCCAAGAAATAGGTCATTCAGATTCTCTTATGGAATATTCTCCACCCTTAAGGATAGGTTCTGGAATTGATGCACATAATCTTTGGTGATCTGTTTTGTCATAACTTTTCTAATTGACTAAAGTAGTTCTCTGAAAACACTTTGGAACTATAGTGCAATTGCAACTCCTCGGTAAAAAATGTCCAAGTGACACTGAGACCATTCTTCTGCCTCTGAGCACATAACCATCGATACCAAATGAATTGGTATGGTTTAAGATACAGGGATGCCATGTCACCTTTTTCTGATGGTGTTTGATGTAACTCAAAGAAGTTCTCCATTTGATTTATCCAATTAAGGGATCCTTACCATCAAATTTGTGCATATCCACTTTTGGCATCATGTTCCGTGGTTGCGAATAAGTTGGATTTTGATTGGGCTGGAAAAGTGATCCAACATGGTTATTTTGTCCATGATTTTGAACTGAAGATCCTCCTTGGTTGATATGGGCCATGGATTTGGGCCATATTGTTTACCCTTTACATGTTGCATGATATCATCCAACCGATGATTGATTTGGTCTATGTCTCCTTTAGAGGCCATCTCAGATTGTACATTTCGTAGCTCATACTCAAGTTGGCTCACCTTATGATCAACTGAGGTAAACCCTAGTGTTGAGGAATCTGTATTTACCCCTTCTGACTCCATCTCTTCAATCACTACCCCATCTTTATCTGGGGTTTTACCTAGAGTAACCGGATTCTTTTTTGCTCTTGTGGAAGGCCCCGCCATGATGTCAAACCTTAGGGTTTAGGGTTTTGATACAAATTCGGCCGAACAGGAAAAAACACAGAGAAGATATACTAATACTATTTTTTTGAGAGCTTTCCGAAAATGTAAAGAACTTGAAAATATTCCACAATTTGCACCTAGGGAGCGATTTTATGAAAAACCTAAATTTGTAATAACTTTGCAAAATAAATCAAAAAAGTCTAAAATTTTCAGGGAACCTTACTTGAAATGTTTCACAACTTTGGTAAAAATATCTCCCACCAATTCGCTCTGGTTTGCAATATATGGTGGAAACAAAAAATTAGGGTTTTTGCCCTAATTTTGGCCCAGATCATAGCTCTGATACCACTTGTAATGAAATTACTTGTATAATTCAGATTATGAGCAACAATAGAACACCAAATAACACAATATTTTAGAATAATGATCTCAATATGTAATTATAATAGCTTCGCCACTTCGAGGGGGCAACCTCCAAACCATATAATAAGACTCAAATGCTCAAATGATAATGAAATACTACCTACAATCCCCTATATATACTATTCATATGTTATGGCCATCACCAAGGCTGACCTATTAAGCATGAGAAAGTATAAATGATATAATAAAATGATATGGTAAGCCACAAGTCGGCTACTCATATCCTAATACAAGCAATAGGTTAAGGGCCTAAGACCGTGTGCCCCCCGAGTGGTGTGTATGAGTATGCATGTGATGAGGTTCATTTCTATATGCCCCCTCAACAGTCAAGAATGAACCATAGAACAAGAGTGCATCATCAAGAAATGGTTTGAATTGTGTGCTTGATACGATCGTCAAAGCGTAGAAAGTGAGTGATGTGGTGAGTGAATGAGTGTGGTGAGGTTCATTTTAGATTGAGGACATGCGATGGAAAAGTGACATGCGAGGATGATAATCGACAAGTGACCTTCCCGTACCCAACCTCCCGAGGTCGTGCCGAAGCGGTGGTTTGAAATGCGGGTGAAAGATGAAGTCACACTATTATGATCGATGCTATGATAAAAGCTATAAGCGAGGATGAGAATCGAAGCAACTTTCCTATGGCTAACCATGGGAGGATCAGTGACTAAGATCTAGTAGTGTGATCTCCTGGTAGCTGAAATGACAAAGGGGAGATTTAGAGGCTATGAGCGGGTAGCGTAAATTCCCTAGTGGTTTATCCTCCTAACTAGAATTTAAGTGTTTAATCTAGTTATGAATTCTCCAAATTAATTTAAACTAGAAAATAACAATTTATACTACTAAGAAAGGGAAACTAATCTAAACAAAATATACGATTGAAACATTATAATTACAAGCAATAATTAACCTACTTTTATACTAAAACTAAACAAGCGAGATAACACCGGGTGTGGTTATCCACCTATGCAATGTGTGAATCTAAATAAAAGACAACTAATTAACTTAATTGAAAACCTTCAATCCTACCTCGAAGTGAGGAACAAATCATAGTTTCGCGAAACTATTATTCCCCGATAAATTTCCCTCGCAATATTGAAAATGCGAGCTTAACTGAAATAAAATGATTCACTACTCTATGATAATAACTTTGATGATTTAAACCTGTTGAGTTTAAGAAAAATTAGGCAAATCCAGTTGTGTTGTAACTTGTCCCCTCGGAGTGATATCTTCGTTCTTGCGTGTTCACGTGAATCCGAAAAGAGTAGGAGTATAGCAACATCGGCAAGAAGACAATTTGGGACGACAATTACTTTGAAGTAAAAATGGCACTGTGGCAAGCCAAGTAGGAGAGGGATGCGCAAAGAACGAGAACTTGGCCTATACGATTCCTAAGCAGGGTCGTTACATCAAAGAATGATGAAACAAAATGATAAACAACAGGTACTCAAACAATGAATAATAGCAATGCTTCAAAGAAATACAACAAAGTACAAGTAGGAGAGGGATGGCACAAGAGAACAGAGCTTGACTATATTTGATTCCTAGCAGGATCGTTGTAGGTGTACATTGAGGCATAACTAAATACTCAAAATTCTAATCCATGCTAAAGATAAAATGATTCATAAAATAAATCTAGGAATGTGAGTATTGAAGAATAAAGCTCAAGAATGAAGACTCCATGGACTTGAAAGAACCAAGACCAAATAACTCAAATGTTACATGAAAACAAGCTACATATTTATAGCATTTACAGATGACCAAAAAGGCAAGTTCAAATTGAACTCTCCCACTATTAAACAAAGATAAATCATTTGTCAAATGGAAAAACATAAATACAAGCTTTAGTTGGCAAGGAAAGCGGGCGGAAATTGAATTTTCACGCTTGACGCATGTGTGGAACATTCGGAAACGCGCGTAGACCGCCGCCTGCATAGGGCGCGAAAGTGAACATGTATATGTACCTAGCCCGATCGGGCGGAAATTTCATGCCATGAAAACAAGAGGCCAAGGAAAGAGGGAAAAGGGAAAACAAAGGGCACGGGGCTAAGCGGGGCATGCGGGATGTTAACGCATACTCCGAGGGCTTTTCCGGATTCCGAACACCTGCGAGGAGACTGTATCATCATTGGGGCTTTTAACTAATTTACATCCGATGAAATGACATACAATTTTGAGTACGTACAAGGCCCTCATTTGAGTATGAATAATGGAACTAGAGTGGGTCATAGCGTAATGAGTGAAGTGTGTAAAAGTAGATGCAAAAATGAGATATCGTGAATCAGAGTGAATAGTGTGTGTGTATGTGATGGAAGTTGCATGAAAAGATGTCATGCATGCTCGAATTATGAAGCATGTAGTGTGTGAGGTTCATGTATATAGTAGGCCCTCAACATTCAAGTGTAACCCAAAGCACTGAGTGCGTCATCAAGTAATGACGATGTAAAGCGTATCAAGATGTGTAATGATGCTCGGAGAAATGAAACATGAAGAACAAAACGTAATACTAGAAATGCAAGACACTGATAATGCTAAGAGGGGGAATAAGCATGATGCCCCTAAGTGTATAAAGAAGTAGATCTATGACAGTGTGAAAATGGATCGTGAGGATCAAAATAAGGAATAATTTGTTTGACAAAAGTGATTGGACACTGAAGTGGAGATGGTGAAGGGACCTTGAGTGGCGGAAGTTGATAGAGGCCACTAGATTTTGTTGGTCTTGCGTAGCGACTAGTTGTTATTTCCTATAGAAGACTTGAGAGGTGGAGGAGTTGTATTGATCTTTAGAGGAGGTTGTGGGCTTGACTTGATAATGATGTAGATGACCGAGGAGGAGGAGGTGAGGTGATAGGACAAACCTTGAGAGGTGATTTTTTAGTTTGAATGGGTTGAATAGGCGGTGCTTGACTAACCGAAGAAGGAACATTAGAAGTGATGACATGATGCTCATTAGACATAGATGAATCAGATTTAGGAACCCATTGAGATGTAACAATTGGAGAGGACCATGTAATAGAATGTTGTGTGCAAAGTTGAATGAGATAAAACCTTGACGTTTAAGATGCTTGATTTTGAGTTGTAAAACATAGCAATCATTTGCCATTATGTCCATTGATTCAATGAAATTGCAATAAGGAAGACCTTGATATTTGTGAGCCGATAAAGAGGATATCAATAAGTAGATGACAAGTTGATTAATTGACGAGTAATGAGATGCATAAGAATATCTTGTTGCTTGCATTGAGTGCAAACTTGAGAGGCACGGGAAGACAAGCGATTTGAGGTTTACTAATATGATAACATGTAGAAGACATATAATGAAAATGCGATGTAGAAGGAGAACAAACATGAGCCTAAGAAGCATCCTTAAGATGTTGGATTTCAGATTTGAGAGATGTAATCGTGGATTCCATAGCTTGAAATTTGTCTTGAAATAAAGAATGCAAAGCTTGAATTGACTCCATATGGGTTGATTAGATGGAGGATCACAAAGAATAGGGTCTTCAGATAGACGATCAAGAATAACACTCATGATGCGTCAATGTATCTCAAGGGAGACCTATGGTGTATAGGGATTTTTTCGAGCATTTGAATTAAATCATACAAAGAAATTTGAGAAATTTTAGGAGCCATGAGAGAAGAAAATGAGGATCCAAGAGTGTTCGAATAAGATGGGTTCACCAAATGATTAAACAAATATTGAATAAATAGATGCCTAATTCTAAATATGTAACAACATCGTGATATAAACAATTAAGTATATATTTGATCCAAGCAAATAAGCAATTTAAATTTGAAACCCTAGTTGTAAATGAAGGGATAAAAAGACTTGGCCGATTTGCAATGATCCCAAAGGTATGCCGAGCTGGAAAAATGTTGGAACAGGAGCTCGAGCGCCGCACACGATCCCAAAAATGTAGGAGTGTCGAAAATGCCAGGACTAGGGCTCCTATGATGCCATAGACCTATTTTGTGTGCTTGTGGATCTGTGAAAAGTCATGAAACCCAATTTTACAAGGTTGCAAGATGTTTGTTGGTTGTCACCTTTGATTTCCTATATGTTGTTGTTGTTCTCACCCGAAACCTTCAATAAGAAAGAAACACTTGCAAAATTCGTAAACTACATCAAATCCTAAAAAAGAAAAATGCAAAATGGGAGGTCGATGATACTCAACTCACAACGAAGTGAACTTATGAACGATCGCCACACTACATTCTGCAGAGCCCATGTAGTTCTATGTATGTGTGTGTTGAAATCATGCCCTAGGTGGCTCTTGTGTGTGTCGCACTTAGATATCATATAAGTAGTTAGATGTATAAAATGTAGATAGATGTGTGCATGAAAGAATGAACTTCCCCTCCTATACATGTATTTAAAAATTATAGTCTCTTGTCCCTTGTGTGGAGTTAGATGGATGCTTGAATGCTGTTGTAAATGACCTTTGAATGCAACTTTAGGTGGTGATAATTAATGCTTAGTGCTTGGTCCTTTATTATGGTCTCATAACTTTATATGATTCCCTTGCTTGAATCTCATAATTAACTCGAAAAAGCTAATTATTAAGAAAATAAGGTGCCCAAACGGCTAGAATGGACCTAAAAGATGCGAGAAAAGTACAAAGAGGTCGAGAGCGTCCCAAAGGAGAGGGGGCCGCATAATGGCCGCATCCTGGTGGGCGCCGGTGTCTAAAATGAGAAATATTGAAGTATGAACATACATACTAGGCAATAAGGAGTGTATGACCAAAGAGACAAACTGAAAGTAAGCAAAGAGGCCAAAGATAGGGGTCAATTAGTACTTTTATTACTTAGGAATCATATGAATAGTAGTATGTGATTAGGACCTAGAAATGTACCCAAAGTGCGTGATTTAGTGTTTACATTATTGATCTATGGAAGTGACTGTATGCATGTAGAGAATTACTTTGTGTTTAATTCATAGGAGGTTTGTGAGTTATAGTGTGAAAGATGTTTTAGAACTCGAAGGTTGATTGTGCATGTGTTTTTGAGTAGATAAAGTGGGTTCCAATCATAGCTTGGACAAGGATAAGAAGTTGAGAACTTGTAGAAGCTAAGCAACAATATGAAGGGTTTTATTGATATTCTTGCTCGATTGGTCAAATAAGCATGTGGACAAGGTGTTTGTAAGTGTTGTGAGGGTAATGCGCATAAGAGAGCAAGGAAACAAAGGAATATAATGTGGTATAGATGTGGGAGAATAGATACTAAGAGAATAACCTTGAAAAAGCTATAAAACTCTCTAAAACACTCTAAAACTATGAGTTCGTGAAGCATAATTATAGAAAGCTTATAGTCAATGATTTAGATTTAATGTTTATTAATTTTAAATCATTAATTTTCATCAATTTTTAATTATGAAAAAGGCCTATCGCCCTGTTAATATCACCAAAGGTGATATTGCTAGTATTATCGAGTGTTGGTATGGTGTGTGCGTAGCTCTAGTCTTGATTGTAAAATTGTTTGTTATTAGCTTCTTCTCGATCCTTTCTGTTTCCGGCATGACATGATGTGAATGCTTGGATTTTAGAGTTAAAAAATATAAATTTTCTTGTGCAATATGAATTACCATCCCATACGTGTGGAATGAATGCTGTAGTAAAAAGAGTTTTATTATCTGTCAGAACACTCTATGACTCAAATATATCACGGCAACCTTTCAATTTCCACCGTGTGCCATGAAGCAGTACTGCATGGAGATCCATCAGATAACAGATTTTGTGACCAGGCGGCACAAGACATTAATAAGTATTCCGTCTCTCGCACAAGATTTTGTGAACTCAAATCATTGCACAAATTGAAAGATGCTTCTATCTCTGCTGGAGCAAATATACGTTAATTTTGTGCGCCAAATTGGGTGCTTGCGGAGATGGCAATTAAAAGAAATAAAAATGGAGACAAGGCAGCAGAAGGGACCTAAACTCATGATATTTTCATTTTTCACAGAGGCTCTCGTTGGCAGGCAATGGTGGAAAATGCAATAATGGAAGCCCCCGACAGTGCTTCAGCGACATCCGGTGAAAACAAACACAATTAGGCAGGCTCTTCTAAACAAGTAGTCTCCCTAATCAATGGCAATCAAGCTGATCCAAGAAGGAGCTTCCGTTTAATGGAAAACCCATCCCCTTGTTTTCCTTTCCCAAATATTATAACCCTCCCTTAAAACAATTAAATTGCCATAAAATCCTTATTAAAAATAATGCAAGGAACACCATTTTGAAAAATATTAGCACTCTTAAATAGAACACAAAAATGCAAATACTGTTTTTGGTCTATTTCTTATTCTGCTCTGCTAAATCAGAGAATACAATATTTATAAAATAACAGTAAACAAAGTCTTATTCAAACTCAAACTCAAAATACCCTATCTCTACTCTTCAACCTACATATGGACAACATTACCAGCACGTACACATATCATCTAATGTGTTGTCTAATACAAAACAAATTCCCTAAATGCTAACTACAGAATCCCTAAATATTCGGCTATAATTTTACGCATGCATGACACTCCCACTTAGCCAAATATTTGTCAACCAAGTTGTATCACATCGAATCCTTCTTTGCAAAACTCAAACTTATTTCTTGGTAATGCCTTTGTCAATGCATCCGCCACCATCATTTCAGTTGCATAGTACTCCATTTTGATAGTGTTGTTCTCAATTTGTTCACGGATGAAATGGTATTGTATCCCTATATGTTTAACTCTCCCATGATATTTTGAATTCTTTGTCATGGCTATGCAACTTTGGCTGTCAGACTTTAATATTGTCATTTGGGACTGAGTAACCTTGATGTCCTACAACAATCTTCTCAACCAAATCAATTCGTTTGCAGCCTTGACATGCTTTTTATATATTTTGCTTCACTAGAGAGAAACAATTCGTTGTTTCTTACTTTCCCACGAAACTACACCTCCACCAAGGATAAAACAGAACCCTAAAGTTGATCTCTTACTATTAATGTCCTCTACCCAATCAATATGCTTTATGTAGACATTTGAATCAGCATTGCAACTTACATATCCTTCATTTTGGAGAAACCCATCAATACGCTAATACCATGCTCTTGAAGACTTTTTCACCCATACAATGTTTTCTCGAAGCTTGCATACTAACTCGCTCCTTTCCTTCTTGTATGTAGCCTTCTAGTTGTTCCATATAAACTTCTTCCTTTAAGAATCTATTTAAAAATGCAGTTTTTATATCTATCTCGATGTACATGAAGATCCAAGGTTCTTTGCCACTTTGCCAATGCAGTCTCGATGGATGTTATCTTGACTACAAGAGAAAAATTTCATCATAATCCAAACCTGCAATTTAGGTGTAACCTTTTGCCACCAAACGAGCCTTGTAGTGGTCTATTGACCCATCGACTTGTACTTTTGTTTGAATAACCACTTACACCCAACCACTCTCCTTCCGTAAAAGAATTGCGAGTTTCCATGTCTGATTTTTTATGAGCGATTCATATTCGGATCCATTGCTTGCCTTCAATCGATGCATAAATACTTTGAAGTGCTTCTTGAACACTAAGTGGTTCATCAACCTCTACATTAAGTGCATATGATTTAAATGCCTTTTGAGTTGGTTTTCGTAGTCTTGTTGATCTACAAAGCCACTTGCTCTCCTTGTACATCTCCTATGGGTTGTGTGGTATGACTTGTAATGGTTTTGCGAGAGTAGAATTCTCATGCTCGAGATTCTTCATCATATCCGAGATCATAAGACCTTGTTTGAATCCTTAGCATTTTCCATCTCTGTTGATTTGTGCAAAATCAATCTTCGTCAAAAATGACGTCTCTTCTAGAATCTCATGTGTTATAGGATCATAAATTTGATATCCCTTTAAATTCAAACTGTATCCATCCATTATACTTTTTTTTTTTTTTTTCATCTAGCTTCTTTCTTTCTTCATCGGTATATGTGCATATGCTATGCAACAAAAATTCTTAAATCATTGACACTTGGCTTGCTTCCTTCCATGTTATACCTCATAAGGTGTCTTCTTATGTAATGCGGTAGTTGGCAACTGTTTTGTATATATGTGGCAGCCTGAGACTGCTTTAGCCCAAAAGACATTAGATAATCCACTACTCTTAAGCATGCATCTAGCACTTTCAACAAGAGTCCTATTCCTTCTTTCAGCGACACCATTCATTGTTGTGGTGAATAAGGAACAATATACTCAAGTTTGATACCTTCTTTTGCACATAAAATTTTGAAAGCATTTGAGGTATATTCATCCCCATTATCACATCTAATTCATTTCAAAGGTTTTCCTGACTGATTCTCACCAAATGCTTTAAAAATCTTAAAAATTTCTAATGCACATGATTTATTTTTGATAAAATAAACAAAGGTCATTCTATAGGAATTGTCGATAAAGGTAATAAAATACCTTGCCCCGTTGCGTGACATTGTTTGCATTGCACCACAAATATCTGAATGTACAAGTTCCATTTGCTCCTTAGCTCGTGTTGCTCCTTTCTTTGGGAAGGGAAATCTATGTTGCTTTCCTAAACAACAACCTTCACACACTCCCAACTCAACTGGTAGATGCAAATTAAAATCTTCCACAAGCTGCTCTAATTTTAATATTCGAAGCAAGTGAGTATTTGCATGTCCGAATCTATGATGCCAAAGAACTGAATCAAATATTTCATTATTTGTTGTTGTTAACACTACATCAGGTACTGCTGCACATAACTTGTACAGATTGCCATCTCTGATTCCCTTAGCAACAATTACTCCTTCAACATCCTTTAGGACACATTCCTTGTTGTCAAACTGTGCAATTATGCCAGCATCGGTAATCTTGCTCACTGATAAAAGACTTTTTACTAGAGCAGGTACATACCATACATTTTGGATTTTCTTGTATCCACCATCCGACATTTGCAATGGAATATCTCCAATTCCGATCATCTCACATTTGCTATCATCTCTAAGATTGACATTCTTACTTTTGGGTGCTTCGTATATGCCATAAACCAACCTCTCTCCGGTGTCATATGTTGAGTTGCTCCTGAATCTAAATACCAGCAATTTGAAACATTAGAACTTGGGGTTGTAACAAACCAATTTTTTTTTCTTGGTCATTGCTTGATGTTATGTTAGCTTCAACATCCTTCCTTTTCTTTACCTCTTCTACCCATGCTAACCACTTTCAACATTGTTTCTTAAAATGCCCAGGAGCTCCACAATGAAAGAAATTTCCTTATTTTTCTCCTCCTTTGTGTCTTTACCATTCTTTGAGACATTGGACTGGGAGGGATGGGATTTGTTGTCACTCTTCCTTTTTGCTTTGCCCTTATATCCTTATGAAAATAGCGTTGCAGGATTCTCATCATTCAGACCCCCATCCTTCCTTCTGATTTCTTACGGAAGTAGTGCTACTATTACTTTTGTCAAATCCAAATAGCTTGGATGCTTAGTGCTACTACCAGTCCAGAATAGGATTTTGGCAAACTCCCAAGAAGTGACATAACATCATCTTCTTCTGTAATCATTGATCCACATGTTGCCAATTGATTTTTGAGAGATTTAAACTGATTTATGAAATTTGACATCTTTTGTGTTTCCCGCATCTTTAATCGAAAAGTCTTCTTCTAAGATATAATCTTGTGCTAACATTATTTGATTCATATAACTTGATTAATTGATCCCAAGCTTCCTTTGCTGATTTTGCCTCACTTACATGTAAAAGCACATTATCACTCAAACTTAAAAGTATACAGAATAATCCCTACCTTCCTTTGACTCCCACTTATTGATCATATCTCGCATCCCGGTGGGTTTAGTCTCAGTCCTTTCAACTATATTGAGTATATCCTTGTTCAACAACAACATATTCATTCTGAGCTTCTAGAGATTAAATCCAACACCATCAAATTGTTCTACCATCTTGTGAGGATCTCCTACAACAAATGTGGCTATCTCTCTGTCTTAAACTTTTGATACTTCTATGCAACAACACTTCACCAACACTGCTCTGATACCATGAAAAATATTAGCACTCTTAAATAGAACACATAAATGCAAATATTGTTTTCGGTCTATTTCTTATTCTGCTTTGCTAAATCAGAGAACACAATATTTATAAAATAACAATAAACAGAGTCTTATTCAAACTCAAACTCAAAGTACCCTATCTCTAATCTTCAACCTACAGATGGACAACATTACTAGCACACACACATATCATCTAATGTGTTGTGTAATACAAAACAAATTCCCTAAATGCGAACTACATAATTCCTAAATGCTAACTACTGAATCCTAAATATTTGGCTATAATTTCTATATGTCTAACACATTTCAAAGAAAAACATTTGTGAGCTTTACTTTTCTCTTCATTAGTTTTCACTATGGAAGCCATCGTCACCACTTTGTCTTAAACAAAATATCGGTGTGGGGAGAGAAAGGATGTTTGTTGCAGACCGAAATACCTGTGGATTTACATTTATGAGATGGAATGAAGTAGATGATATGGTAGGATCTTTTGAAGGTTGCATGGCTTAGTTTTGGACCTTTGGGATCGTCCAATCTAGACTCGCATATTTGTAAACTCACACTGTCCATATCGGTCATGGAGGGCATAAAGGGGTTTGGCCTCAACATTGTGGTGCATGAGCAATTTTGAGACAAATGCGTTGGTCTCTTTGATTTGAAATTCTTCGACGCCAGTCTTTCTATGGATTCGAGGTTTTCTCTGGAGATGTGATCTCATAGACTGCAATGAATGTAGAATATGCACAAAATGAGGTTTGTTGAAAATGCCTTGGAAACTTTCGAGAAAATGCAATTGATAGGTTTTCCGATCATCCTCCCCGAGCTTTAGATTAGGATTTAGACATCCATCAAAGCATAATGGAAAGCTGATTTTTTTAGATGGCGCAACTTCCCTAGTATCCATCTACACAAAGTCCGTAGGTGTAAAGCTAACATCCACAACCTTTGTTAACATATTCCTGACTGCCAAAATAGAAGCTTTAGAATAGGGTGTGAACATCCATAAAAATATAATGCAAAGAATATTTTTGTCAAATGTCGAGTTGTTAATGCTCGTGTAGACATGTATATGAAATTTGCAAGCACACATAAATCATGTGTTGTTTGAAAAAATGACTCAATCGAGATGCGGTCTCATGGTATGTATTTCTTTCTTTACTTCATTGACATCAAAATAAGATTACAAAATAACTTCAACTTGACACCCCTTCTAGTATAGTTTACAACTCATGTCCAATTTCATATTCATATTATAAAGAGATTGTAATTTATTTTAGGGTCACCCATCGACCCCCTTTTCATTTTTGGGGACAAATTTCCCCATTTTAGAATCACAAGATTGTTCTGAGAACCCCACTCAAGCTTAACCAAAGTGGTTTGTCATCAGAGAAAGTCATACCTTCTCGAAGGTCATAAGGTTTGCATACAAACTCGAAATCGGGTGCAATTTTATTGAGCTTACATAATTTTTTGAGAGAACACAAATAATATCAAGTTTTAATTTGCTGACATTTTCATAGTGTTTTATCCTTTTCACTAAAACCTGTCTTATTTGAGGTCTTAGGGCTTTACAATTTCCTCTTGAACCTTGTTCAATGGTTGCATCTAACTAAGAGCAAGAGAAAGAGTCTTTAAGTGATTCAAAGTTACATAATCACACTAGTGACTTAGTTAGCTCATGTGGCTAACGTTATAGATCTGAAACTAAACTCAAATGGCAAGGAATATTCTTTCCTACTTCTTGAACCTCTCTTGTACTTGAAGTGTATATGCAGAATGAAGTTATCAACCTTATGAACTTCTAGGTCCACCTTTTCATGTCCTCTATGTGGTTCATTCCTTCCATACTTGTGAACGATAGTGGAAACTTCATCTCATGCTTCATTTTAGCGAACTATGGGTATCCTTGCATTCTTGCTTATCATTCAAAATGAGAAAAAAACTCCCCACTAAAGCATCAAGCAATTTATTACCTCAAGTGGCACTTACCAAAGAGAGCTTAGATTTGTGTTCATAGGAGTTTATGGTGTAGTTTTTCCCATCCTTAGCCAAATGGTATTGGTCCAATCTCCATCTCTAACATAATATAAGGGCTGCCAAAAACTATACCACAAATGTCAACAGGTGTAACATTTACCACAACTTCATCAATGAAATGTTCATTTATTGCAAACTTGACTCTACATTGTTTGAAACCCTTATCTCTACTCCTTGTTTCACCCATCTTAGAGCATAAGGATTAGGATTATCATACATTTCCAACCCAAAGTCTATCTACTAGCTTTTTGTTAATCAATTTTTCTTGAGAGCAAGAATAAAAGAGCATCAAATTTTACCATCTTAATTTGCACTTTAATATGAGAAAACTTGGAAGGTTCACCTTTGTCTTGAGCATCATTATTACCCAAACATATATTTTTATGAAAGGTGGTGAAACACAACTTCTCATCCACATCTAAGTTCTGAATACATCACTTCTCCTCAAGTCAAGGCATGGCCTTCTTTTTCTTTTTCTTGTTCTTAAATGGATGCAATCTTGGATGCAACTTCCAACAAGTCTCATTGGTATGACCATCAACATCACAATGCCCACAATGTTTGGTAGAATCCTTCTTGGCAATAATAGAAGTGGCATTGACCCCACCTTTCTTCTTCGAACATTGGAAGAATTTGAAGAGGAAGATGGACCCTTTTCTCATCCATCTCAAGATAGTGGGCTTGAGAACAAGCCTCATATATGTCCTTTGGCTTGGAAAGTAGAACACGCCTCCTTAAGTGACTATGTAACCCTCCAACATACTTCATGAGGATGTCACGATCAAATGTATCTTTTCCCATTTGAACTACCTTTTTGAAACTCGCTTGTATAGAAAACCTTCATAATCTTCCCAAGCTTTTCCATAGATTGATAGATGTAGGCAACATTCTCCTCCAATTTGTGGAATCTTTCTTCACTATCTTCAAGTCGCCTCCCATCTCTAACACCCACACTTCTCACTTCTCTCTTCCACTTCCTTGTGGAGATGTCTTGTTGCAAAGAGACCAAATCACCTTTTCCACTAGCACTTGTTGCTCTTGTAACAAACATATATCTACACAATGGTCACAAAACAAACCACACACTATGGGACACTAACTCGCTTTAATATTGTATGCAATGGAAAGGTTTGTAAATCTATGAGATGAGGCTAAAGAACCTCAAAGCTTTACTAACTCATCCATGAACCATAGGATTAGAGCTAAACAAGAGAAACTAACATGCAAGCATTATAACTTTGACAAAAGCATAAAAATTAACATGTATACTACTCTCTACTCTATGAAAGCTTAATGAAAGTGAACCTAGTTAGATTATAAGCAATCAAATTGTGTGTTGTTTACTCCATGAGGGTGAATGAATCTCACTAAATGGCTACATGGCCAAGTTTAGCTATTTCATTACTAACCTAACATGGGTGCAAGATGAAGCTATTTTAATGGCGGATGACCCAAGATCAAATGCCTTATTAGCTTGGCTAATGCAAATGAGCTCTTAAGCTTTCTTAGGCTTGTTTTGGCTTTAGCTTATGTAAAGTTGTAGTTTTAATGGGTAGGCTTAGCCTTGTATTTATAGTTTTCCACTTGGGAGAATTTGGAATTTGGGTGCATGTGGGACTAAAGCTCAAAAAGCACTTTAGGATTAGATTAGGATAAACATGTTTTAGGCTTAGTTAAGCTAGGATTAGGCTATTTAAACTTGATTAGCAAGTGATTAGAGACTCATTGAGAGTTAGGAGGGGTTTGGATAACCAATTGTGACTGATAGATAGCCTACGAAGCCAATAGAAGTGGTCTAGATAGAACTAGGGAGGTTCTGAATGGTAGAAAGGAGGAATGTTTAGCTAATAAGAGAGATATTAGCCAAATAAGCTGATTATAGGAGGAATACGGCCGAAAGAGTGTCGTGAATGGGCATCCGAGTGGAGCGAAGTATGGGGATTTAACGAAGTGTCGTTAATTGATTGGATTGGATGAAATGCTAAGTGTAAGCATATTTTAGGTGTCTACAAATACAAATATGATCTATAAACTAGGTGGATATTCCATGCTGAGTTTCACCAACATGAATCCTATAAATTCCTAATAATTTTCTTCATTGATTAGCTTGCTCTTTGCTTGTTATTTTGGATAAAACAATCATTAAATGTGTTTTTGAATGAATGGAAAGTGTTGCATACTCAAAGGAATATTGAACAATGAAAGAGAGCAAAACAAAATTAAAGAGACACAAGATTACCTTGGAGAAACTCAAGTTGAGAAAACTCCAACAAGAGTGAAGCCATGCTTCCTCATCTCACTATCTCATTCTTCAAGTATATACTTATGGAGAACATTTGCTAGGAACCTTTTCTTCCATCTATGCTTACAAAGACCCTCTCCATACATATATATACAAATTTGACACCAAAGAGAGCTCGAATTAGAAGCCCAAAGACTAAGAAGTTGAAGACACATTGTCTACAACCGTTACTCTTCCAAAAACTTCCCGCATGTCAAAACCACTACTTCATGTAGGATGCAATTGCAAAACCATGTGGTGGTTTTAAAACCACTAGTAATGGTTGTGAAACTGCCATTCTAGCTTAATCTGCAGTTTTTTCACTTTGTAGAAAGTCTTCTACCTTCCAAAGACCATAACTTTTGCATATGAACTTGAAACCGAGTGTCGTTGTTTTTCAACTTGCATAATTTTTTGAGAGGAACACAAATATGCAATCAAGTTTTGATTTTGATGACATCTTCATATCACAACTTCCTTTTGAACCTTGTTCAATGGTTACATCTAACAAAGAGCAATAAAAAGAGTGTTTAAGTGATTCAAAGTTACATAATCACAATAGTGAATTAGTTAGCTCATGTGGCTAACATTATTGATCCAAAATTCGGATCACCACTTCCATTGTGCCATCACCCCTATTGGCATAGGGATCATCATATATATTGAGGTTTACATGTTGCCACAAAACAAGCCCACTCGACCAATGTGTGTAACAATAATTTAATCACAAAGGGGATTCACTTGGATGTGGGAGTGCTAAACATTTTAATAGACAAGTATGGAAAATGTGGAAGTTAGTGCAAGGCTCAACAATTGAATTCTGGTTTTCCTCAATTAAATGTAGTCTCATTAAATGAGTAGATTGTAAGATATGATATACAGGGGTTTGATGAATGAACAATTGATAATTTTCAATGAAACCAGTTGGGTGATGTTAGACAAGCTCTCAAAATGCTGTTTTGCCAGAGAAAGAATGGGAATTATTTAACAAAAGGCATCATCCCTTTGACTGGAATGATTGTTGGAGATGTACAGAACAGGTTTGCAATATGCCTTTTCTGTTTTATCATATGCTTTAGTTATGTGTGCCATGGTAGACAGATGCAAGATATAAGGTATGAATTGTAAAACTGCGGCACTGGCAGATGATGAGGTTCCTTTGGAATGAAGCTTGATGTCATTTCTCTACGAATGTTTGGTGTTTTCAGATTTTCTAAGCTATTAGCATCAAGTTAGTTTAGATATAAGTGGGCATCCTCTGTATAATGATTTTGTCTATAACTGTCCCGTACTCCTATGATGATGGTTTTGGCAGTTAGTTATGCTGTCCATGACTATGGCAACAGTCCCTGTTAGGTGAAGCTGCTGAAGAATACCAGTATTTTGTCTATATGCTTTTCTTCATACAAAAACAATTTATGTATCACATCTTGAAGTCAATATATTTTAATTTCTAGGAAAAATGTTTTGGCCTATGTTCATCGGATGCGGAGCCCTGTTTCAGAGCCCCTGTTATTCTATCAAATAATATATTCTCACAAATTATTTTAATATATAAAGCAATCAAAACCACGATACCTCGACAAAGTTTACTGGAATATATATATATATATATTGAATACCACATTAATTCTCAAAGAAAGTAGTAGACGTACAGCCTCAATAGAAATTTCTAACCATTATTTGAGATTTTTAATCATTTGTTATGATCATCATGAATTTTCAAAAAGGAGCTCATTATATAATGTGTCTAGATGGCAAATCAGATTTAAATATATCATCAAAGGGATCTTTGGAAGCCCCCAGAGATGATCTTGTGGTTTCACTCCAGTCCACTCAGTCTAATTACCAGATTTAAACAACAGGAAGGAACCTCAAGAGGGAAACAAAATGTACAGAGTATTCCATGATCATGATCAACAAAAAAACCACCTGTATGAATGTAATCTTGTAGATATAATTTGGCACATGTAATTTATGCACAAATAGCAGACCCGACATGGTCCAATGTAATAGAATTAATCCATAAATAAGAGCCGGTACAAAAGGACAAAAACGGGTCAAACAGTACAGATGATTTCGTCATATCCAAGTATTGGATTGATTGTAAGACCTCTCACAATCCTGCTGGCTGTGCAGCAGTTTGTTTTTTCAAGCACTCTTCTTCTTTGTCATTTCCCATTCTTCTGCCTCTTACAGCTTTTCAGGCCAGGGCTCTACAGGATTCCTGAAAAACAGTCCAGTCTCATGACTCCATGGTATTACGTGACAGGGTTTTTGAACACACCCCATCAGTATACCTAGGCGGTGATGTGTGGTGTCCACAAGAACAGCACTTTTGGGTATCCATGGTGTAAATGGTCTAGTTCTCTAAACACTTGAAACTGTTTTTTAAGAAACTGGAAACAAAACCCAATTCCTTCTTGCTGCTGCAAGTTTGACACCCTGCACCCCCTTATAGCGCAAGCTAGTATTAACATTTTGCTTCACTTAGCATCACCAATAATCTCCACAAGAACATTGTCCATCCTTAAAATAATGAAAACGGTTTGCATCTCTCACAAGAATTTCTCTTGCAACAATCTTGGAGATAAACTTGGTTGCTGTGTGACAATCATCACAAACTCGAAGGTTCTTGACAACTCTAATAGTTGTTCCATAGGAAGTGTTTAACAATCCAAAAGCGATTGCCAACTTCTCACTATGCTGGCACAGGAGTAATTCCTTCTCCTCCTCTTCTACGTCATTCAGTGCGGGTTTTGTATCTGTAATATACCCTGCCGCCTTTATCTCTAAAGACAATTTGTCCAACAGTGCATAGATCTCATCCGTTTATGGGTGTGCTTTGTCTCCTGCACAAAAAACATGTACTATTTTGTGGATTTCAATCCAACTACATCCAGGAATCTTTTTATTCCTCTATGTTTCATCAGTTTCCTTAGCTTTGGAATATCTTCCCACCTGTCTGCTTCTGCATATATGTTTGAAAGAAGAACATAAGGTGCAGCATTTTTAGGATCCAATTCAAAAAGAAGTTTTGCCCCGAATTCTCCTAGCCTTATATTCTTATATGATCTACAAGCACCAAGAAAACACATCCACACTACTACGTCAGGTTTTATTGGCATTTTGACGATAAAACATAAGGCTTCCACAAGATAGCCAGCACGGCCAAGGAGGTCCACAATGCATAGATAATGATCCCATGTGGGGACAATACAATAATTGTCACTCATTTGCTTGAAGAATTTACAACCATCATCCACTAGACCTGCATGGCTGCATGCAAATAGAACACAAACGAAACTTACATGGTCGGGGTTGACTAGCGAGTTCTTCAATTGACAAAAGAGTTTGAGAGCATCTTCGCTATAACCATGCATTGCATATCCTGCAATCATTGCATTCCATGAGGCCACATCTAGATGATGAATTTTGTCGAACAACTCACGTCCCTTATGTATATTGCCACATTTTGCATACATGTCTATCAGTGCAGTCACAACCACATCAGTCAAAACTCCACTTTCAATTATTTTTTGATGGATCTCCATACCCTGTTTCACAGCTCCGAGTTTGGCACAAGCTGGGAGGATGCTGCCAAATGTTGACGAGTCTGGCATTACACCTGCTGATTGCATTTGCTTAAAAATTTCCAAGGCTTTATCAAAAACCCCATTTTGTACATATCCAGCAATGATTGCAGTCCATGAGATCACATTTCGTTGAGGCATTTCTTTGAAAATCCGTAAAGCCTCATCAAGATCCCCATTTTGTGCATAGCCTGTAATAATGGCATTCCATGAAATCACATTTCGTTGAGGCAGTTTGTCAAACAACTTGCGTGCCTTATGTATGCTTACACATTTGGCATACATATCTATGAGGGCAGTCAAAACTATAACACCCGGAAAAAGTACGTTTTCAATTATTTTTTGATGGATTTCCATACCCTGTGCCAAAGCTCCCATTTTGGCACATGCTGGGAGGATGCTGGCAAAGGTTGTCGAGTTTGGATTTTCACCTGCCAATTGCATTTCCTTAAATATATCCAATGCTTTATCAACAGGCCCTAATTGTGCATATCCAGAAATGATGGCAGTCCATGAGACCACATCTCGCTGAGGCATTATGTCAAACAGTTTGTGTGCATTTTTTATGCTTCCACATTTTGTATACATATCAATCAGGGCAGTCAAAACTATATCGTCTGACAACAATCCACTTTTAATTATCTTTGGATGAATCTCTCCACCTTGTTTCAAAGCTCCCATTTTGGCACACGCAGGGAGGATGCTGGCAAAAGTTGTCGAATTTGGCTTTACACCTGCGAATTGCATTTGTTTGAAAATCTCCAAGGCCTTTCCAACAAGCCCAATTTGTGCATATCCACCAATGATTGCAATCCATGATACCACATCTCGTTCAGTCATTTTGTCAAATAGTTCACGCGCCTCCTGTGTCCTTCCACATTTTGCATACATGTCTATCAGAGTATTCATCACAATAACGTTAGATTGAAACCCGCATCTCATGATTTTTCCGTGGATCTGCAAACCATACGTTACAGATGCCATGTTTGCGCATACAGGAGAATACTGGAGAAGGTGAACTCATCGGGTTGGATGCCTATTCGTTGCAGTTTGTGAAACAGGAGCAATGCCTCTTGAGGGAGACCATGTCTTCGGTAAGCTGCAACGATCATATTCAACGAGACTACGTCTGGTTGAGTCATGTTCTCCAGAACTTTGCGAGCGTCCTCCAGACTTCCGCATTTGTCATACATGTTGATGAGTGTGTTTTGTAAAAATGTGTGTTTGGCAAATGTATATCCCATGTCATTTATGAGAGAGTGGATTTGCTTACCCTCTGAAAGGGTTTTCTTGGCAATGCAAGATTGTAATAGATGAATATATGTAGAAGAATCCACAGGAGTGTTTTGGGTAGTAAGCAGAGTGTGTACAGCTTCCTTCATGCGACCTTCTCTACATACCGCTCTGAGATTTTGATTGAGCTGGGTAATGGATGACATTATATGATTGAAGTATAAAAAATCATAGTAGATTTATTCTGATTTCTTAGAGTCTGTATTATCGTCATTTCTTCCTTTCTGTGAAGTTTTTTTAGCTGATACAAATCTACATTAGTATCTGGTTTCCTGTTTTATGGATTTCATTTAGTAGATTAACAATACCGCTCCACCAAAATGTTAGGAAAGCGTGAGCATATATATGAGGGGATGGTCTAGCGATTAAGTATATTTATCTCACAATTAATCATTTATTATGTTATAAGAGGAATATTTTTTTATAGTGTTATTTCTATTGTTATTGACTAAGAATTGTTATATATTGAGGTTTATATGTTATTGTGGACCAAGGAAACCAATCAATGTGAGATTTTTTTATTGAATCTCATGATTGCATGGGTCGGGTGCACAAAATTTACGGATATAATTGCCAAGGATAAATTTGGTTGAGGCACAATCCAGACTTCATCCCTTATTCATCCATATCTTTTGGAATTTGAACCTTGGTAGAATGATGACTATGCAACATCTTTTACACCATCATACACATTGTTAGATTACAATTCATTTGATATTGAGTCGTAGAAGCAATTCGAAGATGCATTGAAGAGACATATCTTACTAGGATAGTTTGACACATTTAGAGGTAAATTTTACAAGATTCTTTTATTTTTGAAGTCATAGAGGAAGAGAAGGGATGGTCGAGAAAATAAATATACTCATCCTCCAACTAATCAACCTTAATAATAAGTCTTCTAATTTTATTATTATTATATATTGGACCTAAATATTAACTATATTGATTAACATGTTAGGATAAAAACAAATATTCAATCTTACAATTTTTCATGTGTAAATACTTTGATGGTATTTCATTAAAGTTTGATTGTGTAATATTTTTAAATAAGGGGACTTACTTTAATTCTACCAAATGGAGCATGTGCGATTATTTTTATTAGATAAACTAGCAATCACACCGAGGAGGTGCGATGGAAATGCAAAGAGGCAAAAAGCAAAAATTATTTCTTGTGCATGAGAGGATTCAAAAGAAAAATGTTTGATGGAAATGCACCTATAGTGTAGCTAGGGGAAGATATAGATGGGAGTCCAATGCAACATTAGTTTCAATAGAGGGAAGATCAAGAGCTAAATAAGCGCATGAAGGGTGTAGAGCTAGGACATTTTCTCCTCTTTTTCCTCAAGTGTACAAATACCCCACAAACGACTTAACATGCTTTTGAAGAAAACATTGTTATATACGTAAGTGGTTGAGGATTTAGACTCTTAAGACTATTGTGAATGTAAGGCTCTATCGCTTTATATCTCCAATGTCAATAGTTTCCCTATCCAAAGTGATTCTTTAGTATTTATGTATCAGTGTGTGTCCAAGCCATATTTAGAGGGATTTTCCTTTTACAAATGTGAGATATCATGGGGAGAGGGACATTAAGAATCCCAACTTTACATAAACAAAAAATGGTGGCACTTAATGAAGTCTTTGTAGGCAACATGATGTGCAAGAAATGAAGACAACCATTATTCTAAGCAACACCCACTAAGGCAATGTTTCACTAATGCCACACATGCCTTGTTTAGGTTTAGGTCATCGGAAATAAAAATGCCTAGTTTGACGCTAAAATTTTAGCCTAAGGTATTGCAAAACCTAACTACCCTTGTCAATGGTCGATAGAACCCGTGATTATTCACAATCCAAAACACATAATTGTTCAGGTGGTTTTTCCACTAGCACAATGGACGATCAGCAACTTGTTTACCAATTAATCCACTGACAAGCCCAACTTCAACCCATAAGTTGGTAGTAAACATTACCTATGGATTCTTATCAAGACGAATTATGGGTTATACTTGATCATCACCAGTGCTTGATTGATGTTTGTCATTTTGTAAATTCAATATTCTGAATGAGAAATGAAAGGGACTCTTTTTCCTTTTCAATCTTGTTAGGATATTTTTGGTAGTAGATAGTGAAAATAATATTGCGATGGGTATGAACTATGTAGGTGGATGATTGTTCGTAAAGTGGCATACTTTTGAAAGCTTTACAAAAGGGTCACCCCATATGAAGGCCTAACATACATAGGTATATCCTTGTTGATAGGCAACTAGCCTAAGGCACCATCGAGAATGATTGACCTCTTATGAAAATGATTTGTTTTATGATGAGGGAAGCCTCTTAGGGGAGGAGGTCAACAAGGAAAGAAAATAGTGGCCAATGAAGCTCATTTCAACAATGAGAAAACATTGCACATGTTGTAGAGAATCTTGGAAATTTTCTAGTGAAATTATCTTTGAAGTTGATATTTTACTTGTTAGAGGGATCATAAGTGGTCCTCTTCTTTCTTCTAGTGAGTCACATATGGACCACATGTGAATGTTACAAACCATTCAAATGGAAAAGGGGGTGCTATTTGTAGATCCTTGAGGCAACACACCCACGGAGGTAACTTTAAAAGTAAGTCAAGGTTTTTAATACTCTTATTGGAAAAATATTTTTTCGGGGAAAAAATATGGGCTTCATCAACGCTCACGAGACTAGGTCCCTCTATTTTAGGATGGGGCGGATTCCATTTATTGAAAAATAGAAATTATGTAGATTATTTCTAATATTTTTGGGGTGGTCAAGGATCAAAGAATGTGTAGAAACACCCTTGTTGTGGACTACAACAACAAATTGGAGAGGAAATAATTTACAAGTTCGAGAGGAGAAAAATGTGGGGAAAAAGAGGAAAACAAGGAGGGAGTTATGCTAACAAGAGAAATTCGAATCCTTTAACTAATAATTCCAAAAAATCTAGCTCAATAAGAGGAAATAGGAAAACACATCTAACCAAATAAGGAACATGAAACAATAATACAAGTTAACACAAAGTTCAAAAACTAGTTTTCATTTCATTCCAATAGGCTCAAAGTCCGCATGTCCTTACAAAATTGACATATGCTTGGTTGAGTATTAAGAGAGAGCGAAGGAAAATATTTATGTAAGGATTAGAAGAATACAACATGCAAAAGAGAGTAAAAATTGATCCTTTAGAATGAAGAAGCCACCCCAATATATAGTCTTTTTAGGTAACTCTTCATATTCCCATGTTAATTTTCATATTCCTTTCTAGAATATTACACTTTTCCTTGTTTTAAGAAAAATACCTTTACAAAAGTGGAATATAAAGTCACTTAAGTAAAACTAAAAAAGTGCACCCCTAGAACAAAGAATTAGAAATCACTTTAGTTACTTTTTTTGAAAATTTGATTTCTTCCCGAGGAAAGGGGAGGGAGGAGAAGAGAGGAGGAAATGGAAGACACAATTCCGTGGATGGGGCATATGAAAAGGGAGATCCTTAGATGCACTTTATTAGATATTTTCTTCCAACTTTAATTGTTGATTTGAGCATGGACCCTTCTTCAAGGATTTATCTCTTATGAGTAATGATAGTATTCACTATAATATCAAACCAATGACCGATTGTGGCTTGAATTGTCTTGTAATGATCAAGTCATTTTAGCACCTTCTATGTTGTATCAAAAATGACACTTTGGACCTGAGAAATGGTGCCCATGTATTGAACACCATAGGTCTATCGATCAAACAATTCCCTTTTGAAAATATTCGGAAGTGTCTGTAGATTTCATCCAATGATGCTTTCTTTGAATGCAATGGCGATAACATATGTTATTCAAGTTATCATTGATCTCTCCTTTGATTTCATGAACTCTATCAAGATGAATGAAAAATCCTCCAAGGTCTTGGTGAGAGCTCTCATCTTCCATTTAATTGTTCTAATATAAGTCCATGAATCGTTATCCTTAAGACTCACGAACACCTTCTCACTTAGCAAAAATTTAGGATCAACAAGACTCAATGACCGGTAGGAGCTCTTTCCAATGGTCAACCTCATTCTCATCCTTTATGAATTATGATAACAAGTCAAGTATAAAATCAATATCATAAATATGGAACAAGAATATGATAAATCAATAGAGTCTACTATTGAGGATGCTATCAACCAATACATTCGGGTTCCTTCTTCTATTATTCTTCTCAAGCCATCAAAGTACATATGATCTACATTACTATCTCTTACATCTAGGTACTTTGAGATTAGGACTAAAATTGGTTCATATCTATAGAAATTGAACTTCATTATGGGATCAATTTTCATGTTAAAGTTTGCAATTTAGAATTGACACTGTCAAGGTAAATGTTTGAGTTTTTGAAGGTTTTAGAGGGGTTTTAATGGAGTTTCAAAAATATATGAATTTGATAATTTCCAATGAATTAATTAATTAATCCAAGTATGAATAGATTCAAGTGAAAGGTATGTGACAAGTAAAATCATACTCCAAATTTGAGAATATTCCTCCGTCAAATTGATAGGAAAATGCAAAAGGATTCTAGGTACAAATTACTTGTCTCAATTGAGTTCATGATGCAAATTGGATTCAATCATAAAAATGGAATCCTTAACCTCATAAACTAGGAAATGATTACAAATATTTGTTTTCTCAAGAAGAGGCTATGGTCAAAGTTTCAAGGATTCACTTTATGAGATCTCAAGGAAAGATAAAATGAATTTTAAGTAAAGCTAGGGAAAAATAGACATTTGCAGCAGAAATTTTATGATGGAAATTAAAAATAAATCATGATAAACATCCCATGAATGATATATCAGCTTGAATGCATTTTGGAGTAGAGGACTTGTGCAAAATTTCAAGAGGTTTTGACTATAGAATCTTCGCCAATGAGCAAAAAGGTGTTCTTGCAAGTAAGCACATGGAGTTGGTTTTCATGGCTTTCATGGAGCAAAAACGATTTAAATTTTGCTGTAAAATGTTTGGGAAATTGAGGAAGTCTTGAAGTTATTTCAAACTCACTTTTGGAGGGAAACAAGTGACTTGAAGCGTAAAAGCACACTTTTGAGTGAGATGAGGAACCTTGAGTGTAAAAGTGCACTTTTGAGTGGAAGAAGGAACAAATTAAGTTCCTAGGTGTATTTTTTTATGGGAAGAGGAAAAAATAGGTTCCGAAAGTGGATTTTGAGGCCTATAAGGAAAAAAATTACACTTTTGAGGTTCATAAGGAACTTAAGGTGCAAAACCTGCAAGGTCAACACCAAATTAGAACATGAGATGCCAAGTGAGTTTCAAAAGTGCACTTTTGGAATGAATTAAACACCAAAGCACACATCCAACACAAAATTAGAACATATCAAGCTACAAAATCACACTTTTGAGTGAGAGGAGGAACTAAAAGTTCCGGAAGCGCATTTGAAGGCCTCGGTATGAACTTCAATAGTGCAACTTTCATTCCTGGACCAAAAGTGGGACTTTTGAGGTGGTATAATATATGATTTTGACTAGAAACAACTCAAAAGATTCATTACCACAACACTCAAGAGCTATAAATTCTTTAATTTTTTTATTTTAGGCAAAAACCCAAAAATGATCAAAGTAGCCATAACGAGGTAACAAATTGTATTTGACTAAAGAGAAAAGTTACAATGATGAAGTCCAAAACCATTGTAATGATCATGTGAAGAACTCCATGAGATTTCATTTGACTACTAAAAGGTTTCTAGATCCACATGGAGCTCCCAAACATTTCGTTGTACAAGTTTGCTTCCTCACTAGGGCTAAGGCATCTTAATGCTTAAAAGGTTTTCATTCCCAATTCTTCCAAAATATTACTCCGAGTATACCAAAATCTAGTAGACTCAAAAAAATTCCAATGACTACAATATGGATTCTTGAAACTACCTCGGATCTCCCAAAACCTTCCCAAAAGTTGACACTTACAAAAGGACAAATTTGGCAATATTGACCAAGTTTCTCAAAAGGTGACAAAACTTTTGGGGTTGCATAAGAAATATGGATACCAATATTTTGCATGAAAACAACTGGATCTTACTTGGGAATTGTATTGGATTAGGTGAAGCACAAATGATACAAAACACAAAACCAAAATCTCACAATTTAAAGTAGATCGGTGCATTATCCATTGGGAAACACAAAGTCGAGAGACATGGGAATGAAATGATACAGACGCACATGACACAAAAGAAAAAAACCACATAATGGGAAAGGAAACACGCCATATGAAAAAAACTAAATCACCTATGGTTAAGGAAAGGAAAACATGATTTCACTAAAAACTTATTCTACTTTAGATGTTACCCACGTATTTAGTAGCACCAAATGATGTTTCTCTATAATCCATTGATTAGTTTGATGCAAAGAAGACCCCTTTCTCAATTGTTTAGGAAATAAATGTGCTACAAGAAGTCTCCATATACCTGAGAAAGAAAAAAATTGCATGCTTCTTCTTGAGAAATTCTATATGACTCCTCTTACAAGTGAATACTATTTCAATACCTCATTATCTTCGCTGCTCTGAAATTTCATTCCCAACATCCATTGATCCGTAAACTTCTACTTTGGAACTCTACGAATCACACAACTATGTTGTTCTACTTTCAACTCTAGAAAATGACAGATTTGCTTAAATATTAGAGCTTCATGACTGATTATCTAGTGCTATAGAAAGGAAATTGCAGAGAAGGAAAATAATTCAAACTTCAACACCAACAATTTTTATCCTGGAAACCTCCAAGGAGGAAAACCAGTCGAGAAGGGCAACTGCTCTTTCTTCCCACTTTTATTGGTCTAACATAGACAATTATAGATTACAATAAGTATGAAAAGAAGAAATAGTGTAAACCTTCTCTCCAATTACTTGCTTGCTCTGTTTCTACACCTTGCTCCTACAATTCCATTCCAAAGACCGAAGATCTTGCCTAGAGATCACATTGCCATAACTCACTCAATATCATTTTTTCCCGATGGTATCATTGCTTATCATCTCAAGGTTGCTTTGCGCAGAAGTTAAGATATCTATGATTCTCATCATCACCAAGTAGAGAACCTATATCCATACTCAATGGGAAGCACACGTTGTCAAATTCAGGGTCCATCAAATCATCCTTTTGTTTCTTAACTAAATCAATAACATCTAAGTAATCCTCCATTAATATGGGCGCTTCATCTCTGTCCTCTAAAGTTATGAAATAGTTTCCATATCTTGAGTCTTGGTATAAAATGTCTACCCTTGGCTAATATTCTTTTTGAATAGTGTATTTCGTCTTCCTCTCTAGGAGGAGTTTCTTCATTTGGTCTTTGATTGGAATGGTGACATATGACTAGTAAATTTTATATCTCCACCAACATCTCATAAAAAAAATGGCTCAACAACATCCCATATAAATATGGAATGTTCGCCACAAGTATGTCAATCTTGACCTTCTTTCCAAGAAAAGATACAAATGCTACTTAAGCATCTTTTCCCCGACTAATGAGAGGTAATTCTTTGGTATCCGTGGAATACCAATGTCCAACAACACATGTAAGAGTGATACCAAGTGATTTAGTGACTTGTGTGGGCATTACATTATTAGAGGAAAAGATTTAATGATACAATTACTTAGTGTGTATCCATTGATCAATAAAGAGAGGTAGAGGGGTTCTACTTTCTTGGAAGTGGAGGATGTTGAGGCAAGAAGGTTATGAGAAGAAGTGGCACTGGGAATGAGAAGTGGTTCTTTAGCAACAAGATTTATTGAAACAAAATTTGATGTACTTTGTTTGATAAATTGGACAAGTTTATCAAATTACTTGTGATGAGTTCTCAAATACTCAGAATAAAAGAAATTGAACTTTGTACTTCATAACATGGTCAATGATGTCAAATGATGAAGAGGTGGATACTTCAAGAACAATAGAAGTTTTAACAAGAGTGGGAATCACATTTTTAGGAACAAAAAAAGTAGAAGTGGAAATTGATTTGATAGGGGAAAAGAAACCAACCTTCTCGGAGAAGGAGATGTGGCCTTAACTAAGGTGGTCTTGGGATTCTTCTTGGACGATTCCATAAAGACGAGAAATGATGATCATATTTTTGTTATGGTTTTCTGTAGAGTCACCTTTTGAGGATTCGAGTGCTTCACTCGGGAAACGAAGGAAGAGGGCTCATACGTGCTCGTGAGAAAGTGAACACTATAAAAGAGTAGCTATTAAATCAACCATGTACTCCTTTGAATATTCTTTAGATGAGTATTAAAAATGCCTAATGTTTGCATATACAAATACTCCTCCTCTAGGTTCCGCGTCTAAAATTTTATTTTCTCGGGTTTCGATGCGGGAACATCTATAGCAATTAGGTGTTTGTCATAAGGCCTAGGTGTTAAGAGTTTATTTTCCTTCCATTATTTGTATTCAAATAATCCAGGTGTGTGTAACTCCATTGAGGAGGATTAGGCGGTGTGTGTAACTCCATTGAGGAGAATTCATAGAGTTGTTGTAGTGTTATTATCCTATGTTTAGAAGTAGTTGAGTTTTCATAGGGATGTTGAGAATATCTAGAAACACACATGGGAGTGTTCAAAAGATAGGTAATTTCAGTACTAGTAGGGGTAATTTTTGAGCTGAAGAAGCTCATGATGATGTATTTCAATAGAAGAGAACGTGTATGAGATAACAAAAAAGAGGAGGAATTATTTTTGTATTGAATACTTTTCATGTTCTGGCAAGACTGTTTAAAGTTTGTAACAGGGCAGTGAATGAAAACCCTTGATCATCTAAAATTCGTGCCAAACTCTTGACTGCAATCATAACAAGGAAGATGACGTGATTTAAAATACATATCAAATTTTATTGGCTTTCATAGTCGATTATACAAGTGATTTTCAACACGCAAACCCACTCTAGGGCATAAGATTAAAAATGTATACCCAACGGAATTGGCAGATTTTCTCAGAATATATCTGCCCTGGCAAAAGGAATAAGTCCACGAAGTTTCAACTCTTGGGAGCACGTACAGGAGGAGAAATTAATATCAGAAATTTCCAGGCCTTCTATACAAAAATCAGGGTATAAGTTTGTATGTTTTCTTTGTCTTTCTTTGATAAACTCGATTCTCAATATATTAGTTTGATGGAATCCACTCCTAGAGGAAATTAGGAAGTAGTCATTATGATTTTAGATTGAAATCAAAGCAAAGTCAGATTGCTGTTATAAAGAAATCACTAATTTTGATATAGTAAGACAATTTTGACATTGTTTTGGTTAATTTGTGTAAAGAAAATATTCACCTGGAGAAAGGGCATTCATCTTAATGAGTGGAAACTAATCACAATCATAGTATGGAGAATTATAGTCATTGTTCTCTAACAGTTAAGGCCTAAGAATTGTCAAAGTGAAAGGAGAACTAGATTTCCTAATACAAGTCAAGAACATGAAATGAACTGATGTATAAGGGCTAATACGTGGTAAGCTAAGGAGTGAGTAGTGATGACTTCTGTATCAGTGAGAGCTAATTCCATTGTGTGGTTGATATAGTCAATGGCATGAATTTAAAAGTTTCTTTTGTAGGAACAATTTGATTCTCTTGGCTATTGTGAATAGTATGATTGTTTGAATGTTGGCAAGTAGATCCAAAGGCAGGGGATACACAAGCATACATCGTTAAATTCAAATGGATGAATCAAGCATAGTCATAGTAGCATGAAGGAGCAAGGTGCATGGGATATTCAATGAAAGAATATCAGTTAAGAAGAAATTGATGTCTAGGCATCAATTCCACATGTTACATTAATAAGAGAATCCTACAAGGCAAGCCTTTGAGTTATTCCAACAATTTGATTTTGGTTCTAGTTTTGATGGGACATGTTTATCCATTTGTTTCTTCAATGTAGTCATATCATCGACCAACTTACGTAACAATGAATTAATGTGTTCATCCTCGAACTTCGGACTTTATTTCTCATCGAATGGTTCTTGAGCTTTCCATACATGATAAGATTATCTTCCACTTCAATAGCAAGTTCTTGAGCATTATACAAAGTATTTGGTTGAGTCCTCCATAATATGAACCCAACTTTAAGAAATTGAGCATTTATGAAGAACCTCTTTTGATTTTTGCACTAGGATGGGCACCATAGGGTTTTTATTAATCATCTTGTTAAATTGGCCACAAATTCTCTAATGGAGTAATGTAGTTCCTTCTTCATTTAAGTTAATTGAGCAAGAATGACATGCACATATTTTGCTGACTTGAACCTTGATTCAAGTTCAGTTTTCATATCTACCGAATCAATAATTGAGTAAGGTGGAAAATGGTAGAACCATTATGCAACAACATCTTGTAATGACTCTACGAATAGCCAAAGAACAACATCTTCATATCCCACTCCAAGAACACCACAAGTTGTGATAAAGGCTATAATGTGCTCATTTAGATGTTGCTTTCCATCTCCATAGAAGTTGGTAAATTTTTTTCTTAATCATAGGGGTAATTCATGAAGTGGAGGAGTTAAAACTAATGGACCGATTTTTAGGCCCCAAGGCACCGGCGTAGCCATCTCTGGAGGAAGAGTATTCAGTGGTGGTGGAGAGATGGGAGATGTAATGGGACTAATAACAAGCTCTTCAAATAGATCTTTCAAAAAAAAAAATTAATAGCTTGTATTTGCAACCATACGAGAGTAAGTATGAAATTAGGATGTTGTTGTAGCTCAAATGTAGGATCTATAATGTCACTTAGTCCTTCATTCTTAGTATACCTTCTATCTCGTAAGTTTGCAAAATTTATATTGAAACAAGAAAGAAGATTTTTCAATTTACAAATAGATGAATTTTAGATTTTAGATTTTTTTTCGAATATATAATTTTTAGGATTTTGTGGATCTATAGGGTACATGACAACAAATTATGCCCACAATGGGCACAAAAATCGATGGCGAAATATTTTGTTAGGGAAACAATATGTGCTTCATTAATGCTCACGAAACTAGGTCCCTCCGCTTTAGGATAGAGCAGGCTCCCATATAGTGAAAATTAGAAATTAGATAAATTATTTCTAATCTTTAGGGGGTGGTCAAAGACCGTGAGAAAGTACAAAACACCCTTGTTGTTACTACAAAAATAGATTGGAGAGAGCATAATTTGCA
This sequence comes from Taxus wallichiana var. yunnanensis, assembly GCA_018340775.1. NCBI lineage: Eukaryota > Viridiplantae > Streptophyta > Pinopsida > Cupressales > Taxaceae > Taxus > Taxus wallichiana. The sequence continues at coordinate 493,534,424 of CM031243.1, read as the reverse complement.
AGTTAGAGAAGAGAAGTGTAGGGGACAAGGGGAAAATGAGGAGGGAGTTATGCTTTGATGGGAGTAATGTAGAATCCATTAACTAATGACTTGGAAAAATATCCAACTCAATCAAAAGAAATAAGCAAACACATGTAACCAAATAAAGAACATGAAATGATAACAAAATTTGACACAACGTTCAAAAAATAGTTTTCATTTCATTCCAATAGGCCCAAAGTAATTATGTCCTTAAAAAAATTCCATATGCCTTGTTGTGTATTAAGAGAGTGTGTGGAGGAAATATTTATGCAAAGAGTAGAAGAATACAACATGCAAGAGAGAGAAAATCTGATCCTTTGGAATGGAGTAGCCACCCCAATCTATAGTCTTTCTAATAGTGACACTTATGTGACTCTTCATATTCCCATGTGATTTTTCATATTCCTTTCTAGAATAATACACTTTTTCTTATTCTAAGAAAAATAATTTAAAAATGAAACATAAAGTCACTAGGTGAAATTGAAAAGTACACCCCTAGTGAAGAAATAGAAATCACTTTAGTTACTTCGTTTGAAAAATTGATTTCTTCATAAGGAGGAGGGAGAGGAGAGAAGGAAATGAAAGACAAAATTCCACACATGGAGCATCTATGGAGATCCTTAGATGCACTACATTGACAAGTCCTTTGAATTTTCAACGCTGAGTTGAACTTGGACTTTGCTTAAGGGATTTATCTCCTACAGTTAATGATAATATTCATCATGATATCAAACCAATGACTAGTTGTTGCTTGAATTGTCTTGCAATGATCAAGTCATTTTAAAACCTTCTCGGTTAATCAAAAATGAAAATTTGGACCCAAGAAAGGGTGCCCGCGTATTGAACACCATAGGTATATAGATAAAAAAATTCCCTTTTGATAATATTCTAGAAGTGTTCACGGAGTTCATCCAATGATGCTTTATTTAAATGAAATGGTAGAAACCTCATGTTGTTCAAGTTTTCATTGATATCTCCTTTTATTTCAAGACCTCTATCGAGATGAATGGAAAATCCTCCAAGATCTTGGCGATATCTCTCATCTTCCATGTAATTGTTCTAATACAATTCCATGAATAGTTACCCTCAAGACTCACGAACACCACCTCACTTAGCAATAATTTAGGATCAATGAGACTCATTTTATGAATGACGGTAGGATTTCCTTCTAGATGGAAACCTCATTCTTGTCTGTGATTAATTACGAGCTTGAGAAAGGAAAAATAAGTATCGTGAAGAGCCAATAAGAATCTGACAACTCGATAGAGTCCACTTTTCAGGTCGCTATGAGTCAATACAGTCTGGTTTCTTATTTCATTCTTTTTCTCATGTCATCAAAGTCCATATGATCTAAATCATTATCTATTACATCTGGGTAAGTCTAAGGTTAGGACTGAAATTGGTTTGTATCTAAATAAATAGAAATTCATCATGGAGCAATTTACACAGTAAATTTTTCAGTTAAGAATATACACCTGTTAAGGAAATGTTTTGAGTTTTAAAGGTTTTAGATCGCTTATAATGGAGTTTCAATAACGGTATGAATTTGGTCATTCAAATTTCATTAATTAATTAATCCAAACATGAAATAACTCAAGTGAAAGGTATGGTACAAGTGAAATCACGTTTTGAATTTGAGAAGATTCCTCTGTCAGAATCAACGGGAAAAGGAAAAATGAATTATGGGTACAAATTGCTTGTCTGAATGGAGTTTGGGCTACAAATTAAATTCAAACATAAAAACATAATCCTTAACCTCATTAACTAATAAATGATTCAAACTAATGGCGTTTTGAAGGAGAGGCTATGGTCAAAGTATCAAGGGATTTTCTCTATGGGATCTCTGGGAAAGAGAAATTAAATTTTGAGCAAAGTTAAGGAAAAATGGACATTTCCAGCAACAAATTTATGATATATACTAAAAAAAAATCATGTGATTACATCCCATGAATGATATATAAGCTTGAAGGAATTTTGTAGTAGAGGAATCATGCAAATTTCAAGAGGTTATGACCATGGAATCTCTGACAATGAGTAAAAATGATTTCTTGCAAGCTAGGGCATAGAGCTGGGTTTCATGGATTTCATGGAGCAAGAATGAATGCACTTTTGTTATTAAATTATGTTGGAAAGTTGAGGTAGGATTTAAGTGATTTCAAACTCACTTTTGGAGGGAAAACAAGAGACAAGTTATGTCTTGGAGTGCAAAAGTGCACATTTGAGTGAGATGAGGAACATGTTAGAAGCACAATGGAGCAAGAATTATTGCAGTAGGATAATGGCTAGGAGGATTTGAAAATTTAGATATACTTATTCAAATACTCAAAACATTCAACCATCCATATATGTGTGCATACAATAAATTATCACATGTGCAAGAAACTATAAGCAAGATATCGACACAAGACACAAGATATAAGTGGGAAACTCTCAAGGGGAAGAAAAACATTGAAACACAATCCTTATATGGATAAGTTTCAAATTTAGTGAGGAACAAACCTCATAAGGAGCACCAACCTCTAGTTTAGTAGAGCACCAACCCTACAAGGAGCACCAACCCCTAATTTTGTGAAGCACCAACTCCACAAGGAGGCTACAACCCCCCAAGATGATCAAGCACCAACTCAACCACCTCATGATGATATGATCTCGATATATTTCGCCTCAAGTAATAGAGACCATGGTTTAGCTTGCACTTCTTCAAACCTCGTACAAAACCTAGGTGATCAATCCTTCAAAACTAGCTCTTCCTTCACTTCTTAAGCCTTCAAATACTTGCACACATGCTTTATGATATTATTCAACCTATGAAACACTTGCTATGAAATAAATTCATGCTTCAACACCTGCAAATATCTCTCACCTAGGTCACACTTCTTGCACACACGCACACACAACTAGCTCCAAAAAAATACATAAACTAATGCTTTTATAAACTCCTCCACATTTCAAATTCAAACATAAACCTTTTCCATCCTTTGGTTGTACCTATGAATCATAAACATCCCAAATTCAAATCATAATAGTCACAAGTGACCCAAGTAGTTCGGCCTAGCCAAAAACATCATTACATGCTCCAAAAATAGCTTAAAACCCCATGGGCACAAAGAAAAAATGCCCTAACATAAAAACCATACTTATTTATGACCCATAAATCACCACACATGTTTAAATTAACATTTAAACATCATAAATGGTCATAATTTATCTCAAAAAATCAAATTATTTCATTTAATGGGACCACTTTGCTCTTTGTTCATCTCAAACTGTTGTTTCCTACACCCTTTAGGACCTTGAAAAATTCTTTCTGCCACTAGATCCCTTCAAAACATCCAAAATATGTCATGTAACAATTTTATGGAAATTACAATACCTTTATAACACTTCTAAGTAAGTTATAAGTCTTGAAACACTCACCTACTCAAACCACAATTACTTTTGTCTTCACCAAAACAAACTACCCAAACCATTGTTTTCAAAGATCAATTGGTTTAAACATTTATTGGAATAATAAATAACTATAAATGGATTCATTGGATTCCATATTTATCCCTCTCCAAATTCCATGTGATATAAAACATCACCTAATCCATCTCATGCTTTAAACAACTCAAAACGTTTAGCAGATTATGTCCTATCCTGCACTAGCAAAAACATTCTTATCCATAAAATGGCCTAGAAACCATATAAAAAGTCATCATCATGAGAAAAACTTATATAATGGAAATATATCTGAATTATATTTCCAACAAAACTTGAATCATCTCAAAATTCCACTGTAGCTCTTGTTATGCTCATTTTATTGAAGATTGCTTTTTATGGTCTCAAAACTACCCTTTGACCAATTAACTTGAATGAAGCTCATTTGACCATGTACTTGCATCATCATGTCCTGAAACCTCCTTGGACATCAATAAAAGCTCACATACATTACAAAATTCTAATTTTGCATGAAACTCCTTTGTAAAATCTTGTCCCAAAACACTCTTCTTTAGAAGGCTTTTTCGTTTGAGTAGGGCCCACTCATCACCATGACCTCTACCATATATTTATTTGGAAATATGAAGTATTCCTCTACATGTTACAATCATCACCCGATGCACTAGGAAGAAAAACTAGCCACTTAGGAAGTAATTCTTTCATGTTAGGGTTTCAAACTCATAAATAGTTGTTTACCTTCTTAACATTTGTTCATAAAAACCTGAAAATTAAATGACCTCATTATATTTTTTAAACCTTATATAATCAATTTATAAACATCCCTAAAATCCACAAGGTCCCATGCAAATCACACAATTCAGAATGAGCATTAGAAGATCAATTTCGAGTTGGAAATGTACTAGTTCTTAACCCTGTTTCACCAAAACTGACATAACTTGCAAAATTCACATCATGGAAACCTGAAATTTTTCCCAAAGCACCATGACACATCACAATAACATCTCCAATTATCATAATTTCATAACCATCTCTCAAAATGTCCAAGCATTAAGACTTGCATAGCTACCCTTTAGGGTTTTACACTGTAGAAGTTAGGGTCAATTCAAAGAACACTATAACACATCATGGAGTCACTAAAAATGACTAAAACATACCTGATACACCATGATACACCTACATACATGCATAAATGAGCTCATATAGATCCATATCTCAATCTCATACCACCTAACATCCATACCTACTCTAAATGAGCACATGAAACATATCCAATCAGTTGTATCTACACCTGAAACTAATGTGAGTGCCCAATCACTCTCCAAAATTTCCATCCATCATGTAAGCATGCTTCTCAAACAACCAAGAAGCTTCTACCTCTATGCAACATCACTAGGCACATGAATAGGCTTGCAGAGAAAACAAACCTCACCGAATCTCCTTGTATAATCATAAACTCACTTGAACCATCATGTAAGCATTATCCACAACATCATCTGAACCTACTCCATCATCCACTTTTTCATTAATGCGGTTTGCATCAATGAAATCACCTATAGGACCACATGCCAACAATCTCCCCGTTTTGTCATTGATGGAAAACTACACCAACTTCTCCCCCTTTTTACATTAATGACAAAGGCATACCTGTAACAACATATTATTCACCTTCCTCAGCTTCATAACATCTTCTTTTGGTTGGAAACATCAACCAAAGGTATCAAAAATCACAAAACCTTGAAATTTGCACTCAAATACGTTTTTGCAATGATTTAAAGCCTCTGAAACACCATGCTCCTTGTGGAAAGCACATATATCTTACCTTGTTTGGAGCCAAAACATCATATTCCACCATCTAGGCATGCAAAAATTGTTATTTTTCTCCATCAACCACGTTACGACCTCCACGATTCTACTTTAGTAGACCCTCATCTCGAGCCACACACACCCGAGAACATGCCAAAATTTTCATGAATGAACACACCAAACCATCTTACCTCCTTTATTGACCACAAACCAATTTGTCTAGGCATATCATTGGCTTTTCCATGCATTTTTCTTGCTCTCCATACCATATTAGGACTAATGTTTCTAATCGAATTCTCAGTGCATTTTCAATCAACTTTGTCATGCTACCACATGTCATTCATGCTTTGACTCATCAAAACAACAATCCCACAGACGTATGAGCACTATCTCAAGTAGACAAGCACAATTTTAAGTAACCTACTATGGATTATTGTCATGAGATCATCTTGAACACTTTTGCTCTACCCTAAAGATCTATTTCAGACCTTGACAATCATAATTAACTGAGATATGACAAATTTTGCCCTTGACATTTATATAGGCTTGTAAGAAACATACCTCATATGCTTTAAGGACCTTCATAAAACCTTCTAGAGGTAAACTCACTTGCCCCCAACATGAAGATACTTTGCTCACTGAGCAACATTTGGACCTATAGAAGTAACTTTTCTTGTCATAAGCACTATCTAACCTCATCCTACCAACACATTACCAAGGCTATCATCAACAAGGCTCTTCTTATCTTGAAGGCTAAAAAACACTTCCATGGAGTCTTAACATGTACTCCCCCTATCTTGATACCCATAAACACTCCATTCACTTGTAGATGCAATCATACATACCATTATAGTATCAGTAGCAAACCTATAGGAGCTCACATTGTGACCAATTTTCTCCATACAACCAGTTGACCTCTTCATTAAGACAAAAAAGAGAAATTTAAGGAGCACCTTTTCAACATAGAATTAACTTACACAAACACAATACATATGTGAATACTACCATACTCTTCACTTCAAATGTGCAATACCTATAACAAGTCATTTGATACGAAATATTGGAAAAATCCAACCTTTCACATACCTAAGATCATCTTTTACAGTGCTTCAAGACTCAAGGACAACTTCACCACTAATTGTTTTCTTATGGAGCTAAGAGAGCACTGAATATACTCACTTTGACTTTTATCATGCGTAAATAGACACCTACAGGCCTATAGAACAATGATACTCTGTCTCTTGCATGCTTTGTACCTGTAGTAGGCTTACTTGCCACATATAGAGATATCATCATATTGACTGAGAATAAATACATGTTTCATCTTCAAAGACCATGACACACATCACAAAATGGATTCACCGTCACCTTGAAGCTAAGACAAGATAAAATTTGCACTATTCGAGTAGAAGTATTAAACTCGCTTACGGCTTCCTATATTGTACCTATAGTATGTTATTTTTCACAAGAAGAATTCAATGATAGGCTCAAAATTCATGAGAACATCTACTTCATACCAATTCAGAGGCCAAAATAACTTTAGTTATGCTCAACCAATATTATTTGATGCTCAGACTAAGTACAATGAGGTGAGATTGCTAAACATGCATTTATCAGACCTTGTGCACTCAACATCACATACACCTTTACTGAGATTTTTTTTATCATTTCGAGAGAATACATTTGAATACCAATTCATTCTTCACTTTGAACACATCCTTTAGATTAACTTCATATACTCAATCTTTAATGAAAACTTAGAAGATGCACAAATAGTAACCTACAAGTCAGTCCCAAGCCAAAACAAACCATATAATGCTTCAAAGCATAAACCCTTGTTTATTTTGGCATTATACCATCAAATTTCACTCATCCATAGATTTCATACAATTTATCATGCTCGGGAAACTCGAGTGTTCATTAGGATCTCACAAAAACTCATTCACACCATCAAATGCACATACGAGTATTCTAGCCCATGAACCACCGAGAATCACCTCGAAACTTTTGATGTACATACCTTCATGAAGACGCTAAGTCTGATTTGAATACAAATTTGAGCATATAGTTTCTTCCAAAACCTTGAGGACCCATCCCATAATGATCATGCTCAACTTAGCAAAAATACAACATGCCAATTAGGCCTTTTTGGCACTAAATCTATCAACGCATCAAAAAGACCCATATACACAAAGAAGGTTCATGATCACCAAAAAGACCTAAAAGAAGGACTTGAAGAGGTCTTAAGCCTTCTTGGGCACCTAGAAAACTCCTTCATCCTCTCTCTTTTGATCTGAAATCTATGTTTTTCCCTTCATTCCATCATCACAAGCCCTTGAAGAGACACTATGTTCTCTCCTTGGTTCCCAAGTCCTTTTATGACCACTATCTTGCATTCTATCCCTTTGAAAGTTACCTCCTTGCATTCTATAACTTTGAACCATCTATTTTTATCTTGAATAAGCATGAAAAAAAACTCTTGCCACATGACCAATCTCATTAGCAGTTGTAACATACTACTGAATTTTGTCTCTTGAAACCTCCATATTGATTAGGTGAATCATACAAGCAATACCTAGCAGTGTGACCTTGTTCATTGCAATTGTAGCATACTATCCTCTTATAAAATTCACTTCTATTGTCTCTCCAAGGATGAGTCTCTAGTAGATCTTCTACACTCTCTAGCCCTATGACCAAATGCATTACAAGTAAACAATGACCATTGAAAGTTCTCTCATACCTTGAGGCATTAGGTTGCCTAATAGATCTTGGTTTCACATTGTCCTTGATGAGTGTCTCCTTCTTCTCTTCCTTGATGATAGGTTCACCTTTTTATTTTCTTGGAATCATGTCTTCTTGCTTCAACTCTTTTCCTTTGGATTCTTCTTTAAACCCCAAACCAACTGTATCACCACTATTTGTCTTTTTTTTTCTAAGTAGATCATCTAGGTATTTTGCACTTTTCTCAAACTTTTGAAATGACATGGTCTTCTTGCTAGCCTCTAGTAGCTCAACCCTTAAAACTCTATGTCTTCTTCATATTTTGAACACAAAATCTCTTTATCTTGCAAATTTGAAACAAGATACTTTACCTTTTCTTCTAGAAGATTCATTTTTCTTGGAAGATTCAGACACATATTGTTCATCTAGCTTATGAAACTGATTTTCATATTCCTTGATTTGTAAACTCAGATTTTGGTTTTCTTTCTCAAAGCATGCTTTAGTTCTCTTTTGATGATCTCAAAATCATCTTTTTATCCTCATCATCTTCATCAGAATAACTACAATAACCTGAAATAAAATCTCCTAACAAAGAAGATCCATCACTAGAAGACCTCATAGCTTCTTTAGTCATGAATAAAGCCTCATTTCCAATGTTCTCACAATTAGATTCAGATTTAGAATCTGAAACACCACTACTTGCACAGATAACTCACCATCTTGATTTATATAAAACTTATTTTTTCTTCTTATGATTAAACCTTTTGAAGTTCTTCTTACCTTTACCAAACTTGTGATTCTTATTTTTAGGTTTAGCCTCATGATATTCATCATCATCCTCCTCATGCATATGAGGACACTTGCAGAAAAATTTCCACCATAATTAAAACACTTGAATGGAAGTTTACCACTATACTTACCAAATCCATGCTTCAATCTTCTAGCCACCATATAAAAGAGCTCTTCATCTTCAATCTCAAGAGTAACATCATCATCCTTTACATTCTTTCATTTAGATATCATTTTTGATTTGAATGAAATCTCTTTCTTAGCTGATTTGGAATCACCTGTCCTCATTTCATAAGTTGTCAAAGTACCATACAACTCATCCAACTTCAAGGTAGTTATATCCTTTTCTTCTTGAAGAGTAGATAATTTGGAATCAAATCTAGGAGTTAGTGACCTCAATTTTTTTGAACAACTTCTTCTTTTACCTCATCTCCTAACCCTTTCATGTTATTGACAACTTTATCAACTCTAAGAAGGTATGCAACAATGGACTCATTATCATTCATCTTAAGACCTTCAAACTGATTTCTAAAGGTTTGGAGTTTTGTAATTTTTACCTTTGTGTCACCTTCATATAGAACTTGTAATTTATCCCATGCTTCCTTTGTTGATTTGCAATGCATCACTTTTCCCATCTCTCGATTCTCCAAGGCCACTTATGATGGCATTAAAATATTTTGAATTATTGGTGTATGCCCTCTTTTCATCCTCAGTAGTTAGAGAAGTGGCAGGAGGAGTATAGTCATGCTCCATAATATCCCAAACATCAAACCCTTGAGCCATGATAAAGGAATTCATCCTCAAGCTCCAAAATCATAATTCACTCCATCAAACAATGGTGCCTTTCCAATAACTATGTTGCTCACCATATTGTGCTTCAAGGATCTCCTTTCAAGCTGATCAAACTTCTCCAAAAGGACTTGCTCTGATACCAATTTTTAGAAGCACAATGGATTGAGGCGGGGTGAATAAGTCCTTAAAAACTTTAAATTAAGAATTCAAATTTACTTATTCAAATAATCACAAACATTCAACCATCCATATATGTGTGCATACAATCAATTATCACATGTGCAAGAAACCATAAACAAGATATCAACACAAGACACAATATATAAGTGGGAAACCCTCAAGGGAAGAAAACCCACTTTGAATCCTTATATTAATATGTGTAGACATCTAAAATGTTGACATGGTTAATTACGATTAACTTGTCCCAAAAATATCCCTACATCATCCGTATAATAATTAATCCATTTTATCACATTCCCCCTTTATCATTAATCTAATGTCTCATTTTACCATTAATCCCATTTAATTCATCCCATCATTTCATCATTATCCTTTTAAATCATCATTACATCCCATATAATTCTTAATCCCTTTTTCCCCTCATTATATCATATTATCCTATTTTAATTCTTCATTATCATTTTATAGGAATTTAATATTCCTACATCTCACCTACCACCTATCCTACACATCCCTCCACCTAGCCTTTCCATCAAATCACATCCCTAATCATAATTATTTAACCTAATATATTCTAATCTTATCACATCCTCACACCTCTAAATCTAGAGGCTTCTATTTCTAGAAGCCTCTCTAAATTTCCCTCTTTCATATTTAAAAATTCAAATATCTCCCTCCCTCCATTGAATTTTTAATTCAATGGAAACCTCTCTCCATTCTAGAATACTCCATTCTTCTCATGCATCTTACACCCTGATCTTACTCCAACTTGGCTTAATCTTAGCCATTGAATCCTCCATTCCCCAACTATAAATCAAGATATTATAATCCATAAGAGCACATCTTAAGAATCCATAGCCAACCTCTGCCATTTTTAGCACTCAATCATCCATCTTCAATCCAATCTAGCATCCTTCATCCTTCATCCTTAATCGATAAATCATCATGTAATCCAAGGGGAGGTGCTGCCAAATCAAGCCAAAAATATGAAGTAACAAACAACAATCAACAATCAAGAGAAAATCCACCACATCAAAGGAGGAGTTGTGCAACTTGTGGGTAAGTACAAGTATTGAATCTCTCCTCTCTTTCCATCCATTTCTCTATCTGAGGTTTTGTTGGAGAAGATTAGATTAGGGAAGCAATTTTATTGTTTTCTCACATTTTAACACTAATCTTTTCTTGCATTACATTTTGGTGCCCACCGTGGGGCTTACCCCCAAAATTTTAATTGTTTTTAGTAGTATTTAGTGTTATAAACAAATTGTCCAAATTTCAAAATATTTCGATCATTTGCACCTCAAAATTTCAATTTTTCTTAAAAATTTTATGTTTCAAAGTGGTCTTAACATGAAACAACTCTTTTGTAGAGCCCATGGTGCATTTGTAAACAATTCGTGCTTTTGTTTAACCCTTAAAACTAAAAAAATTCCATTTTTTCTTTGTTTTTGTCTTTTGCACATAGAGTAGCCGTTTGATACAAAGTAGCGTATTTGATACAAAGTAGCATGTTTTCTTTGCTAACATTTCTTGCATAACTATTGACTAGCTAATCACATTTTTTTATTTTTAGTGGTGTTTTGCAGGTCCTAACATTCTATTTTTGTAGGAATATTATAGAAACAAGGGGAAATTATGTTGGATTTAATATTCAAACAATATTTTACTAACATTTGTGGTTGCAGGATATTGATTAAATCAAAACTACTAACCTTTTTTCTTGCAGCCCGAGCAGTCCAAGAAACATCGGGGTTTAAAATCAACTACTAACCCTTTATTTTATAGGTTCCCTTGTTGAAGGCCCCCATCATAGAAACTTTATTATTAATCTTTTATCATTTTGTGTGTATTATCCTTTTATAATTTGTGTTGTTGCTTGTTTTAACCCAAAGACGACACCGTGTATGCTCTCCTCTCGCATCCTAGGATGATCTTGAGGATCAAAAGCAACTAGTCTTCATTTATCATTTTTAGGGGTAACATGACATGGAAGTGAAATCCACACACTTACCATAGTCCTATGGGTCTCGTGAATGTGGGCTTCATCTCCACGCACATAGATACACCCCGTGTTCCGGAGGGGTATATAAATTCAACGATAATTGTGATTATTGGCTAAGCACTTGCTTGTTTTAAGAGTGATGTGAAATGAGGGGCTTCCATGTCCCAAAACCTAGGCCTTAGACAACATCTTTGCAACATGGACTTGGGCCCCACGTACCACAAGGTATATCGAGGACTCCCCTAGTGAGCTCGTGCATCCTATACTAGGTAAGCTCTTGGTCGCATATTAAGCTATAGTGTAAGGAGGCCATAATCCCCAAGATCAATTGCTAGCCGACCCCACATTAACAAATTGGTGGAGAGCCAATTGTGCCACCATCGTTAGTGTGTGGTATTAAAAGTGGGTTATATCTTGATTGAAATCCACTTGACTAGTTAGGGGAATGTGTTGCATGTTTGTTACTTGTTTGTGAACACCCTTATCCACCCCATCACCTTACAAAAATTTAATCAATCAAACATCATAATAATCAAGCATCCTTAATCAAACCATCCACATTCAAATCTCATCAACATCCTTAATTACATAATCCCAATCCTAATCCCATCACCATCCTTAATCAACAATCCTAATCCAAATCTAATCCCCCACACATCCTATTTAACCATGGCCTTTGACCCTCAATCCCCATCCTTTCTAAACCAACATCCAAACCCCTATCTCTTTTCTAAATCCATCAACCAAACTATCCCATCATCCCCACCCATCAAAGTCAACCATTTCACTTTGACCACAAAGTCCCACACACCATCCAACACATTAACAAACAAATCTCAAACCTAACATCCTACCTTAACCAATCCTCTCTCGTCATCCGAATCAACCATCACATATTGAACCTAACATCCTAAAAACCATCCAACAACTTAATCAACAAATATCTAATCTTCTATCTTCAATTCACTAATCACCTTCTAAATTATCACCTCCCAACCAACCCCATCCACAATATCCCCTTTCTACAATCCCTACCCCTCACCCCATTGACCTCCTCCTTGAGGAACCAAAATCATCTCAATCCACACCTTGACCTAATAAACATAAACCACTATCCCCACAAGCCAACTTCATCAACTTTGACGACCTCATTAACTTTGACCTATACCAAGAGGACCTCCTTTATGTCCTCACTAGTTTAACCACCAATCTCAAGCCCACACAACCATCCCAAACCCCAACCTCCAAATCCCCTATCAATCATCATGACCCACACCTTCCTCCCATCAAAACTCATGCACCACCATCCAAAATCTCAACTCCTAAATCCAATCATCATAAAACCTATAATCGAGTCCCATTCACATATCCACAATAACCCCAACAAATTCATCCAAAATCATCATCCCCCACATCTCATCTTAGTCCTCCATCCTCATCATCTTCATCACCCCAATCCAATCCTATGGAATTTCTCCTAGATAGTCCCACATCCCCTAATCCAACATCAAATTCAGCTTCTAAGCTTATCTCATCCCCTCCATCACCTAATCCCAATACTATCTCATCCACCATGAATCCTAAGTCACACCCATCCCCTTCTACCCCCAATCCTAAATCATCCAATGTGGCTCTTATGCCACCATCATCCTCTTCATCTAAACCTAATCCTATCTTAACTCCTTCATCACCCAAACCCAACATTATCCTATCCACTAATCCTATTTCTCATTTCCCCCATCCCCCAATCCTAAAGCATCAAAAGTGACTCCTAAGTCACCAACTCCCAAACCTAACAACCGCAATCCTAATCCTCTCCCCTCGCCCCATCTCCTACCCAATCTAATGAGAATCATATGCCACCTTCATCTACTTCATCCCCAAAATCGAACAATTTTAATGCGGTTCCTACACCACACCCTATCTCCCAAATACCCTTCATCCCCAACATCACCTAAATCTAATGTGACCCCTATATCACACCCCTCCTCTTCATCTACATCTATCAATCCCAAACAATCTAATCCTAAGCCCAAACTATCCACTTCAGCCCTCAGGCCTAATCAATCCCCTTCATCTTCTAAGCCACACTAATCCAATCCAAATCCTAATTTAAAATCAACTAGAACATCGCACAAACCATCCAATCTTGCACCATTACTTCCTATTCGCTCCAATCTATTACTTCCTACTCCATCCAAACCATTTAACCTAAACCACTTTACTCCTTTAGGAGAATCCTTAACCACCATCTTCCATCATCTAAAAAACTTCAACATGATCATCCATCCCCCGCTCAAACCACGTAATCAAAATATTCCCAAACCATCTTAGTATCGGGAACACTACTATTGTGACTTCCATCGAACCCATGGACATTCGACCAATCGTTGCATGAAATTTAGGTCTTATGTCCAAACCTCATTAACCAAGGAATTGTTATCCTTGTACCTCTCTATCCACCACCTTTCCATCCCAATATTATCCTTAACCATCACCCACCATTCAAATCCCACTCGACATCCAAACATCGTCATCCATCCAAATCTCATCGTACATCCAAAATCCCTCACCAACCAAAATCCAAACAAATCTCACCCCCATCCTTTGTTAAATCTGGCATCTTAGTGGATGAAAAGACTACAACCCCAGTCTCATGATGATCACACGGCGTCATCTTCTCCATCCACTTCATACCCTATAGCCAAAAATATGTTCGCTAATATGAAACATCGAGGCAAAGGCTTAGGCATCCATGAAAAAGGAATTCATGAACCCATCTCCCTTCATCAAAATCCAGTGTCATCTAGGCTTAGGTTATAAACCTAACACTAACAATGACCCCTCCACCACTCCATCACCACTCATTTCTACCACTCCTCTTGTTGATCCTACCATCCCCACCACTCAACCCAATCAAAAATCATTTAATCCCCCTCTAAATACCAAACACCTAAAAATGGATTGAGAACATAATTCTTCACACATGCATGGATGTTCTTTCCTTCCCACCCACAATCCTTCCATCAAACATCTAAACCCCTTCGAATCTCATCCATTCTTATCATCACATCTAATTATATCCTCTTCGAATCCATTCATTTGAACAATTGATCACTTGCTCTCACATGTTGTAATCCAAAACACTAACAACGTCCCTCCCACTATGCCATCGCAACCCATCCCTCCCACTCCTCTTGTTGATCCTACCATCCCAACCACTCAACCCAATCACAAATAATTTCACCCCCTATTAACACCAAACACCTAAAAATGGATCTGAGCACATAATTCGTCACTTGCGCATGAATGTTCTTTCCTTCCCACCCATTCTCCTTTCATCCAATATCCAAATCCCTTTGTATCAATCAATTCTTATCATGTCATATCCATCAATATCCTCTATCAATTCATTCATTTTAACACTTGACCATATTTCTCACACATTTGCAAGACAATTGTACCTACTATAACTATGTGACCTTGGTATATCATTACCTACAACATTCAAACACACTTGTCCTCCTAGAGATCCATGCACTTTAACACACTTAATCAACTTGTGGTGAAGACACTTGGGTGCATATTTAGAAACCCTAACCAATTTCATCACCACACTCATTTCCATCCCCCCATCAAGCCACTAGTGATTCTTAACCCCTTGATATTTCTCAAGAGATTGAACCGCTTTATGCAGAAAAATCCAAATATTAAAAAAACATCATATCAAAATAAAAACATAAAAATAAAATCCACCTCTAGAATCTCTCTAGGAGTGTTTCCAATAACTATACTGTGGCTATGGATGCATGGTTGGTAGTAGAGAAATGTTGTGACAAAATTAGATGTATCTTCGTTAAGGCTATGGATCTTGGTGACAAATGAGCAATGCATGAATTAACCTTCCATTCACCTTCCATCAGCCTACTTGACTTAATTTGTCCATAGACATTAGCTATTTTATCTTTATATACTACCCATTAGGTATTCACCTCAAGTAGTAATTAATCACAAAAATTACACACACTTCGCTCTTTGTAGAGACATAGGGGCTCGCATGTTGCCAATAATTGTTTAGACCTTGGTCACGGTTTTTTTAGTCCGACTCTTTCCTTACAACATGTGGTGTTTAACTCATCTTTTGTTCCTTACTGATGTTATTATCCTTCCATCCATTGCATCCACCTCATTTTCCCCTTAGGATCAAACTTCCATGTGGTAGCATTTATGATCCTTCCCATTTCATCTAATGCTCCTAATGTCCATTTTTGACTATCATTATCATGACTGGGGGCATCCTTACTACCATCCATAATGGGTATCATCCATTTTAGATAACACTCACTTCCCATCCCACCCTACACTTGGGAGATAAATCGAACCCATCCATTCACCCACATAGGCCACCCTACTTTACACTTGGGAGCATAACACATCTATCCCTCGATCCATTCACCCTATACTTGGGGGCATATCTTATCATATTTCATATCTCTCATCTTATCCTATACCACATCTCTCATCTTGTCTATCTACCATCCCACATCCCATATTATCCTTTCAATCAACTCTTATCCCCTCTAATTTCACTCAATCCTTCCCTTTCACCCTACCCAAACATGCTTTGAGACTTATAGGAGAAAGTCACATCCCTCCTTACATCTTTTTCCATCCCCATGAGTTATCCCATCCTAAATAATTTAATATTACCTATCTGAACCATTCCTCCCATTCCAAATCCAAAATCTAAAAATCTAAAACATCGAAAATCTAAATATCCAAAATCTAAAACATCTAAAAATCTAAACATCCAAAAATATAACCATCCAAAATCCAAAATCTAAAAATCAAAACAATCTAAAAAAAAAAAAACAATATACAAAATACAATGTGTTTGTTTTCATTTACATTTTAGCCGATGATATGAGGTCTCTTTTCTTTATTTTTCTTTTTGCACGAGTCCAATGATATGAGGACCATATTTTTTACTATTTTGGTCGATGATACGAGGCCAATTTTTTGGTCCAATGATATGAGGACCATCATAATATTAATCTATCCAATGATATGAGGATAAGGGCATTTGGAAATTCAGTCATCACGATCTTTATACCATGGTGCATCTTGCTCTATGCCACATTAATCACATTGATAATGATGATAACAATGGGCACTTTATGGTAGCACATCCCCTTCTATCATCATAATTTAGCCTTATCACCATCTACACCTATCCTCATACTCATCTAACTAACTATCCAACCTCTTCATCCTCATATCTAATATCAATCAATCCCCCCATCCAAATTTTATCATATCGCATCCAACATCCAAAATCCTCACCCCCCCGGGTCAGAGGCATCTTCGATCCAAAACTAATCCTCATTCTCAAATACAACCACTCAATCTTCTAATCCTTTAAATCAAATCTATCATCCTCATATCCAACATCTCTAAATCCAACATCTTCAAATCCAACAACCACTAATCCAAAAACCTAAATCTTCACCCTTGCCATACATCATTGATTGAGGCATCCAACATCTTCAAATCCAATAGCCTCTAATCCAAAATCCTAAATCTTCACCCTTGTCATACATTGTTGATGGGGCATCCAACATCTTCTAATCCTAAATCCTAAATCTTCACCCTTTTCATACATCGTTGACTGGGGCATCCCACATCTTGAATCCAACAACCTCTGATCCAAAATTCTAAATCTTCACCCTTGTCATACATCGTTGACGGGGCATCCAACATCTTCAAATCCAACAACCCCTAATCTAATATCCTAAATCTTCACCTTGTCATACATCATCGGTATCGGGCATCCAACATATTCAAACCCCGCATCCTCTAATCCAAAATCCTAAGTCTTAACTCTTGTCATACATCATTGACTGGGGCATCCAAAATCCAAAATCCAAAATCCAATATCTCTTAATCTTCTAAATCTCCTATTCCTCTAATCCTCCTATCTTCTAATCCTCTAAATCCTAATCCTCTACATCCTAAACCTCTAAATCCTCAATTCTTCTCATCCTCTCATCTACTCACTTAGGCCTCTCATCTTTTCGAGTGGTTACAAGATTCGTTCCTCCCCATGTAACCCCTCGAGGGGAATCATATCACCATCCTAACATCTTTTCTTCTTTTTCTTTGAATCTGTCATTACTTCACAATAACACTTCAAGAGGGGAAAATGTGAGACATCAAAAATATTGAAATGGGTAATTACAATTAACTTGTCCCACAAATATCCCTACATCATCCATATAATAATTAATCACAAGATTAATTATTATTATTAATCCATTTTATCATATTCCCCTTTATCATTCATCTAATGTCTCATTTTACCATTAATCCCTTTTAATTCATCCCATCATTTCATCATTATCCTTTTAAATCATTATTACATCCCATATCATCCTTAATCCCTTTTATTTCCTTATTATATCATATTATCCTATTTTAATTATTCATTATCATTTTATAGGAATTTAATATTCCTACATCTCACCTACCACCTAACCTACACATCCCTACACCTAGCCTTTCCATCAAATCACATCCCTAATCATAATTATTTAACCTAATATATTCTAATCTTATCACATCCTCACACCTCTAAATCTAGAGGCTTTTATTTCTAGAAGCCTCTCTAAATTTCCCTCTTTCATATTCAAAAATTCAAATATCTCCCTCCTCCATTGAATTTTAATTCAATGGATTCCTCTCTCCATTCTAGAATCCTCCATTCTTATCACACATCTTCTACCCTTGATCTCAATCCAACTTGGCTTAATCTTAGCCATTTAATCTGCCATTCCTCAGCTATAAATCAAGCTCTCCTCCTCCATGAGAGCACATCTTAAGAATCCATAGCCAACTTCTGCCATTTTTAGCACTTAATCATCCATATTCAATCCAATACATCATCCTTCATCCTTCATCAATAAATCATCAATCAAGCCAAAAATATGAAGCAAGAATCAACAATCAACAATCAAGAGAAAATACACCACATCAAAGGAGGATTTTTTCAACTTTTGGGTAAGTGCAGGTATTGAATTTCTCCTCTCTTTCCATCCATTGCTCCATCTGAGGTTTTGTTGGAGAATATTATAGTAGGGAAGTAATTTTATTGTTTTCTCAAATTCTAACACTAATATTTTATTTCATTACAATATGTTTATATTTAGTGAGGCACCAACCCCATAAGGAGTACCAACCCCTAGTTTTGTAGATCTACAACCCTACAAGGAGCACCAACCCCTAATTTGTTAAAGCATCAACTCCACAAGGAGGATATAACCCCAAGATGATCAAGCACCAAATAAACCACATTATGCTGATCCGATCACCGATATATTTATGCCACAAATGATAGAGACCATTGGTTCAACTCGCACTTCTTCAAATCGTCATACAAACCCTAGGTGATCAATCCTTTAAAACTAGCTCTTCCTTCACTTCTCAAGCCTTCAAACCCTTGCACACATGCTTGATGATCTTATTAAACATGTAACACACTTGATATGACATAAATTCATGCTTCAAAACTTTAAAATATCTCTCACCTAGGTCACACTTCTTGCACACACACACACACACACACACACACACACACACACACACACACACACACACACACACACAACTAGCTCCAAAAAACACCCAAAACAATGCTTTTATAAGCTCCTTCACATTTCAAATTCAAACAAAAACTTTTTCCTCCTTTTTCTAGACCCATGAATCATAAAAACATCCCAAATTCAAATCATAACAGTCACAAGTGACCCAAGTAGGTCGGCCTAGCCAAAAACATCATTACATGCTCCAAAAATAGCTCAAAACCCCATGGACACAAAGAGAAAAATACCCTAACATCAAAACCATAATTAGTAATGACCCATAAATAAAAAAATGTTTAAATTAACATTTAAACATCATAAATGGTCATAATTTATCTCAACCAATCAAATTATTTCATTTAATGGGACAATTCAAGATTTGATCATCTCAAAACTATTGTTTCCTAAACTGCTCCGACCTTGAAAACTTATTTCTGCCATTATATCACTTCAAAACATCCAAACTATGCCATGTAACAACTTGATGGAAATTTCAAGACCTGTAGAACACTTATAAGCAAGTTATAAGTCTTGAAACACTCACCTTCTCAAACCACAGTCACTTTTGTCTTCATCAAAACAAACCGCCCAAAAAGTTGTTTTCAAATATCAACTAGTTTATATATTTCTAGAACAATGAAAACATATAAATGGATTCATGTGATTAAAAATTCACCCCTCTTCACATTTCAGGTGATAGAAAACATCAAATAATCCATATCATGCTTCAAATAACTCAAAACTTTCAGCAAATCATGTCATGTCTTACACTGGAAAAAATACTCTTGTCTAAAAATGACATATAAACCATAACATAACTCCTCATCATGAGAAAAAACTTATATAAATGGAAATATATTTGAATATTCTTTCCAAAACAACTTGAATCATCTAAAATTACATTTTGAGCTCTGTTATGCTCATTTTACTGAAGACTACTTTTTATGGTTTCAAAATTGCCCTTTGACCAATCAACTTAAATGAAGCTCATTTGACCATGTACCTACATCATCATGTCCTGAAACTTTCTTGAAATCAATAAAAACTCACATACATTCCACAATGCCAATTTAGCATGCAACTCATTTGGACAACCTTGTCCCAAAACACTCTTCTTCATAAACTAACCTGTTTGAGTGGGGCCCACTCATCACCATGACCTATGCCATATATTTATTGAAATATTAAGAATTCATATACATGTTACAATCATCAACCATTAAATAGAAAGAAAAACTATCCACTTAGAAATCAATTCTTCCATACCGCTTTCAAGCTAGGGTTTCAAACTCATAAATAGTTGTTTACCTTCTTAACATTCATTCATAAAAACCTGACGATGAAATGACCTCATTATTTTTTGAAACCTTCTAGAATAAATGTAGAAACATACATGAAATACACAAGGTACCATGAAAAGCACACAATTCAGGGTGAGCATCAAAGGTCAATTTAGAGATGGAAATGCACTAGTTCTTAACCATGTCTCACAAAAACTAACATAACTTGCAAAATTCACAACATGAAAATCTTAAATTTTTCTCAAATAACAATGACACATCAAACTAACATATCCAATTATTATAATGTCAGCAACATCTCTCGATCATCCAGAATTAAGACTTGCGTACCTACCACTTAGGGTTTTATATTGTAGAAGCTAGGGTCAACTTAAAGAACACTATAACACATCATGAAGTCACTAAAAATTACCCAAACATACTTACGTACACCATGATACACCTACATACATGCATATATGAGCTCATATAGCTCCATACCTCAATCTCATACCCCCTAACATCCATACCTACTCCAAATGAGCATGTGAAACATAACCAATCACACTGTATCTCGCACCTTGCAATCGATGCAAGTGCCGAAGCATTCTCCAAAACTTCTATCCATCATGTCAACATGCTTCTCAAGAAAATAAGAATATCCTACCTCCATGCAACATCACCTAGGCACTTGAATAGGCTGACAAGAGCAAACAAACCTCACCGAATATCCCTGTATCACCATGAACTCACCTGAACCATAATGGCAACATCATCCAAATCATCATCTCGACCCTACTCCATCATCAAAATTTTCATGAATTTGGTTTTGCATCAATGAAAACATCTATAGGACCACATGCCAACAGAACATTGAGTGTAAAAGCATACCTTTGAGTGGGAGAATGAACAAATTAAGTTCTAGGAAAATTTTTTTGATGGGAGGAGAAACAAATAGGTTCCAAAAGCACACTTTCTAGGTTCATAAGGAACTTAAGGTGCAAAAATTGCAAGGTATACATAAAATTAGAACATGAGAGGCCAAGTGAGTTCCAAAAGTGCACTTTTTGGCCTAATTTAAGTAGTTAAGAACACATCTTACACCAAATTAGAACCTAACAAGGTGAAAAAGTGAACTTTTGAGTGAGAGGAGGAATTAAAATTTCCAAAAGCACATATAGAGGCCTTCATAAAAACTTTAATAGTGTAACTTTCATTCTCGGACAAAAAGTAGGACTTCGAGGTGGCATAATATATGATTTTACTAGACACCACTCAAAAAGTTCATTAACACAATTCCCAAAAAGTTGATTTTTAGTGATATAACCCAAAATTACCCAAGTATCCATAATGAGGCGGTATGCAATTTTTGGTGTTGAGAAAAATTGTAATGATCAAGACCAAAACCAATGTTGGGATCATGTGAGAAACTCCATGATATTTCATATGACTACTTGATAGGGTTTCTAGATCCACCCATATCTCTCGAAACCTTCCGTATAAATTTACTTCCCCACTCGAGACAAGACATCTTAGTGCTTGAAAGGTTTCTATTCCCATTTCTTTGAAAATATTATTCTGAGTATATTATGAAAATATGGATTTCTAAGACCACCTAGAGCTCCTAAAATCTTCCCAGTAAGTTGACACTTGCAAATGGAAAAATTTGACAACATTGACCAAGTTTCTCAAAAGGTGACAAAATTTTTGGGGCTTGTCAAGCAAAATGGATACCAAGCATTTTGCATGCCAAATTCCCAATGTCAAAAAATCTCATACCTTTTGTTTAGTGATATATAGATTCATGCCATATTGAGGGGATTCATTTACATTTGACGATAACCTTTTGGCTGATATAAATAAGACATTTTTCCTTCAATCTATATTGAATAATGAAAAGTGGATTATTATTTTGAAATTATTTGGAGGTGTTATTACGATATGGGACATAAAATTTATGGAAAAAATCCATCAAAAGACCCTCTTCTTATAATTTTGACTATTTTTAATCCTAAAGAGTTTGGTGATCGAGTCTCTCTCCTTATGAATTTTGCTGTAAAAAGGAAAATATGAGAAAATTAGTGGTGGTCATGATTTAATTTCTACAAATAATTTGGATTCCATGTAGAGATGTAAGGCATAAAGAAGTCATAGTCAATAGTAAGGAAAGTGAATAGTGGATAGGCGAGAGCCCTTCTAGTGCAAACTTGATGACCCAAGTCCAAAAGGAAATACTCAAAAAGGCTTATTATCCCTAGTGTACGCATTTTCCTTGCCTTCAAACGCTTCACATAGTCTACTTCACCACCTTCTATAGATAGGAAGAGTGGATATTTATGAATCCCTCATGCTTCTACACTTTCCAACCACACCCTCTAGCTTGGCCTCGCACCTTCCTAGTCCTACATCATCATGTCGATTCCTTGAAATATCATTTCCTATTAGCCATTAAAATTCAAAATAGGCATGGACATGAAAAATTCCCAACTAAGCAAAATGAAATCAGAAATTTAGAGATAGAAATAAAGAATATGTTGTGTTGTACCTAGAGAACAAAGAACATGCCCTCTTCATCTAGCTTACACTCTTTGTTTTGCAGAGACCCACCATGTCATACCACACAATAGTTGAAGGTTCAATCATAAAAATGTTTAAGAATGAATAAAATAATTACAAACGTTAATAGATTTAAGTAGATATGTATATATATAGACACACACACATACTAAAACATATACATACATGTGTATATATGTATACATAACCCTATATGTGTATTTACCTTCTAACAGTTGGATTTTCGGACAATTACATTCGGTTTGCACTTTGTTGTAAGCTGATTAGTTGGTTGGACCCCACCACTGTTTGCAATAATTAATAATGTTTGTAATTGTTAAGGTTACTTTGTAATTGTTAAGTTATTATGTGAGTTGGTCTTAGAATGTAATGCATTTTGGAAGTTGACCACATTGTTTGAAAAAGGTTTAAATTTGAATGTTGTGTAATTGGTCTTTGACCACCTTGCAAAATAATTTTTTAAATGTTTTACTCATGAAGTTGACCCCTCCTTTGAATTTTGTTGATGGTCTTGGATCTTTGACAAGGTAATGGTAATGTTTAAATTTAATTTAAATCGATCATAGACCACGGAAGCAATTAAATTGTTTACGTTTGAATGATGGTATCGAGACCATATTGCAATATATTGTTTAAAAACTTGGTAACCTTGGCCATAGACCATTGGAAAAATAATTAATTATTGTTTATTGGTTTACATGGTCATCGACCACAAGGCAAATAACAAAGGAATTAATATTTTTAAGTTTTCAAATTAGTCATAAACCAAAGTGCGTGCAACATGGAGGTTTTGGGTTTTTGAGTAATGGCCAAAAGTGGCACCGACAACATTAATGAAAATTAAATTTACATGGATCTCGTGAATTGGATTCTTGCATTGCAAGCTACATGCAAACACTCCTCTCTCTCCCCATATGCATTTTTGGAATTTTGTTTGGTTTTAGCTCTATTGGAAATTGCATGAGGGTTTTGGGGAGAGTGTTATGCAAGGTTGTTTTGGTGTTTGCATGCAAAATTGAGGCTCTATTTTATGGAAAATTTGTATTATGTATTGTTGTTTATATTTGGAGTTATTTTGTGGGCATTGAAATTTTATGATTACTTGAAAAGAAATTTGGAAAATAAGTATACACGACTAGGCATGGTTTATCTCACTTTTATCATTTTTTGTTTTCAATTAAAATATTGGAATGTGTTATGATTTCAACTGGTTTTAGAAAATGGAAAATAATGTAAATATTTGAAGAAATATTTCGTTTAGTGATGGGTTTTAAATAAAAATTTAGGCATGAGATTTTAATGGAAACTCGACACTTTTCCTTTACCATTATCTTTTGTTCAAAATTTAGATGCTCTATCTAGATAATTATACTTATAATGGCATTTTATGACACCCATAACATACAACCTCAAAAATATTTCTTTTTGGACATTTATCTCCTCCTTGGAAGTTTTAGTAACCAAATTCCTTTCTTTGAAGAATATCAATAGTTATCTGATCTATTTTCTTATGGAGATCCTTATACGTATTGAATGTACTAGATGAAATAAACATGCTCCTCGTGAGTGGTTGTAGTGTGTGGACCATAGGTATTTGTACAAGTTCCACCTTAGCAACAGCCTCTTTGAGCTCTTCTTCGATACTTTCCTCTTTTATTATATAAATCTCCTTTTCTTTCTTGAGGGTCACTTGGTTATTCATACTTTACACGTATCCAGATCTATGGCTTCATCCCAAGGATGCATTTATTACCGATAAGATTATCCATGCCATTTATAACCCATACACTAATCCTTCCTTCTGTGTTTCGGCATCAATCTTCATCCTTAACTCTTGAACATGTTCATAGTAGTCTATAATCTTCTCCTTCACTCCTTGGACTATATTTTTATTCCTATCATGAGGTTTGCATACTTATGTTTTGCACAAAATTCTTCAAGAAAAATTTTAGTCAACAAATCCCATGAGTTTTTAACATTATCATTCAAACCACTAAGAGATGAACCATATGAAAATGTAGGTAGAAATTCAGTCCATTATTCCCTCTTGATGAGGACACTAAAAATGTAAGATCTTTTAAACTCGCTTTTAATGAAAGAGAGAGAATTCTCATTAGATTGAGCCAAAAAATAGGAATTGTACCCATCATCATTTATATAAAAAATTTAACGAAAATGAAATACCAATTCATAAGTACACCTAGTGTGACTTATTTACAATAATACTTGGAATGAATTTTATGAAAAACACTCTTTACGATGACGAAAAAAATGATCACGAGTAAAAATAAATTCACTATGGTAAAACTAGAATTACTATGGAAAAAATGAATGACCATGGTTAAAAAAGACTTTATTGTGTTAAATGTTATTCATGGTAAAATTTGATTTTACTACAATAAATACTATTGATGGTAAAAGTAACTTTTACTACAATATTACTATTCATGGTAAAAATTGACTTTATCGTGGTAAATACTATTCACATTAAATATAAAACTACCCTTCTAGTAATTATTGGTTGATCGGGTATACCACTCCGAATATCCCCAATGAGGAATAGTCATTACTTTGGAACCAAAATGTCAACACAAATTCGTCACTAAAATAATTTTTCACTAGGAACTTCATGTGTTATGATTGTTTTGGAAATGCACAACTTTTGGTTTGGTAGTATAAATCTGGACAACATAAATGAAATATAACCAATAATTATATTATTATCAAAGTATTGTTACAATCTCACCCAAGAACTACTCTAAGTGTTACCAACTCCACTCGCTTTTCCAATAGTATTTCTAGGAGAAACTTCACAAATACGCCTCTTAATATATTCTTTGACACACCTACACAATGGTATGGAATCTTTACTACTTTCATATACTAATCCTCACAACCTTCTTATGTTCTAAATGAGGGGGTGGCCTCTCTATTTATAGCACTTTAGAGCTTATCCACCTTATCTCTAAGATATGATAAGAAATCCCTTTTATCCAATCATATTAAATCTTATCTTTACATGTAGGCTTATCCTTTAGGATATGATAAACCTTATCACTTACACATGGAATTCCACCTTATCTAGAATTTATCTCTAAAAATAAATAAAATATTCAAAATATATATGACATCACTCCTTTGTCATAATTACAAATATAATATTTCTAATTTATGACCATGTAGACCCTACTTACCTACTTACCATGACCTTGACACTTTGATATTATTGTAACCCTTTATGAAAATATTTAATTTTTACCATTAACACTTTCACAACATTCCCCTAATGTACTTTGAATGTTATCATAAAATATTTACTATTTATATTATACCTTGAGCATTGTACTTTCTTGGTGGGTGTCATTAACTTCTAGTGGATGCTAATACTAACTACACTTAAAAGCACAATATTAATAATATTTACATTAATGAAATAAAAAGATTGGAATAAAATTCTAGTGTCAATGACGCTTCTCATCTAGGTTCTCAAATATAGAGATCTACTATAAGATTGGCCACATTGTATAAATATGAAGGTGCTCAAGGAATGTTGGTGTCATAAATTTAAAGGATAATAATCCTAATCCTGGATAGTTATAGGTTTACAAATACTACAACTAATATAAATATATGTATCCTACTAGGATTCAAAATAAGAGTGGGTGACTAAGGGGTGGATAAATCCTAGGGGTGTACTAATAATAAGATAAAGTAACGGATCAAAGCAAACATACATATAATCTAATTTATATAAATGAATGATCAACATACAACATGCACATAAAAAATAAGATATTAAAGAGGGTTAGAAATACTCACCTTTAGTGTTTGCATGATTTTGATGCACAATCCTTCCTAGAGACGCACAATACTAAGAGAGAATCACTATGGGTGGAGAACAAGAAAAAAATAAAATATCTCCAGTACTTACTTAATAAGGTAACTCAAATGCAAAAGAGGTAAGATACGAGACTCAAAATTCAACTAGTAGGTGTGAAATAGTGTGAGTAAGACCAAGTGTGAATATAAAAAGTGATCTTGAAAAGTAGTTATATTGATTTGAAGTGATGAAAATATCAAGAAATCATAGGTGTATATATACTTGATGCCATTGCTCATGGGTGATGGTGTCGACCTTGGGGGAAGGAAGGCCAACATGTAAATGAAGGTGATTGGAGATGGTCTAGAGTGACAAAAAATAGGGATAATAGTGTACAATAAGGAGAAGCGGGTAGAAATATTGGGACAAGTAGATATAATGAGTTTAATGTATGAACACATGGAATAAATGAGGAAACAATAGGGTGAATAAGGATAAATAATGACATATCTCAAATGATGTGGTCTAGCCTACATGAGCATTTTGATCACACCCCAATTATGACAGACCCCTACGACACCCACTCATGAGGAGAATTTATAAACATCCCTTACATAAAAGAAATGGTTCGAAACATAAAAATATGGTGTATACATATGCCCCAACCGAAGATCATCACATGTCATAATAGTGAAGCACGAGATGGTCTTCAAAAAAAAGATATATGCAACATGAAATTAAAAGAAAAATCTAAAAGTAAAGCTGAAATGAAAGTGTCGTAAAGTAACAATGAATGTCAAATAAAATATACCTACGTCATACTTAGTGTGGATGTCTTTTTCTTTATTTTTGTGGGTGAAATATCTATTTATAACCCTAGATAAGCAAAAATTAAAAGAAACACTAGAATATAATTAGTAAAATAAGACATAAATCACCTAGCTAGGAGGTCATGGGAGGGATGATAATTGAGCATAAAAATATGGAAATCCCAGGGAATTTTTGGCAAAAATATGACAAAGAGAAGTGTGATATGTCAAAATGAGTGGTACACCTTCATAAGTATAGTGACATTTACAAAAAAAAGGTTTTTCAAATTTAGAAGATATGAAGTTATGAATATTGGAGGAAATCACAATGAAACTAGGTATACAAATTATGATAAATAGTAAGGTAGGAATTCATTTGTCACTTTTATAATTTGAGATTAAGAGAAACTCATCTCTAAAATAATACAAATCAAGAAATTTTAGTGATGATAAATAAAGTACAAGGTGGTGGACGAGGTGGTAGAGATGGGGCATGTGGTGGTACAAATCACATATAGTAGGTTTTGTTTTTAAGTTAGGAATGAGTAAGCTAAGAAAAATGGAACAATGTATGCTAGGCGAATAGCTTGTTAAATTTTTCCCAAATATAGTCAAGGTTTAGGTGGGTTTGGGAGTATTTTGAATTTTGAGGTTATTAGGTCGATTTTTTTAGTTTATACAAAAGTTTTGCGGGACCTTGAAATAGATGCCATCATTGTGGTAGGATGGGTATTTATAGAATTTTTATGGATTTTTATAGAAGGATATTATCTATCATGGCCAATGGACTTTTGTCATAAAAGTTGATAGTGTAAGGGATGATATTTTTTTCTCAAGGGCCAATGGCATTAAGATAACAAGGCCAATGTAGTGTAGAGTTGTGAAATTTTGATGGCTTAGATATATTTTGATTATGGATTTGGATTGATATCGATGGATTCTTATTGTTTGATATTTCATAGGTTTTGTATAGGATTTGACTATGGAGATCAATGGATGTAGTGTTATTACCAGATTTATTGAGGGTCCATGTTCATAAGGACATTAAACATTTATAGGGCCTTAAATTCAAAGGTATTTGTTGTCCAAAATAAGCCCAACCTATTTTTACAACTCACAAATTCATTTTTGGACTTAGGTAGTGCGAGGCTAGGCCACTTTGGGTGTCTTGACATGTCATGGATTAGTGTAACTCCAAATTTTCATAGTTATGGGAAAACATCATGTTATGTGGAAAGTCTCAATATTCTAAGCACTTCTCTTCTACTTGAGCAAGCCATTATATCTAAAGACTTAGTATAAAATTGAAACCTTTGGGAAAAATTGGAAAAATTGGGAATGTGTCATTCTTATAGCACTTGTTTGTATTCTTTCGCAAGGCTTACATGGCCAAAAATTAGACAAAATTTGGGAAAAACAAGGTCAAACATGGAAAACTATTTAAATTCAAAATTTTAAGTAAGTTAGGGCATAGTTCTATAATTTATTAAGTTTCTGCCACCCCACCTAAAGCGTATTATAAAGCAAATATGATGAATAAGACATTATTGGAACAATGGGAAATGTTACTAAGTTCCTAAGGTTCGTTGATTACATGCCATAGTTGATCCTATCGACAAGTGAAAGAGAGAGACATTGGAGTATCGGGAGAAAGCGGTCGGGGGAACGGTGGAGCGGTTTTTAGGTTCCAAAGGTTCTCGAAACCTCCATAATTATTGATGGGGTAAGTGGGTAGTGTCATAGGTTAAAACATGCTCCAATGACAATCGGAAAAATGTTCTAGTGCTTTGTTCCTTCACCAATTTTCCAACAATGAGGCGGGTTGAAAGGAAGTATCATCGATTTGCACTAGGAGAAGTGGGCATAGAGGGAACCGGTGGAAAATTCCAAGATTCCATAGGTTCCCGATAGGATGATAGGGCTAACGCAAGGAGGAGATAGGTGAAGGGAAGGTTAAAGTCAAACGAGGTGGGGTTTTGGGAACCATTAGAACTATCCCACATTCTAATGGGTCACCGCAGTGCGAAATAGGAAATAGAGTAGAGGGGGAAATGTAGTGAATGTTAGGTATGGTGGGCACACATGACACCAATACTTTATTCTTACACATTAGGGTTTTTATTCCATTAGTTTTAATTATTTAGTCATTTTATACTTGCTTTAGAATAATTATTTACGGTATTTCTTCCCTCCTAGATTAGATTAACTATATTAGCATACTCTTAGTTTATTTTAATTTTAGTTAATCATTTTTGTGAACCCCTCATTTCTTCATAGCACCTTCTAGGGTTTTCATTTCCATTCAGGCATCATGAATATCTCTATTAATGATTATTTTTTTGTCAATCTTGATTTACTTCACCGCATCCACAATCTTTTTGCTACTATGCGTGTTTCACATGTTGACATGCACCGAATTCCATTTATAAGATATTTTCTAATGCATTTTCACAACATAAAGCATTCAATTCTAATACTCCCATTGATATTCAACCCTTTGATAATGATCCACCACTGCATATTATGTGTCACATTCACAATGTAGGTGTCAAATGCACTCTAATTGACAATGGCTCTGAACTTAATTTATGTCCCATGTCATTTCTTGAAGCTTTAGGCTTGTCCACTCGTGATGTTAGTCCCTCTTCTATTTCATTGTGTGCTTACGATGGTACTATTTGTCCGTGTCTTGGTCATGTCATGTTACCACTGCCATCATTGTTGGTCTTAAAACTCTCCCCACAGTTTTCTTTGTTATATATTTTCTCGTTTCATACAATTGTTTGTTGGGTAGACCATGGCTTCATGCCATGCAAGTTGTCACTTCTATAATCCATCATTGTGTTAAATTCTTACATGAATGCATTGAGCATACTATATTTTGAGACTGTGACCCATTCCAATATTGTGTCCATGATCCTAATACTAGTCTTCCTATTTCATGCATTGATACTACAGATGAGCCTCAACCTATGGATGACCCACCTCATTTACCACCACTTGAAGGTGTTATTTGTGTAGACACCCCAAAGTTACATTCACGTTTCCTCTTGTTCCCGAGTATTATGCTAGTACACCATGTTATTCACCCATTTGCAATTAATTAATTATATTGATTAATTGATGCAGATTAATACCCATTTGGATTAATTAAATTAATCCCATGTACCCTTTGTACCCCTGTGACTAAATTAATTATTATTATTAATTAATTAATTAATTAAGTGTGTGCACATCCTAGTCATCTGCCACTTGACCAAACTCCACTTAGACTCCACTTTGAATACCCTAGTTAACTGCACTTCTAGAATTCTAGAAAGGTGGGGGTGATTAAAATGCACGTATAACCACCTTTTTGGATGTAGGTTTTTGTAATTAATTTTTTTATTTCCCAGGCACTATTACTGTAACTACCCGTAATGCTATTTTTAGCATGTTCATTTGTCTGTGTAACCAATTTCAACTACCTTTTGTTTCTATAAATTAGAAGCTTACCTTCCTTCCAATCCCTCTTGAATTTGAAGCAAAAACCTCTCTTGAATTGTGTCATAACATTTTCCTTCAAAGATTGGAGAGCACTCAAGAGCACCCACAAAACACTTCTGATATTCTTTTGCGAGGTTTCATAGGAGACCCTTAATCTAAGGTTTCCACAGAAGGTTGCTTTGAGAGGTTTGCATGTTTATTTGTTTATCTTTCATTTTGGTAATTTTCTCTGTTTACATTTTGGCACACCGGTGGGACTCACACCCCATTTCATTTCATTTTTGGTTTTATTTATTATTCTGTGTTTTATTTGTTTCACCACAGTCTTCTTGTTTGTGTGCAACTTTCACAGGTGAATTGGAAAGGCATTGTTTACTATTTTATTTTTGTAGGCAGGAGTTTGTTTTACTTTTGCAGGTTGTGCTAACAGTGGTTTCCCTTTTAGTTTCTCCATTTCTCCATTTTGTATACATTTCTACTATCCTTTCTACACAACCTGCAACATAAAAACAATACAGTTAATATTTTTGTTATCCAATACCAAGCAAATTTTTTGTTAGATTTTCAATTTTCTAAAAAATTGTTAGCTTTTTAATAAATCTAATTTAGATTTCAAGAAAATTTTAAAAAATTAAAAACAAAAATTACGAAAAACAAACCAATTAAACCTAACTACCTGGCCCCCTCCTACCTAGCTCGCCAGGCTTGGTGAGCCACTCCCCTCCCAACATACCCCTTCCCTGTTTCCCACATCCCCGTAGAATCAACTCCCCTAGCCCACCTCACATCCTCACCCCCTCACTCCAGGCTTGACCCTCCCCATCCCAACCTACCCGAGCTCACTACCTCGTTGCCTCTAACTCACCTAAACCTATCTTTACCAGATTCACTCATGTTCTGCATCCCTTCCTAACTCCCCCACTTTCCCAGGGCTCGTTCCCAACCCCGTTTGCTCCCCATTCACCTCGCACTTCCCTGCCCTTCCCAAGCCCTCGGCTCCCCGTAAACCCCAACTCCCGGACCCCTCATCTCTCAACTCGCCCCCCATCCCCGTCTCCCACGAGATCCCTCCCCTGTGACCCCATCCCATTCCCTTCCCGGTCTAACCCTCTCGTGATCTAACCTCCCCCTCGTAGCTTACCTAACCCAATCCCCATGCCCAACTCCCTTTCCCATAGAACCATCTCTATCCTTGCTACCCCGAGGCCCTTGGCTCTCCTACAAACCCTCCCGCGACCCAAACTCACCCCAGCCCCAACCACTTTCCTCATGTCGTCCCGACCCCAACTCCCTTCAACCTGCGTTATCACCCACTCACCTGCTCTCCCACTCCCAACCCGAGTCCTCCATGAGAATCCCTGCATAGACATACACACATATAAAAATTAGGTCTTTTTCATCCTTATAAACTATAGTCTTAGTTTTAGGTTTAGGTTTTTAGTTTATTTATTTTATTTAATTTTCTTTCTAATTTCCATTTCAAATTAATTGCTTTCTAACTTCTTTTCCTTTTCACTTAGTTTCTTTATTTACTACTATTGGAATAACCATGCGGGTTCTTGATTTAGTGTTATTGGACATTTCGGTCCAATTTTTCCTACTTTTTAGCCATTTTGTACACATTTTATCATTTTCTAACCTAGAATAACACTTTGTCATGTGTTTTTGCATACTTTTCCTTTATCATTTTCTTTTATTTTTGTGAGACTAACCGCGACACTATCACGCGTATGTTCTTCCCTCGCACTTTCTAAGAGATCTTGGGAATTAGAAACATGGTCATTTCTTCTTGTTTTTTGGGAATTAACATTTAACTTAATCAAATCCAACCCACACATGATTTTTCCTTGTGCTTTTTTAAAGTGATCTTGGAAATCAGAAACGTGGGTTCACTTCTGTCATCTTGTTTGTTTGTTTTGTTATTTTTACCTCTTTTAAAATTTTTTTAATCATTATTTGCATGAACCACTCTCACACAAGGTGGATTAAACATTGGAAAATACTAACTGCAGGTTGCCAAAGGTGTTCAACCTAACCACACCTAAATCAAAAGATAAAAAAACACCACATTCAAAACACTTCGTTTGCAGGTTCGGTTAAGAGCTATGGCTCGACCACTTAACTAGAACATAACCCCCTTTGCATAATCCTTAAGCTAAAACAAAGGGGTGGTTCTAAGAACCCCAAAGTATTCCACACCTTGAGGGAACTGGTGGATGAAACGGGAACCTTTTCTCCTACCTAATTAGTAAAGCCTTTGTGAGATAGAGTCATGGAATATCCGTAGTGGCAACCCCAGTGTGATTCATTCTGAGCAAGGTCTTTACTTAGGGTTTCAAAGGGGGTGAAGTAAATACATCAGCTAGTAATAGCATCATGCTCGCTCAGATATTTTGCTGACACCTAGTTGAGAGAGCCACCCAAGAATCCAAACATTGTCCAAGCCAATCTAAGGTAGAGGCTAGAAACAAACATTCAAAAAAAAAATTCTTTATTTTTGAATTTCTTCTTTTATTTTTGTTTCTTTTTGTTGTAGTGTTCCACATTCACTTTTTCCCAAACACTCCTTGTTTGGGATTCATCTTTCACTTTTCTTATCTTTTTGTCCTTTTCCAAAAATCCTTGTTTTGATTCTACTTTCATCCTCATTTCATCTGTTCTCATTTCCTTTTCTTCTCGTCATTAGTCATTCACTAACCTTCATTTTACTCTCAATTTTCCCCTTTTCAGAACTTTCATCTCTTTTTCATTATTTCAATTTTCTCTTCTTTTCATCCTCATTGTCTTCTCCATTTGAGCTTCTTTCACTCATTTGGATTTTTTATTCACTTATTTGATTCTTCCCTTTTCACAATTATCAAATCCTTCTATCTGTCGTATTCACCTCCTTGAGTTCATCTCCCATTTCATTCAACACTTAAACATTTGGATTACATTTCCTAAAGTTTAAGTTTTCATCCTCTTTTCAACATCAAGTCTTGAGTTGTGGATATCCATGTCCTTGCTCAAGCACTTTCATCTTACAACTCACATCTTATCGGTGTTGTGTTTCAATTTTCCACATCTTATTTCATCACATTTCATCTTCATTCTCCTCTTATGACCTTTAGTTTGATAACATCATTGTTAAACTGAATACATTTTCTTTCTTCACATCTCTAACTTGACAACATATTTGTTGTGTTCTAGACACTTCATCATATCTTCTTTTCAACACTTCTCTTGTCGGTGTTGAGTCTTATCTCTTCATTATCATCTTCCTTCTTAACTAATTATTATTAAGGGGTGAGCACATCGCATAAAATTTGACTCCTTTTTTCATACCCTCTTCCCATTTAACATTCATTTTTCTTAGGTGGTAGAGTGCATTTGGCAATCAATCTATCCTCACTTCTTCACTCTAGCATTCACATTATTAGAGGTTGAACACATTCATACTTTTGTCACTATAACCCTCCTCCATTCTAGTATCCACTTTGTTAGAGTGTGAGAACCTTA
Source organism: Taxus wallichiana var. yunnanensis (assembly GCA_018340775.1). Classification (NCBI taxonomy): domain Eukaryota; kingdom Viridiplantae; phylum Streptophyta; class Pinopsida; order Cupressales; family Taxaceae; genus Taxus; species Taxus wallichiana. The sequence continues at coordinate 493,499,568 of CM031243.1, read as the reverse complement.
ATCACATCGCACCACTCTTCCATCTTGGCATTCACTTTGTCGAGGGGTTGATTTTATCAAACACTTTCGCATGCTTCCATCTTGACATCCACTTTGTTAAGGGTTGTGCCACTCATATCTTCCAAACCTCTTACCCATCTTAGCACTAAATTTTTAAGGGACAAGTTATTATCAAGCTTAATCACACACCTCTCTTCCATCGTCACATTCACTTTGTTGCAGGTTGAGTTATCTTTTACATATCTCTTTTGCTCCCTCCCTCTTTTAAAAATGGTGGGAACATGACACAAAGATTATAGTCCTTTTGGAAGGGGTGAAAAAAATCCTTTTGGAAATTTTGATAGTGATAATGACCAAAACTATGAGGATGATCAGAATGAAATCTCACTCGAAGAACAATCCCACATTGAAAATATTTAATGTATGAATAAAGACCAATTTTTTCTATCTCCTTCGGATGGGAGCAAAATTGCCCTCGACTTCAATGAAGCTAGTTTACAAACATTACTTGGAAAACCACCACCTAACAAGGGTGAACCTTTCATTTCGACAAACAATGATGATGAGGTAGGACCTAGTCACATGAATAATGATGATCAAAACAAGTCCACCTCGAACAACGCCAAAGGAAATGAATCAAACAAAGAAAAATATGATGAAAGGAACAAAGGAAAATCAAATGATTCGACCATTGATCCTACTCAAGCCCTCATGAATCAAATTAATGACATGGCTAAAAAAATTTCTATTTTAAATTCCAAAGTCACCAATGAATCCCATGACAAGGAGGCACCAAATAAATCTAGTGATGCTTCATTTAAGAGTCATACCACGCACACCAAAGATAACAATAACTCTACAAGTGATGGCTCCTTATACATCTTACTGAAAAAATCACCATTTTCCCAAGAATGGAAAATGATGAAGGATACCATCTCTAGTCTGAAACATCAAGGAAAACAAATCAACTTTGAAGAAATGTGTCCTTACCCATTCGATAAGGACATTTTGCACGTTCCTTTTCCAAAATATTTTGAGATGCCCAACTTTGACAAATACAGGGGAAAGAGTGACCCTAGAGAGCATATCAGGGAGTTTTATATGGCTTTCCAAGAGGTGGCCTATAGTGATGTCTTCTTAATGCATCTTTTTCCATGAAGTCTAGGAAGAAAAGCCTTGGAATGGTTCCTAATTCTCCCTAAGGGCTCTGTACAAACTTTTACGGACCTCTCAGAGAAGTTCGTCATAAATTTCTCATTCAACATAGAGTTTGAAATTACAATGATGGACTTGTGTAATGCAAAACAAAAAACAAATGAAACCTTCACCCAATTCCTACAAAGATGGCATGGGATTGCTAGCCATTTCCCATGCTCCATGCCTGAGAAGCAGCTCGTGAGCATCTTTGTACCCAATCTCAACAGTGAGCTATCCTTTCACATGCAAATGCATTTCCTTAATACTTTTGAATAAGTTATTGAGAAAGGATCACAGATTGAAAAATCCCTTATTGCAAAGGTTTGATTAAACCTCATTCAAAAGACAATGGGCAACATAGTAACCATTCTAATAGATCTCACCAAGAAAAATCTAAACATGTTAACTATAATCGTAATATGGTCAATGATGGTATTATAGACAACCGCAATGTCCACAACGTCCAAAACACTGAGACTAGACCAAACAAAGGTAAACAACCTCTTGTTGTTTCTAGTAAAGAGGTTTCGTCCTTTCTGATTCTAAACAACGTCGTTTCACTCCTTTGGGAGAACCTCTATCAACTTTCCTTCAACAACTCATTAATGCAAACATGGTTACTCATCCCATCACCAGACCTTTGGTTGAGGGAGAACGAGCCTACTTGGTACAAGGTTGATACTTATTGTGATTTTCATTGCATTGACGGTCCACCGATGCTCGATGCTTTTGCTTGGGTCACTTTGTCCAAGATCTCATTGATAGTGGAGATATCATTGTTGAAGAATCATCACCAAATAAGACACCCAACAACAATCTTAAGGTGTTCTCAAACCCATTTCCCAAACATGGTGGTGACAATAAAAATGCTAACAAACATCCTTATACTAATAACATTGATTTTAGTTCAATTATCTCATTTATTGAGGAAGTACCATCTATAATGGCGGCCATTAAATTCACACATTTGAGTAATGTTGTGACCACATGCCAACAGAAGATATGGGTTCCTACGGAAAACCAACCTTCTACATCTTTTGTAGAACCTCAAATGTCCAAACCAACAACTCCTTCAAATGAAAAGTCAAATTTTAATGCCAAATCTTCCACTCTAGGTCAATATGACTTCATCAAACAATTAGCAACCACGTTAGCACATATATCTCTCATGGAACTACTTTGAAAGAGTCACCTAGCTTTCAGGATATTCTCACTCATGCTCTAAATGAATCGTGTGTTCCTCATACTCTCAATGTTCAATAGTTTCAGGCTATGATCGAAAAACCTTACACCAGAAACTCCTATCCTATCCTTTGTCCCTCAAGATATGTTGAACTGAATCTAATTAAAAACAATTCCTTGTACATTGAATCCTATGTTACCAATCATAAAGTCAAGAGAGTTCTTATCGTGGGTGGCCCTTAATATCATTACTTCTATAAAATTCTCTCGTTGCCTTGGTCATACAATAGATGAATTAGATGCTAATATCATTACCATTCATGGTTATGATAATACTGAGTGCCAATCTTGTGGCACCATCACTCTTCCCATACAAGTAGGCCCGCAGCTCCTTGAAACTATGTGTCATGTAGTTGATGCAGACACATCATATAACATTTTTCTGGGTAGACCTTGGATACATGTGATGCACATCGTACCTTCCACTTTCCATCAATGCATAAAGTTTCCACATAATGACAGAGAGTTCACCTTGCGTGGCGATACTGACCCCTTTGAATACTGTAAGTTTTTTGAAGCAAGGTACAAAAAGGAAAACTATTGTCCATCTATTGATAGCACAACCAAACCTATCCCAACTCCTATTGTTACCAACCGTATTGACCCGGATATACTATTGAGCCCTCATGCTTCCACGCCTTCCTCTGAAGCATCTACATCTAAGGTGTCACTTGATGTTACATTCTCTCATAAAGGTTTAGGTGAGTACGCACTTGACAATACATTCCTTGTTGGAAAACTCCCATTATCGCCTCATAGCTATGGGCATCCTAACGCTCCTCATCTACAAGAACCTCTAGCTTACTATACCTGGAAACACTCTTTGGAGACGATATGGATATCTAGAAGATGAACATATTCCAATCTCCGATGACTCTTGGCTATACGATGACAGGATGGCAGATTGTTACAAATCCACTGATTACACCAAGGGCCGTAAAATGATGAAAAACATGAATTGGAAAGGAAGAGGCCTTGGTCCACAAGGGCATGGTCTTCTTGAACCTATGACTCTCAAGTCTAACCTTTACACATATGGTCTAGGATATGAGACATATGAGAAGAGGCCTATAGTATTTGAGGTATTATCTAGCAATGCGGACTCAAATTCTGAAATTGAGATCGGTTCCACACATAGCCTCTTCGAAGACCTAGCCAAAACTATGCTTTTCCTAGACTACTTATCCATTCAAACCCTTGACATTGTTTATCCTTCCCTCATTGATTAGGACCAATAATGTCATATTTCCATATATCTCTTTCAAAACAATGAGGCAATCTAGGAGTTCCCCAAGTCTCGGGACCCTTTTCCCTTGTCGGATACAAGAAGGGTTTCGATATAAACCTTGATGCTACCACTTACTTTGGTGAAGTAATTACAATCTCCGGTCCTAAAGAAAAAGAAATTAAACAGAGAAAAAAAGGCAAATTATGTCTCGTATAGTGAAAACCTTTACGAGGCATTATACTGAAGAAGCAAAAATGAAAAAGAAAAAGAAAGAAAAGGATGCATCTCCTAGTGAAAACCTTTTCGAGGCACTAGAGACAGGAGATTTGGATCCCAAAATATTTGACAATCTACACAGTCCTCCATAATCATTTCAAGATAATGACATTTCTAATTTGTTGGTAGAAGAGATGAAAACCATTAACATTGGAATTGAAGACCAACCAAAATTGTTACAACTAGGTGCCAGTTTATCAGAAACTTAAATCAAAGCCTTCACAACACTTCTAACCAAGTTTCAGGATGTATTCACTTGGTCTTATAAATATATTCAGTCTTGATCCTTCTCTTGTGGTTCATCACCTTGTGGTGCACCTAGATGCTAAACCTATCAAGTAGAAACTACGTAAAATGCATCCCAAGGTTACATTGCTTGTTAAGGTTGAACTAAAAACTTATTGGATGCGAGGCTTCCAAAGGTGCATTGATTATTCGAGTGGAGATATAATATGGTACCAATTGTGAAGAAGACCCCCAGAATCTGTATTTGTACAGATTTTCGTGACATTAACAAGGCATGTCCTAAGGATGATTTCCCTTTGCCTAATATTGACATGATTGTCGATTCTACTGCGGGCCATGAGATGTTATCCCTTATGGATGGATTTTTGGGTATAACCAAATTAAAATTGTTGAAGAAGACCAACATAAAACATCTTTTACAACCCCATGGGGAAATTTTGTTACAAGGTCATTCCTTTTGGCCTTAAAAATGTTGGTGCAACTTATCAACGTGCCATGACTGTTATTTTCCACGACCTTCTTCATGACATAATGGAAGATTATGTCGATGATATTATTGCTAAATCAAAGACTAGGGTGGATCATCAAGTAGTCCTTAGGTGTATATTTGAGTGGTTAAGGGAGTACAAGGTTTTCCTTAATCCAAAAAAATGTGTCTTTGGTGTCATTTCAGGGAAACTTCTAGGATTCATTGTCTCGGAAGAGGAATTGAATTGGACCATACCAAGGTCAAAGATATAATAGATATGCCAAATCCTTTGAACCTTCAAAATTAAGGGGACTACAAGGAAAAATATAGTTTATTCTTTGCTTCATCCACCAATTGCGAGATAAGTGCCATTATTTCAACCGATTGCTTAAAAACGATGTCTAGTTCAAATGGACACAAGACTATCAAGATGCCTTTACAAAATTAAAAGAATACTTAGTATCTCCACCACTACTCATGTCGCCTATACATGATAAGCCTATGTTTTTGTATACATATGCAATAAAACATGACATTGGGGCATTATTGGTGTAACAAAATGATAAGGGTCGGGAAAAGTTGTGTATTACTTGAGCGAACTCTCCTTAAACATGAGACCAAGTACTTGCGGGTTGAAAAGGCTTGTTTAGCAATTTCTTATACCTTCGGCAAGTTTAACACTATCTCCTAAATGATACAACCATGCTAATTTCAACTTTGGTTGATCCTCTTAAGTACCTTCTTTCCAGACCAGTCATAACAGGACACATGTCTAGCTAGATTGCGCTACTTAGTGAATTTGACATTGAAATTGTCAATCAAAAGGCTATCAAAGGTCAAACAACTGGCGATCAATTGGTTGCAACACCATTACCCGGTTTACAACTACTAAATATTGAATTTCTAGGTGAAGAATTTTTGTTCATAGAGGCAACACCCTTATGGACATTATTCTTTGATGGATCTTACAATATCCATGGTTCTAGAGAAGGAATTGTCTTGCGTACACCGGATGGAGACCTCATACCTAAATCTTATCATATCAACTTCCCTTACATAAATAACATAGTAGAGTATGAAGCATTGATAGTAGCCTTAGGCTTTTCTATCTCATGGTACCTACTGAGAATCGATAGTTCTTGGTGATTCTCTTCTAGTCATTAATCAAGTTAACGAAGAATATCAAGTAAAATATGAAAATCTCTTACCTTATAAAATAATGGTTGATAGCCTTAGAGGGTGTTTCCATATTATCAATTTTGAACAAGTTCCTCGCGTACAAAACAAAGTAGTGGATGCCATGACAACTATCGCTTCCCTTCTTTCATTCGACACTAATCAAACTCACAATGAGTTCCTTGTTGAACATCTTTTAGTGCCCACATACAATTAAGAGTCCACCATGGTTTGTGAGATTGTTGGTCTGATCATTCTGTACCATGATATATACACCTTCATTCAAACTAAATCCTATCCTCCTAATTTTAATTCAGCTAATAAAAGAGCCTTAGAAAAATGTGCTTCGCGCTACACCCTTCTTGCTAACACCTTGTATCAAAGAGGCTATGATGGGACTCTCTTAATATGTCTCAATTAAGATGAAGCTAATCAAACACTAGCTAAAGTACATTTGGGTATTTACGGTGCCTATATCAACGAGATAGTCATTGCAAAGAAGATTTTACACATTAGATACTCTTTGGCCCACAATGGAGGAAGATGCATGCATTTTTGTGAAGAAATGTCGGGCTTTTCAAAAACACAGTAATCTCATTCATGTACCATCCCAAGCCTTATAGCCTATTACTTCACCTTGGCCTTTTTAAAAATGGGGACTTGATTTGATTGTGAAAATAAATCCCACATATTCTGATGGCCACACTTATATTATAACCACCAGGAGTATTTTACTAAGTGGGTTGAGGCTATGCCTCTTGCTAACGTTCTTGGGTGTAATATTTCTAAATTCATCTTCAACCATATTATATGCTTTGTTTTGGCATCCCATTCACTCTTATCATCATTGACAATGGTGGTCTTTGAAAATAAGGATCTCAAGGCCCTAGTTAAGAAATATAACATCCACCTAAAATGGGCTACACCCTATTATCCATAATGCAATGGCCAATCTGAAGCATCAAACAAGACTATCAAGTCCATTTTGGAAAAGATTGTCAATAAACATAGGCGTAATTGACATACACAGTTATATCCTACCCTCTGGGCCTACCGCACTTCCTTCCATACACCTACAAGATCTACTCTTTTTTCCCTAGTATATGGCTCTAAAGCCATATTACCTATCAATTTGAGCCTCCTTTACTTCGTGTATCCCTCCAACATCTCATTCATGAAGAGGATTACCGTGTTGCATGCCTTGTAGAGCTAGAATTATTGGACGAGAGACAACTTCACACCTTAGACCATATGCGGGTATATTAGAATAGGCATGTAGTGATTATAATCACAAGATCATACGTCGAAATTTTGAAATAAGTGATTTGGTCCTAAAGGAAAATCAAAAGAACACAACAAAACCATGAGAAACATGGAAAATTTGAGCCTAATTGGTTGGATCCGTGTAACCAATTCCAACTACCTTATGTTTCTATAAATTACAAGTTTACCTTCCTTCCAATCCCTCTTGAATTTGAAGCTCAAAATCTTTGTTGAATTGTGTCTGTAGCATTTGCCTTCAAAGCTTGGAGAACACTCAAGAGCACCCACAAAACAGTTCTGACATTCTTTCTACAAGGTTTTACAGGAGACCCTTAATCTAAGGTTTACATAGAAGGTTGCTGAGAGGTTTGCATGTTTATTTGTTTATCTTTCATTTTAGTAATTTCTCTGTTTACAATTTGTATGATAGATGTAGTCCCTACTATGCCGCCTACTACTCTTCTTGCTATCATTCCATATCACGGGCATGTTCCATCCATGGGCATTGCTCTACCATCTATACCATCAATTCACCTACCATTTACTTGCACCCCTCTTCAAACATGATTCATATTAGGAACACATTTCGATTGATCGTACTTCACTTGAAATAATATATATGCATGAAGGTTTGGTCTACCTAGGTTTTTCTATTAATGATATTCATCAGCCACCATATAACCTCACTTATATCATGGCTTGGTTCATGTTATGACCACTATGGATTTCGTGTATTCCATCTTGATGTTTTTCTTACACGCACCTTTACTATTTCCCGATCACATTAGGAAAATATTGGATTGATTATAGTAGGGGTATCCTAGATCCAAATCATATAGATATATTCTTTCGATGCCTTTTGGATGCATTACCATCTGCAATAGTTATTTCCTAGGTTATGCATAAAATATCACTCATTGGTATGCGCACAGCTTCCACTTCCTCCATTTACCGACGAGGAGTATGTTATGGGCATGTACCACTTACATCTTAATGACTCATTACATGATCAACCTAACACTATATCTTACCAAGTCACTAATGCGTATCCATTTTGATTTCAGTCCAGGAAGATGATGATCTTCTTGATGACTTTACATAGTCCTTTTTGCACATGGTCAAGGGGCATCACATTATTACTCACCCCCTCCTACCTTATAATCTCCACAATACCATTGCATTCATCATCTTGCATAGTCTTACATCCCACTTTTAGCATTCACACATATTTCATACACTTTCATCATTACATATACGACATGAAGGGTCTCCCTCCTTCCTCACCTTAGGTTGGTTTACTCATTTATATACTTAGGGGGCATAACACCTAATTCCCCCATCCCCTTATATCATCACCATATCTATAATATTTGCATTTTCATCTCTCAATCACACATCTTACATCATCACTACCCAATGACACAATCTTGTGCTTTGGTTCACACTTGAATGTTGAGGGATTACTATTACACTAAACCCCACACACCACACTATAGGCATTAAACATTACATTTCATCACACATTGTGTGTCAAACACCATACATTCTACATTTAGTCTACAAAATTTTGACATTTTCCTATCCCACATCATCCTAGTCTTCATCTTACATATACCACATTTATGTTATCCATGCGCTACTATCATACCCTACTCATTTTACACATTACATACACCATTAGGCTATCTACGTATAACCTATACCTAGTCACATCATACATTGTGCATCTATATATCTCATACATTATACATACTACGCTAGCTTACATTATATATGAGTCTAGCTTTACATTTCATCCTACGTACCACACTACTAGTTTACTTCAACATGTCACACTGTGCATTTCTACATCATACCTATTCTACATACTATGCTAGGTTACATCACATATGACTCTAGTGTTACATTACATTATTCACATTATACACATTTAGCATCCCATTCTATACACCACGCATTTACAAACCATACTCATCACATGGTTGTTTCATCATTACACATGCTAGATTGTTTTCTACGTCTTTACACTAATCACCCTATAACACACTTTAGCTCCTCGGTCCATACTCAACTGTCGAGGGTTTACCAATCACATGGACCTTGCACTCATTATGTGACATTTCATCATGTGACATTCTTAGGTTAGTGACATATGCTTTAGGCTAAATCGTCACTCATCTTCTTTCTATCTAGTAGTGGTATCCGCTTTAGGCTAGATCACCACCTCTATTATATCATCTTGTAGTGGTATACACCATAGGTTACATCACAACTCCTTACCATTCATCATATAGTGATATACACTTAGTGTTAAATCATCACTTATCCTAATCCTTTCATCATATAGTGATATATGCTTAGTGTTAAATCATCAATTATCCTAATCCTTTCATCATATAGTGATATACGTTTAGGCTAAGTCATCACTTGTCCATTCATCTAGTCATGATATACAATTCAGCTATAGGGTTCATGCTCATCCATTCTATATGTTGCATGTCATAAACACTACCTACACACTCATCATAGTGTGCTAGACAAAAAAACAAACACAACTCGACCATTTCCCGATGACGCACTCTCGTTTTACGGTTCATTTTTATTGTCGAGGGGAAAACAAAATGTTCATACACTTCCATCAACTTGGGGGGGCACATGGCTCCTATCATTCCATCTTACATTCCATCCATCCACAACATACTGCATTGTTTTGGGGGCATTTACTCTTGTTTACTAGTGTTTTACATGATCAATTTATTACACATGTTATCTTGATTTCTTATATGTCATTATCTATACCATCCACACATGTGCGTTCACACCTTTGTTTAGTGTGATCGCAGATACATGACTCCTACACGCGGCATGGATGCTCGCCTTCTACCCTTCCTATATTGGTCATTGGGGGCATCCACATTCGTCTCATCCAGGTGTTATTATTTCATTTTGTACTTAGCATCTTACATTACTTGATCATACATGCTTTTGACATATTGGTTATTTCTCTAACATGCTAATGAGTGTTCCATGTGTAACACTTATTTTATAGGATTATATGTTTCCATGACTACTTGTTTGTTTGTTCTGTACTTGTTTTCTTTTGTTTGCCATTGTATGCAGGTTTTGTCCTGTTTGTGTGCACACTTGTTGTTTATGGTAATGGTGGCCTTGTATGTCTTACAACATCATGAGTGATGTCCCATGTTTACAACCCAATTTGTGTGGCTTACTTTTTTCTTGTGTGTTTACATTTACTACATTGTCTGCGTAACTTACACATGTTTTCTATATGCATGCATTGTTTTTTTTACACTTATCTTTGGCTAGCCTTCTTGTTTGTGTGTGCCTTGGTTTCTACTAAGAAATTTTCCAGGGTAAATAGTTTAAAGTGTAGTTAGTCCTCTTTTGGGGCCACATTCTCCTATCGGTGGTGTCACATGTGCCCTTAAAGAAGGGGGGCATCATTTGGGGTTTACATACTAACACAACGCAGTTACACCGGTTTAGTATAATGCACTTTTGCCCTTGGAATTGTGGGTTTACATACAACAAGTGGGTTCAAGACTAGTCTATCGACCTCATACATAATGGATTTTATAGGACATAATGTCCTTAGCATTTTTGAGAAGCGATTCTGGGCTTATGGTTTACAACACGTGTGCCTCTCTACACTACTTTGGTCAGGGTGTCGGATCACCCAAAAACCATGACACTACATAGATATCTTCAAACACATTAGTAGAATTGGTTAGAATTTGGAGGACATAGAGCATTTCCTCCATACACTTTTTTAGCTAGGGTGGCGTGAGATCACCCAAAAAACTCACAGGATAGTACAAGATATCCTTCTACACCCTTTCTCTCAACATGGACCAGGTGCACATGTTCCATTTACATTTACATTCTTAGCATATTTTACATAATTATATGCACATGTGTATTTTACATAGCATTTTTACATACGTACATATTTGACTACATGTTCATTTTCTCCTTATAGGTCCGGCCGTATGAGAAAAAGCAGTCAAATTAGGGGAAACAACAACAACAACATTCTATGACAACACATGCTTTACTAACCATGTAGGTACACTACACACCGCAACAATTACACACGCGTTCGCCCTAGGTTCACTCTCATCAAAGTTTTTATGCACATTTTTCATCTTTAGATTTCACACTCCTCCATCTTTTTTGTCATTCCATGCTTGATTCTAGTCCTTCGATGTGTTTCCACTACAATCTCCATGGATATCATGTACGCACTTCTATTTATGTTACGTTATTGAGATTTGAGCTCACCGGTTCATAAAGTGGGGGAAAAATATAGTCACAAAATCATGCACATTAGACATTATTTAGCTCGGTCTCATACTACTATTTAGAAGGTTCTTGAGTGAAGAAAGTACTAATTAATCCCATCTTTTGGCCATCTTATTTTACTTTTATTTCATCATTCCCACATATTTTTAGGTACATGCCCAATTTTTTTGAACTATCCCATCATTTTAGCCTAAACTGGGTGCCCAAGGCTATATAGGGGTGCCTTGGGCGCCTCGGTCCCCACATGGGCGTCCCAAGCCTTTTCAAATCTTCTCGCCACTTTTTGGGCCTTTTTGAACATTTTCATCTTTATCTTTTTCCTATTCGGCCATGTCGAGGTTAATTACGAAATTAGATCAAGAGAACCCTATAAATATAAAGTTATGAGACCATAATGAGGGTCCTAGCATCACTTACTACTATCACTCCATCTAGAGTTGCATTCATTGCATCACTTGCATCCACATAGTTCCATGCATCAAGGCTAGGAGATCTGCATCAACACACACTTCATAGGGGGAGGGATTTTATTTTATTCCATGCACACATGCTATTACATTTTCTACATTTAGTTATTGCTCGCTACTTCACATAGTGCAAATGGCACAAGAGCACCTAGGGCATGACATGCACACACACACCAAAACTACATTTGGGTCTGAAATGTAGTACAACGCTCAGTTTAGTAAGCCCATTATTGTGGTAGCTGAGGTCAGTCCGACCCATTCATTTACATCTTTTATTTTTTAGGGTTTTATACTCCTTTTGTTTCTTTCATATCTTCATTACATTATTCAGTACATTCGGCGTAGTTAGGAAAATCCTATGTGATAGACATCAAAGATCACAAGTCATTTTACGACCTTGAAAGAATCAAGTTCTGATATTTTTCAGAGACCAAGGTGCATGTTCTACCATACCAGGGGTGCCCTAGTATGCTTAAGTCTGCTCGATGATCTGAAAACGTGATGTGTATTTTTATCACTTTATAAGTTTCCAAAGATCGTGATTTTCTTAACCAATTTTAAGTATTCTTGAATCCACAAATTGATTAAATTCTGATTATTTTGCATCCATAGAAGTGCGGAAAACTTGTATAGCAAATAAATAATCAGAAAAACTGAAAAGACTCAGATAACAAAAGAGATTGTTTACGGGGTTCGGAATTCCTACGTCCCCGGGTTCAGATTGAACCGATCCATTAATAATATTGAAATGCAAGTACAATAACTCTTACAAACAATCAATAATGAATCAAAACCTGCAAATGAGCTGATCAATGTCCCCAGAACTCTGAAAAATAGCAGAAACTGTCCCAAGAACGATCCATGGCTCCTACAGTGTTTTCACAATGTGATCTCCCTGCAACTGTGTTAGAAAAACACCTACAAATGGATATTTAAAAACAATCTATGAAAACAAATCATATTTCTGAGATCAGATCTGAATTCTGAACAATTTTCATGTTTACACCAAGTCACAATTCGGACTAGAAGTGCATTGAAATTCGTGTTTTCCAACTGGCTGTCTTGAAGATCCCTGTTAAAATCTGCATTCAAAGCTTCCAAAAACAGGTTAAAAATCATCAAAAATATCAAACCTTACATCGTTGGAATCGTCTCAGAATTCTCTACATTTCATATTTTTACTCCAAATGCCCAATCTGAGTGCACGGCCTTCAAAAATGGAGTTCTCTGCAATCTGGTCCTTAGGCTTCTTGCACAGACCTGTACCTCCTCTATTCAAATAGAATATCACCCTATTTATATTGTTTGTGCGCCTCCTGGTCTGATGGCTGGGCGCTTATCTTTTTACTCGGCCCACCCGAGTTCCATTCCCCTCCTTAGCTGTTTGTTTATCCTTTTGGGATTATAATCCCACATTAGGCGCATGGAAACTAGGATATGGGTTCAAAATAGTAGGTGGGCGCGCATTTTGTGTGGCAAGGTAGCCACCTAAGCCTATGTAATAGGCGCTTGACTTGGGGGATGCGCATTGTTTGGTTTTAGCACCCAATCCATAGGATCTATGCATGGATATCCTTAAATGGTGGACAGTTCAAACTAATGCGTGGGAAGTTTAGATATATGCGTGGCATTTGGAAATAAGGCGTAGAATATGAAAAGTGGTCTTATCAAGATCATATAATTTTGACCCAATTAATATAATGACATTCCAAATGAAATGTGGCAATAAAATACCACTTTTCGACCCTCGATAGGCAAATCGAGCGAATTCGACGAGTGGTGGCAAGCCACGTGGTGGCTTGTGGACCCACCACGTCGGCGATAATACCTTAGTCCACACGGCGGCCGGGCTCCCCTCCGTAATAAAAGTTGAGCCTCTTGTTCCCGAGCACCTTTATTTTTTCCGGTGGTCGAAAACCAACAAACAACTCCCTTTTGCCTTTTCGCCACGTGTCGCAGCGCGATTGGTCCATTATTGACCAGTTGACTAGAGTTGACTTTCCGTTGACCGAACTTTGACCGGACATATCTAGAGCTCCCGATGTCCGTTTGTCGCGTTCTTATAGTCATTGGAAATCTCTCGAGATGATCTTCTGCACTGACACAATTTAGGGATGTTTAGGGAAATTTTTCAAAAAATGATCCCCGATCATCGAGATCCTCCCAGATCCACACTTTTTGGAACCTTTGTGTAGTCGTTCTTACTTCTGGAATTTCCTATCGGACTTGCGGCGCTCTCGATAGTCATCTACAATCAGCTAAGTTCTTTCCTCACTTTATTCTTGCACATTAGGGTTTTATTTCCATTAGTTTTAATTATTTAGTCATTTTATACTTGCTTTAGAGTATTTATTTACAGTGTTTATGTCCTCCTAGATTAGATTAACTATATTAGCATACTCCTAGTTTATTCTAATTTTAGTTAATCAATGAGTTTTCATTCCTTAATAATCGATAGTGAGTTGTGACTAGGATTGATTGTTTTGTGAGAAAAAAAAATTAATTTTTATGTTGCAAGTGAAAGGATGCCATTATCTTGAAATGATGACAAATTTCACTAACTACACATCGGTTAAGCTATCAAAGCATACTCTCTGCCCCTAGCCACATGGATGGGAGCTCAAGAATTTGAGTTGTGTATCTTGGGTCAAATGGCCTCAAGTGAGAGTCTCGATGACACTTTGTTTTAGTCTTCCGTGAAAAGAAAAAATTGTAATGAAATTAATTAGATATATCTAAATATCAACAACAATAGAACACCAAAGAAAACAAAAATATAGAGAAATGATCACAATATGTAAGTAGAATGACTTAGCCACTTCGAGGAAACCTCCAAACCATACAATAAGACTCAAGTGCTTAATATGATGATAATATCCTACTCTTTAACTCCTATATATACCCTACTATATTATCTAAAGCCATAAGGCTGACCCACTAAGCATATGAAAGCATAAATAAATATGATATGACATGATAAGATATTATGTTAGCCACAATTCGGCTATCCATATCCCAATATATGACCTAGGGTTAAGGGTGTAGCATGCCCCTCCCCTTCAAAGCAAAATTGTCCCCAATTTTGATAAATTTTTAGGCTTCTTCACACAAGTGTAGTCCTCAATGTCGATGATCTTTGGATGTTGGTACAAGAAATATTCCTCCTCCCATGTTTCCACTACATTATCTCAATTCTTCCACTTGATTAGATACTCAATTATTACTCTCATGTTCACCTTGTTGTAATAAATAATTTTATCATGTTCCAAACCAATTTGGCCTTTTTTATCCAACACAGTAAATCTATCTTGGATGAAACATTTTGTGCAATGACATTCCAAAATCCAAAAATGTGCCAAGTATGTGAAAGTAGAAAACTCTCTTTGAGATGAGAGAGCTTCAATTATGCAAATAATTAATCTTCTTACCATCCACTTGAACTTCCTTTATATTATTTTTCTCGATGGGTGCACTCTTCAAATGGAAATATTGAAGCTTCCCTCTTTAGAGCCACACTATATAAACTCTTATCCTCTATTTTTTCTTCAACTTGATCCTCTTCCTCTTCCTCTCCCTCTCCCTCTCCCTCTCCCTCTCCTTCTCCCTCTTCCTCTCCTTCTCTTCCTCCTCCTCCTTCTCCTACTTATTTATTCCACCTTCTAAGAAAAATTGCAAGGACCAAAACCAATCGACCATTCTTGATTCAATTGAGAGACCCACCTCTTTACTAGAGCATCAAGCCAAAATGATAACCAAAACCATGTCCATGTAGATGAAAAATAAATATTCTTAAATTTGATCTAGATCATTCTCTATCATCCACCTCACCCTTTCCATAAAAAATCATCCCCATGATGCACAAAAATTAAGGTTTCTAGAATAAACTCCTTTAATCAAGATTTAAGTGTCCAATTTATGAATTATTTTTTCGCTATAAATCAGAAAGTAAATAGAATAAGTCCCCTTTTATATTTATAGAGATTTCCAAAATGTAAATAACTTTGAACATTTCCAAAAATTGTGGCTTGTGGAGTGAATTTAGGAAAAAATCCAAAATGGCAATAAATTTTACAAATCAGATTTTAGAAGTCCTAAAATTTTTAGAGAATCTTATTTGATATGTTTCACAACTTCAAACTTTGGATATGAAATTCACAGCTTGTTCACAAGATATGGCCAAAACATAAAATTAGTGTTTTTGACCTAATTTTGGTTGAGATCACAACTTTGATACCACTTGTAATGAAATTACTTAGAAAACAAAAATATAGAGAAATGATTACGATATGCAATTATAATGACTTAGCCACTTTGAGGGGGAAACCTCCAAACCATACAATAATACTCAAATGCTCAATATGATGATAATGTCCTCTTTGTCTAACTCATACATATACCCTACTATACTATCCAAAGCCATAAGGTTAATCCACTAAGCATATGAAAGCATAAATAAATATGATATGACATGATAAGAGATTATGTTAGCCACAAGTTGGCTATTCATATCCCGATATATGACCTAAGGTTAAGGGAGTAGCAAAATCCAAAAATTCAAGTAAGTTATATATTTATAAAGTGTCATCATCTTAGTTCTTTTAATGACTTTGTGTTACTTAACTTACACATGTATTTTTATTAGTATGCTAGAGTTTGGCTTGAATTTAAAATATTTTTTCTTCAAAGTTTAAAGTAATTTGTCTCATGATGGTGACATGTTCTACAATTATACTTCCAGCGAGGATTGTTCTTAATGTAGAGTACTTACACTCATTTGGTTTGTCATTCACCAACCATTTTCCTATGTAATATAATACCTAATATTTATTTATTTAGGTTGGTTTATAGTTTATGTCAACAAAAATGAGAAGTGTCGATTGGTGGGAGGCGACAATCGACAACATGAATGTACTATTAGTGAAGGGAAGGTCATATCGTTGGTTTCCTAGAAACCATGTTGTCGTCTTTTTCTAAAGTCACTATGCCCAAGGAATGGAGTTCTTTAGGGCTCGGTTTATATAGTAGCTAACCCTAAATTTTCGGGTAGATTCCCTTAACCATTATTTACTGACCCTTAATTATAGAAATTTGGCTTAAGCCATTATCTTCACCCCTACATAGATTTTGGCTATGCATTTTTCATAGGAAACCTCAAACATTTTGTCCTCAACTCACGTTAATTAATTGTAATAAAGAGAGAGTTCCTACAAGTTATGATTTATATGCACCCTTTAATGTCATTACTACCCTTCTTGTGGAATCTTGGTCACATCAAGGATGTGGACCTCATAAGAGTTTTATGTACACATGTTTTGTCTTCTGAACCTTTAAACAACACTTAAGATTTAATTTTGTAAATATTTTTGTGGTGTTAATTGGTTATGTAACAACCATATTCAATTTTTCATTGGTTTCTGCATGGGAGTTAATGTCCCTTGTTTTCTCATTGTATCACTTTATGACCATCTTCCTCGTAGGTGAAGACAACATTGAGATCTTTCACAAAGGATCAATGGTTCAAATCATGAGTTGTGCACAACTACACCTTCCCCAATATCACCCCATTGTGGCATCCAAGTGTGGTCATAGAATAACATATGTCATAGATGAAATGTCGGTGTCTACAAATCTCCTCCTTCTATCCCCTTCTTAATATCCCTCCCTTTGTAATATTTCCCTTCACTACATCAATTTTAACTTCTTTTACGCCTCCCTTTTAGTGTCCCCATTAGGCCACTTGAGTGTGATTACTAATATATCTATATTTGGGGAGGGGAGGCACTCCCACGAACACCACACTCTCCTAATGGATATCAACCAAAAATGCCCCCTTTCTCTACATATATTTAAGGAGGATAAGGCTAATACATGGAGACATTCATCCTTTTGTTGGATCCATAATAATAACGAAAAGAAACACGTGTAATAACAAGATCTGCAAGGCGAAATTTCTAGCCTATGTGGTAGGAGATGGGTGGGCGGAAATTAGATGATGATATGCCAAATGTGACAAGGAAATTTGCAAGGATAAGCAAATGTTTCAGGATGACATTCTTTGAAGATTTTTTTGTCAAATATTCTATCGAACGTCTTTGCATATATGAGTACATGTAATTTTTACAATGAAAGTTTCTAAGATGAAATTTATTTAAGCTAATGAGTGCAATGGAAAAGTGTGTACTTGAAAGCATACATTTGGGCGTGGGCAATAATTTAAAGAAAAATGCCAAAAAAATTCAACATTGTTCATAACAAACATTAGTAGCTTCATCTAAGTATTTCAACAAAAATCGAGATAAATTTGTAGCATTATAGATAATTGCTCCAAAAAATTATGATTAAAATTTTCAATAGTTGAAAACTCTCTTCTCATATATTTAATTTTTAGTATTATCTAATGAAATCTTGATAATTTATTAAATATGAAAATATAATTACAAAATATCAAAAATTGTCAATAGTTGAAAATTGTCTTCTCATATATCTAATAAAATCTTAATAATAAATATTGTCTTGTCATATGTATTAAATGTTGGATTTTATTTCTTTTCAAAAATTGATGTGACTAGTTAATGCTCAACTATTTTATAAAGTGAAGTTGTCATGTCAGTATATGTGTCACTACAAGAATTTTTGGATTTAAATTTACAAAAAATAATTGACTGGAATAAGGCCCAAAAATTTTCATTTCTTAAAAAGTAACCAATAAACATCAAACAAATCATTTTTTTACTCTTATTTAAAATATATATATTAAATTAAAATCTCAACATTAAAAAAGTAAATAGTAATTCAAAAATCAAAAATTTTAAAATTTTAATTGGTCGAGAAGATTTTGACTAATGTATATGGTGAAAAGTATAAATCCAAACATTTGTAACAATTTACATCGATATAATTTTTTAAAAGATGATCTTCCACCCTAACTTTGTTTGTGGTTTTGGGGCGTGCCCTTGTACCACCCACTTTTTGTTGAAATTCATCTTCTATCGTATTGAATTAATATAATATGAAATCCTTTTCATCAAACAAGAAGAAGATAATCTTCCTTGCAGAGGCCCTCATTTAAGTCAAACATTTCTTCCGCGTCAAGGTATTTCTTATCCTTGATCTCTTTCCCTTTTCACATTCATTTATTTATTTTTGTTATGACATTGGCATTAATTAATTGCGAGTTTAAAGTGATATTTCTTTAAGTGGGTTTCTTTATGGGATAAATATTTGGCAAGTACTTCCTAACATAAACTTTAGGTACATTAAATCGGCCCATTTTTTTGTTAGCGATTAGGGGAGAGGCAGATTCAGGAGATAGGGTGAAAATACATTCACCAGTTAAAAAACCTATTTAGAATGATATATGAATTTAATACAACCTGACTGTGTTGTATTGTATTATTATTATTTAAACATGGAAGCATGTTATGTTGAATAAGACAGTTTTAAAATTAGTCAATATTCTCTTATTCATTGATAGAACTTAAAATATACATTAATTTATATACAAGTGTACAAATATCAAATCTATGCAGTCAACTATTCATTAAGTAATATTTACATTTTATGTACATCATATCTATTATAGTCACTTCAACAAGTCATTTATGAAGACTTTGTAAACCAAATCTCAAATATAATGCACTCTTTTTGATATAAGAGTCTTCAATCCCTAGTAACCACCTGCATAACAATAAATGAAATTATGGTCAAGCTCACCTTTCATAGTGTTTAAAAACTCAGTACCATATGAACAATAAATTGTGTTACCAACTAAATAAAATAATAGAAATCACCAACTAAAATATTATCCATTGGATTAAATCCCAATAAATCTCAACCATTCGATTGAACTATCATATTGAATCCATGTCAACTAACATCAACCAATCAGAATTTAGGATGATAGAATAAAAGTTGAAGGACCAATTACAATTCCAATGGTTCTGCCGGTTTCATCTCTCACAGTTGAAGAAGTGACGAGCAGTTGAGTTCAGTAAGACACTTATGAAATACAAACTATTTCAAAATTCAAGCCCTCTATTCATTTTTTCAGTGTTGTATATTCCAGCAGTGTTGTATATGTCAGTAGAGTTGTATAGTCCAACAGTGTATTATGCTAAGTAATGACTATACATTAGAATCAGATATGTAGGAAAAATGAACAGTATAGTAAATTCTGAAGTTCATATTATGCTCAGAAAATTCTGCAATACAATATACAACACAGCTGGAATGTACAACACTATTGGAATATACAACACTTTGCTAGAATATGAGCACATCAGTGTTCTATAGTCCAACTGTGTTGTATATTGCATTTCTGAATTCACTATATTGTTCATTTTTTCCATATATCTCATTCTCTAGTGTATAGTCATCACTGTTATATTAGCATAAGTTTAATTGTATACATAAAAAGTTGGAAAATATTCTGATTACATGTGTAAAATTTATATTGAAAACATAACTTTAAATTTTTTTCAGTGTTGTATATTCCAGTAGTGTTGTATATGCCAGCAGAGTTATATAGTCCAGAAGTGTTTTATGATAAGTAATGACTATACATTAGAATGAGATATATAGGAAAAATGAACAATATAGTAAATTTTGAAGTTCATATTATGCTAAGTAAATTCTGAAATACAATTTACAACACAACTGGAATGTACAACACTACTGGAATATACAACAACTTGTTGGAATATGTGCACATCAGTGTTGTATAGTCCAACAGTGTTGTATATTTCATTTCTGAATTCACTATATTGTTCATTTTTTCCAAATATCTCATTCTCTAGTTGGAAAGTATTTTTTCCAGTCATCACTGTTATATTAGCATAAGTTTAATTGTATACATAAAAAGTGGGAAAGTAATCTGATCACAAGTGAAAAATTATATTGAAAACATAACTTTAAAAACTACATAGGAAGAGTCCAACGAATACACTAGAGAATGGTATATCAAGAAAAAATGAACAATATAGTGAATTCTGAAATGCAATATACAATATTGCTGGACTATACAACATTGTTGTGCTCATTTACTCAAATATACATTGTCTATACAAGCACTTTCACTATTCAACATATTCCATACAAGTTTCATTGTCATAATAGAAACTACAAGTCAATTAATTGGTAAAAATGAAAATCATTCATATTCCAGCAGTGTTGTATATAAATAAAAAAATATTGTTGTTTCATATCTTGTTTCATAAAGATATTTTTTCATATATTTACAGTTTCTTTTCCAACAATCATCGTTCATTCAACAATTAGAATTGAGTTGATAACCATGTACTTTTATTTTGTATTTCATGTTGTGAATCAGGTATTTCATCTAAACCATGAGAAAAGGTGCTATTGCTAGAAGGTCAAGGAGGCCCAAAGTGAGAGGTGTACAATTATCACATAATGTCAGTGATGAAGAGGATAATTCAGCACCAACTGGTAATGAACCAGAATGTAGAAACCCACCCATTGTCTCAGTTCAAAGAACATCTGCAACAAAGAAGCTTAGTGTCATCCGAGGTTGGACAAAAGAAGATATGGAAAAGGCAATAGATGATGTTGAGTTTAATGGGTTCTCAGTTAGAGCAACAACAAAGAAGTATTCCATTCCACCCACATCATTACACTATTGGCTAAATGGTCTCACCCACACAAAGAGGAGGGGTCCTCCAACAGTTCTAACTGAAGAAGAAGAAGAGGAAATTGTTGAATGGTGCAAAGAAATGGCTGCTATGGGTCATGGCTTGGAGTTAATGCAGCTAAAGGAAAATGTTGCTCAGATTTGTGAAACAAGACAAAACCCCTTCAGAGATGGGTTTCTTGGTAAATCATGGTGGGTTGGATTCAAAAAATGTCATCCAGACCTTGCAATCCAACAATTGAGGGACTTGATAGGGATAGAGCTTTAAACTTGCACCTACAATAGTAACCAAATTTTATGATAATTTGGCCAAATGCTATGGAACCTATGCATATGGTGCTCATAAAATCTGGAATTGTGATGAGATTGGTTTGCAGGCTGGGAGAAATTGTGGAGTGCGTGTAATTGCTAAGAGGGGAAGTCAAAATGTCCCAAAGGTAATACCAAAGAGCAGGGAGTGGATCACTATATTGTGTTGTGTCAATGCAGCAGGTTTTTCAATCCCAGGATTTTATTTGTTTAAGGGAAAGAGAATGGTAAAGAATTACATTAAAAATTGTGAACTTGGAGCATGTATGGCTGCACATCCAAATGCATGGATGACAAAAGGAATTGTTTTTAAATTGGCTATGTCATTTTGCATGTTCAGTACCAGGAGGTGTTTCTCCAAATAATAGACACCTATTGATATTTGATGGCCACGAAAGCCATGTAGCATTACAAAATGTGGAGGAGGCCAAAAATTGGGCATTGATTTGATAACACTACCAACACATACTAGTCATAAGTTGCAACCTCTTGACGTGAGTGTGTTCAGCCCTTTCAAGACATATTTTAGAGCTAGAGGTCCAAATGGATGGTAGTGAACAAATGTGCAGATGTGAAAAGGAATGACATTTTTGAGCTTGAAAGTAGAGCCTTAAAAGGGCACTAACACCATCTAACATCATTGCAGGTTTCAAAAGAACTGGTATTTGGCCATTAAATTATGATGCTCTCGTAAATGACATGGCATGTAGCCAGGACATTTGACATGCAAGGTGAGGAAGATGTTGATGTTGTCACAAACATTTTGAGCCTATCTCAAGGAATAAATCCAGAATTAAATAATAGTGAAGAGGTGGTACCTGAAACTCAATTCATGCAAAATGTTGACTCAAGAGATGATATGGAAGCAGTTGCAACACATGGAGTGGAGCTAAACGGTGCTCTTGGAAACCCAAGTAACATCATCAACAATAATGAAGGGTCTACATATTTTCTAAGTAACAATGATATGTCCTTTCCAAGTCAAGTTAACCCGCCATAATGGTTAGAGGATGCCATGAAAAATATGGGTTACAAGCTACCTTCCAACACAGAAGATCAAAGCTTAAATTTGCCTTCCTTTCCTAAAGGACTAGGAAAAACAAGCAATAATTCATTACTATGCAAATGTTGGAGATGAGGATGAACAAGATGAAGTCGAATTTGAAGAGGATGCTTAGGAAAATGAAATAAACTTAGAAGTTAGGCAACATGAACTTCAAGACCCTGAAGAGATTCAAATCCAAGATGGATGTGGTAAGTTACTTTCTCAATTTCTACGACTTCCAAGGGAGATCATAAACAAAAAGAGAGTCAAAGATTCAGATGGTTCTATTAGGCTGAGTAGGCATTCATAGATTTTGACTGCACCTGAATACATGGAGCTATTGGTTGATGTAGAAAGAAAGAAGGAGGAACAAGAAAAACTAAAGTTAAGGAAAAAAGAATTGGCACAAGAAAAAAAGGTTGCTAGACTTGCAACAAAAGAAAAAAAATTATAGGAGAAGCTTGAAAGAGAAAGGGAGAAGCGGCTAAGGAGCAAAAAAAAGAGATTGAGAAGGCACAAAAGCAACAAAGGAAAGAACAAGAGAAGAGGGAGAGGGAACTTGCAAATCAATTAAGGGAATACGAAAAGAGGATGCGTGTAAGTTCTCTAAATAATCATGAAAATCAAAGGATTTTTCAAGATATGTTAAATATTCAAATTCCAGGTTATGCTCAAATTGGAACACCTCCATCACTTATGAATAACTCTTGTACAGTTCCATCTTGGTATGTATCACCTCATTTACTTCGTACAAGTTCAAGCAGTCCTAATAGTTCATTTCCAATGCCACCATGGATGCAAGCTTCAGCAGGGCAACCAACTCCTTTGTCAATAGAGGGGCAAATCCTTTATCAATTGGGCAACCAAATGCTCTATCAAAAGGGGTTCTAAATCCCTTTTCAACTGGGCAATTGAACTTTGTATCGGCAGGAAAAGAAAATCCAACAACAATATTGAAAGAGGGCAATATTACTTATACTACCTAAGATATTGAGCATGTGCTCATAAACAATGTTTATTACCCCATATGATGATCGTAGAAATTTTGCTGGAGATACCATTTTGCTAGATGTATTCACTGGAGTGTTCCTATGTAGTCTCTAAAGATATGTTTACAATATAAATTTTGCATATGTAATCAAAATACTTTCCATCTTTTTATGTATACAATTAAACTTATGTTAATATAACAATATGATGATGCTCTACATTTTACACCCAATTTTCTATTTTTTCCAATCTTTTGGGCTTGTCATTGGATGCAACAAAACAACATAATATCATACCATTTTGCATTGCATTGCATAAGTTGGAAAAGGAACAGTTTGCATTGCATAATTTCTTATAGAGAATGAAATAGTTTGCATTGCGTAGATGTATAACATGGAAAAGGAACAAATATATTTCTTCAGTAGAGGAAAACATAGAATGGCAAACAAAAACTTCCAATAATAGTAAAGTGTTTAAAAACAATGAAGGATCATCACCTGAGTGAGAATCTTCTCACCTTCTTTGTGTCTACCTTTATCTTCTCTCCACCCTATTGAACTCCTAAAAATGCTCAAAGTGCGGACAGTGAAATAAAACATTGTTGTTAGTAAACAATTTTGCCCACTTCTAGCAACCTTTGTAATGAAAATAGTTTTGTGCTGCAAACCCATCACCAAATCACTTCCATCCTTCTTCCCAACACACACTCAACCTCTCAAAAATTGCAGCAAGCACATCCAAAACAACAAAATAAACTAAATGATAGGATTTAACTTCTAAATGATAGATACCCTATGAATAAATAAACTACATAATGAAATTTGTGTTGCAAGTGTTGATACGAGTAGATTACAAAAATGAAATTCTAAGTAGTTGGGTTCTTCAGCTGAATGGCAAACAACAAACTGCCCATAATAGTGCAGTGTTTAAAAACACTAAAGGATCATTTCCTGTGTGAGAAGCTTCTCACCTTCACAGGTCTGAGAAATTGTAGTGCGAGACCGAGCCAAAATTGTAGGTGATAGTAGGTTTGAGAAGCCATTAAATCTAACATAAGCCATTAAATCAAACACCCATTTTCCTCCCTCTTCAATAACCACCATGAATCCAACGACCCTAATGAAAAAAAAGATCGTAGTAAAAAACATATATGTATAGATATATCTATGCAAACACCAAACCAAAAACAGTTTTGAATAGAAAACAGAGCTAAGATAATTACCTGTAGAAGGCGGTGATGCTGTGGTGTGCGAGAGAGAAATGTGGGCATATACGTCTATGACAGTCCAAGAAAAATATCATCTTCTCATTCTTCTTGGAACTTAATGGTATTGAGCAAAGACCAGAGCCATTGCCTTACGGGAAATAACCAAGCCGAAATGGACTCAAATGCGGTGCGAGTTTGAGAAAATAGAGAGCCACCACCAAGCAAAAATGTGCAAACAACTGGTCTTTGCAAAAACTTCTTGCAGTCCCCATAGCTTTGGCATTGAAAGCACATCGTATCAACCATTAAAACAAGCAAGTCGATCTTACGC
Organism: Taxus wallichiana var. yunnanensis; assembly: GCA_018340775.1. Classification (NCBI taxonomy): domain Eukaryota; kingdom Viridiplantae; phylum Streptophyta; class Pinopsida; order Cupressales; family Taxaceae; genus Taxus; species Taxus wallichiana. The sequence goes on along the minus strand of CM031243.1, from coordinate 493,474,150 downwards.
AGCATACGGGAGTAAGATTTGGTGGTGGAGAGGTTTAATTGCTGGGGCAGTTGGTTTTATTAACAGTCGTAACATGGCCTACATTTGGCGTTGAAAACACTCACCAACTGGTCCTAACCAAATTTGTTTGGTTTTTGACAGATGAAATTTAATCACTCCAACACGTGGCATAATGGACTACCTTGACATTCGGATTCAATTTTTTAAGTCAAAAAAGGGAGAAGAATATTGAGGTGAAGTTTGCACTAGTCCACGTGGCAGTGACGTGGCTCAATTATGCTGCAAAGTTAGGGTGCACCACAACTTTAATATTAAAATTGAGTATATATATTAAAGAAGAGAATTGTTTAATCTACAAATTAAGCGATTTCAAATTTATTCCATAAATTCTAGGTTTTATATTTATGATGGGTATTACATTGTTTAAAATAGTTTTTATTAATTTTTATTTAAATAATATAGATAAAATAATTAAACAACACAAAATAATAAAATGTTTAAGATGTTTCTACAATTTTACCTTTTATATTTGTTTGGTTAAACTATAACTACCAATGAAAATGTACTTTTGATTAAGTTTTAATGGATACATTTTTACTTAGAGAAAAGACAAACAAACATGAAAGGAATATTCATTGAAACATAGGAAAATAATGTGTTGTTGCATGGTGCATCACGATGGAAGATGATGGGAAGTATATCATTAATCGATTATATTTACATCATATTTTGGTTATGGTATGGACATGGGTGCACATAACATTTTGGAACTAGAACTATTTCTAAAATATCATCTATTACATGTTAAGGGGAGATATTTTGTACTATTGTTAGTTGATGCACGATGTACCCAAAAACTAGGTAGGGTAGAAAACTACACCTTATTTACACTAAACGTGTGTAGTTTATGTGTTGGATTCCATTGAAGAAAAGGTGTAGTTTCTATTCAATTGCATTATTTTATGTGATTATATCCTTCCACTTACAATGTAACCACTCTCTTTTATAAGATATTAATTGAATGCATCAAGCAACCTCTAACTTAGCGATGAATGTAATGTGGAAGTTGCACTTTGTGTTCGAGAAACATCCACAATAAACATGTATGGAAGATTTCTCCACACCAAGGATGTCATTTTCCATTTGATATTGGGGGATCTAGCTATAGACAAAATAACTTGAAACATCAAATTAATTTCATCAATATTCTTATAGTTCACAAATACAAGATGGAATGGTGGTTCACCTTTAGAAGTATATTTTGAGATTTCCAAAACAAGATTATTGAAAAATGATATGTTATCGACATGTCTCAAAGAAAATGGAAAGAGATATTTTCTAGTCAAATGTTTTACTTAATTGAATATGAGTTGTAGTATCACTTGATGACTTGACCGTTATTTAAAACCATCACACATCAATTCTTGTAATGAAGTACAATTGATCATAATAACCTTCGATTCATATATTCTAAAAGAGACGAATGATAATATTTTAAAGGGAATAAACTACCCACACAATGATAATTAAAGGTCTTGAATCCATCACCTAAATGTATCAATATATGCGTATATCATCAAAAATAAATAATTGATTGATGCATACATATTCATGTTCTTATAGGTAGACCAAACATGCCTAAGCAATCAAGCATTCTCAAAGTGCAATCTAAGATATTGTATAAAACATAATGTTATCAATAAAAGAGTAAGAAAAACAAAGTGTTTCGGATGGAAAAAGTTAGTAAAATATAGAGGTGTTGTAAGACTATATGTTCGTGAAGATGAGATAAGATGACATTTTCTCTACTTTAGATTACCATATCTACAAAACATATAGATTTATACAATTATTTAGAATTTTTAAAATTCATTTTATTTTGTGTTGGTTAAGGTTTTGAATTTATTAAGTTAAGATTGCAAATACTATGTCTAATATATTTATGTAAAAACAAGTTCAAAAGAAAAGAACATATGCATCTTAGTAATTTTTCACTATATACAAATAATTTAAAAGAGAAAACATATATACTTATTACGCAGAAGGCATTCCTATAGGAAAGGCCCATACGGGCGTTTACTGCACCGTGTCAAATTTGGCGGTTTGTGACCGTCTGGACGTTTTAAGCTTTTTAACAATTTTTATTTTTGGAAGAGTGGAAGACCTGCATGGAAGCGTGAAAGTCTTGCCTTACAATCATTGCTTGTTATTTTGTCATGTTGTTTGTTGTCCAGTGACTGTGTGGTCCCCTGTTAGTATCAAATCTCCTTCGAATTAATGTAAATGGTGAAAGGTGACCTTTACGACAAATTTGCTTGTTTCTTGAACTTCAGTGTCATTCCTTATTGGATAATAATTAATTCCTCCTAATATGCTCAATCCCGATGCTAATAAAACCATTGCATGGATTTTTAATTTCTTGCATAATAGTGTTTAATGATTGATTGTCAGTGTTGACATTCATGAAAATAAATAAATAAAAAGACCCATTATACTGGTCAAACTATTTTCCTTTCTGCAAAGTTTTGGATTGATTTTGAGATCCCCATCACCTAAATCGATCTTTTTTCTTCCTTGGTTAGCAAACAGCTAGACAAGATGGAACCACTATTTATTTTCAGGTAACTCTTATGAGTGCTACAAGAAGGCTATAAGAGCTGAAGGAATGACACTAACATTTTGGAAGATGACAAGATGTTTGGGTAACCAAATATGCCAGATTGCAACTCTTTGTAATATTTTGCACAAGTATTTTCGTGCAAATTTTCCTCCTAAACCATAGGGATTCCTATTAAACCAGTCAGGTCATAAACATGGAACAACGCAATATCAAATTGAGGATATCAATTTTGGAATATGTTTCTGTACACAGTCATGGAATTGTTGATACAAAAGCTACAACAACCTACAGGGATCTTGGGAATGTAAGAAAAATCTTCCATTTGGCCTTGCTTTGCACCCGAATAAATGGCCCTCTGCCTCATTAACCTCTTCAAATAATTATCTAAAATTTTCTTACCACCTTTACCCAAGTATAAGTCGTTGCCCTCAAATAGAGGGTCTTCTTCATCTCATGGCCACTCCTTGCTTTGATCTCATGTGTCTCACTCTCATTCATAGACCTTGTAAATACCCTATCATGAAGCCTTGTAGTTGTTTACTTAAGAGAATTTGCATAGCTACCGCAGCTCTAAAAGGACTCCTCTAGCAAGAATTGTCACACAATTTATCTAGAAACAACCAGTTTGTAATCTCATGGATTGTGGAAACATAGAAAAATTATTTAAGAGGAATTATATTGTCATAATTTTTTAAAATTTATTTTCATGACTATTAAAAAATCTATGCCTACTTTTATGTGGATATATGCCTGGATTTCTAATATGGTGGTCATGGAACTTGACCTTGGAAAATTTAAATGCCTATTTTAGTTTCATACATTTTCACAAATCCTCATCTAATTATAATTACTGTAAGTAATCTGATTAGTATCCATGCAACATTTTCTCAACTAAGATTTCTTGTTTGAATATGTTTCTGTACACAATCATGGAATTGTTGATATAGAAGATGCAACAACTTGTAGGGATCTTGGGATTGTAAGAAAAATCTTCTAGTTGGCCTTGCTTTGCACCAAGAAATGGCCCTCTGCCTCATCAACCTCTTTAAATAATTATCTAAAATTTTCATACCACCTTTACTCAAGTATAAGTCATTTCCCTCAAACATAGGGTCCTCTTCATCTCATGGCCACTCCTTACTTTGATCTCATGTATCTCGCTCTCATCCATAGACCTTGTAAATAACACATCACGAAGTCTTGTAGTTATGCCTTGGGACATTTGCATAACTACCACATCTATGAAAGGACTCCTCTAGCATGAATTGTCCCACTACCACATCCCCTTCTCTTTACTCCAGGATACTTGCAAACTTCTAACATCTTGTCCAAACTTTAATAATGTAAAATGGGTAATTAAGAGTTTCTCAAACACCCAACAAGACATAAGACCGCAAGTAGTGACTTGAAATGTGTCCAAAAAAAAAGCTTCACTCTCATCCACGGACCTTGTAAATACCACTGTCATGAAGCCTTGTAGTTGTTTGCTTTAGGAATTTACACAACTACACAGCTACTCGAAAGGACTCCTTTGGCGGGAATTGTTCACTACCACATCCCCGAACTCTTTACTCCAAATACTTCAAACTTCAAATCTTGTCCAAACTTCAATAGTGTAAAATGGGTAATTAAGAGTTTCTCAAACACCCAACAACGATTTTATTGACCAGTCCACACCATTAAGATTAATAATGTCATATAGAATCCACTCCAACAGTGTATGTCATATGGAATACCCAACATTTAATGAAAAATATTTATGATTGTTGGGATTCGAGACACATTCAAGCTTGTGCGATCAATATGAGTGATTTACATCTACAGGATCCTCTCGACATTCTCACGGTCCCAGTCATTTCAAACCGCATGAAAAATCTTGTGACTCACGAGTGTGGCCCATTGTTTACTACACACTTAAAATCAATTAGTATGAATTGTTCTTTACGTGGGGTTTTTCATTTCTTGTAAAATACTTATTTTTAGTTGTTGAATTTAAGTTATAAATTAGAGAGCATGATCTTTATATATTTACTGATAAAGGTGATTTTTGTTGTAGATCTTATAAATGTAAATAAGGTAAAGACTATATATATATAAGGTAAAGACTATGGTTTGATGATAGTGATAGTCTTTATATATATATATATATATATATATATATATATATATATATATATATATATATATATATATATATATAAGGTAAAGACTATCACTATCATCAAACCATAAATCCCATTAATTATAAAATTTTCCCTAGGATCTTCGTAAAACATATTCCAACTATTTGTCTAATAAATATAACTATAATTTTTAATTTCGTCAAGTTTATCTATTGTAAACCTAGACATTACAGGTAGATAAAGACAAAACTATGTAAGACACTTGTCAAAGATAGTGGGGTTGAAAAGGATGAGATTTTAAATATATTTCATGGTCATTTCATTTGAATTTTTTGTCAATCCACTTATGACCTATCTAGTAGAAGAAGCAATTCTATCAAACAAGAAATAATATGTTGATTTGATCATACAACTATGGCGATGTCATTGCCTGTAATGTTGCATCATATTTACATGGAGGCATGAGTATGGGAGAAAACCATCTACAAGTTGGAGAAGGCGACAAACTTATAATATTTTTGATTATTTCTTTAGTAAAAACGTGTAAACAATCATAAAATTCAAAAATAGTAGAGAGAAGCGGGTTTACGGTGTCACACAACTATCGAGCTTCCTACAAATTCCCCATTTGACAAAAAACATGGGACCGACTCGGGTATCATTCTTTCTCATGCAATATAATCTATAATATAAAACAAAAAAACCCAACCCCTCAAAGTTTCATATACAAATATAATTTAATAAATGAGACGTATAAACAAAATGAAACATTAGCCAAAGTGAAACATTAGATGTATGATGTAGTTGTGTGTTCATCTCATCGACCAAAACTCATTCTTGACATCACACGAGTAGACAATAATCTTGGGCACCTCGTTTAAGATGTAACAATAGTATAATAATTGTTAGTTTACAAGTTTGACTGTAAGGGAGGGATCCACCTTGATACATATCATTATATTGGAACACACCAAAATTTAAGGTGATCTCCCCAAATGTGTTACTTGTGCTTGACCTAAAACTTTTAGAAATCTCTTTTAAACTTTCTCCCATGCTAGATATACCCAATCATGGATTCATTATCTTTTCCAACCCTTTTTCTTAGAGCTCATCAATCAGAGAATTGCTTTGCTTGAGGATATTTCTAAGTGGCCAACTTAAATTTTATGGAATTTATTTAGAGCTATTATTTTGAAACACTTCTTTTCCTTCATAAGGAGAGATACAAAATGTAGGAATGTGTGAGAGGGTTAATTTTGAAATTAATTATTCCAAGCTCTCACATTTCGTCATACCATCTTATCAAATGGAAAAAATTAAATTGAGAATTAAAGAGTATCTAATTTTTATAATAACCGAGATGAAAAATACTATGTAGGTGACTGAGTGAAAAAGAAACATAATGAAATGGAGAGAAGAGTTTTGACTATTTAGAGGGCCCCACCAACCAGTTGTTGATTTGGAAGGAATTCACTAACAATATATTGTGCTTCGAAGGAACAACCACTATTACAAATAATATAACTCTAAGCACAACCTATAAATCATCATGAAAAAATAATAACTAAATAAATCAAACATTGTGTAAATAATAATAAGAGCCCATTTAAAATGATGGATCATGTTTACATTACTCACAACATTTTCTCTTATAACAATCTCAATGCCTCTTAATGATGACCATATCTTTTGTAAGATGCAATTATGATATTCCATGGAAATAAATCTCATTCTATCATTTGGTCAAACAATTGGTGTCCAATACTAAACTTCCACACTTTTCATACCTATAAAAATCATGTAAAGAGTATCACTATCATCACAAACCACATAGCCCACAAACTTTACAATTTTCCATAGGTTCCTCCCATAACATATTCCAATTATTTATCTGATAAGTCCAAGTATATGCTTAATTTCACCAACTTTATCCATTTCAACCTAGACATTAGTCACATTACATTAGATGAAGGCAAAATTGCGTAAGTAAGATACCCGTTAGATGATTTGGGGTTCACAAAGTTAAAATTGTAAATATATTTCATCATCATTTCACTTGAAGTTGTCACTAATCCACTTGTCATTGCTATAGTAGAAAATGAAATTCCGCCAAATGAATAGGAATTTGTTAATTTGATCATACAAGTATAGTAGCGACATTGACCGATGCACTTGTTGTGGCACATTAGGTGGAGGTGGCAAAGAGTATGGGAGTAGAGCATATACAAAATGAAGAGAATGGTGATCTCTAAATTTTGGCAAGTATTTATAGGCTTAAAACATGCAAATGATCATCAAGTTTAAAAAATAATCTCAAAAGATGTGAATTTCATGCATCACACACATTGAAAACATCATATAGGGGAGAGGAGCCAATCATGGAGCATTACCCAATAGTTGTGAGGGTTGTTGACCTCCTTGACTCCAATTTTTACACATTAAAATATTAATAATTGAATGAATACTTGTTGTAAATATCTTCCCCTCGGGTAGATATAGACAAAAGCAGAAGAATATGGAAATCAAAGAAATTCAAAACCTGATGTTTATTGCACCAGGCACCAGGCACGAGTAAAGGGCGCACGATAAGGATGTCGACATGAAAATGGATGCACCAAAGCACGAGTTAAGGGCGCATGAAAGAGGATGTCGACACAAAAATGGATGTGCCCTTGCACGCAGGTAAGAGGGTGTCGACATGACAAAATTTGCACCAAGGCATAGGTAAAAGGTGCACAGCAAGGGATGTCGACACAAAAATGGATGCGCCCTTGGCGCAGGTAAGAGAGTGTCGACATGACAAAAATCGCGCCAGCGCGAGTAAAGCGCACAACAAAGGATGTCGACACGAAAATGGATGTGCCAAGGCGCGAGGTTAAGGCGCGTGGAAGAGGATGTCGACATAAAAATGGATGCGCCCTTGGCACAGGTAAGAGGGTGTCGACATGACAAAAGTCGTGCCAAGGCGCAGGTAAAAGGTGCACAACAAGGGATGTCGACATGAAGAAATTCACGCCTATGGCGCACATAAAAGGATGTTGACACAAATATGGATGTGCCCTATGGTGCATGTAAGAGTATGTCGACATAAAGATGGATGCGCCAAGGCGCACCTTCGAGAGCGCAACATTTTGGCGCGGAAGCGAGACCACGACCGAGATATTCGAGATGGCCACAAATTTTCACGAGGGGAGCTCGGATTAACGCAAGGTTGGAATTTTTGGAAATCTTAGGAGGTTCTCTGTCCAACTACGATTGGATATCTTTAATTGGGTGGGAACAAATTCTTAAAAATGCAAAATACGATTCGCCACTTTTTGGGTTTCTTAAGGTTCTCACCTACTGACCATAATGAGATGAATTAAATGTAACTTTGGAGGTGGTTGGGGTAGATTTGGATTTCCTCTCTCTTCCCTCTCTCATTCTTCCTATAAATTTTAAGGAGGGCTTCTTTCTAAAGGTTGGACATTCTTGTTTTGCCCCTCCCTTCTTCTCTTTGGTAGGTGAAATTGTGGAGTTCAAACCTCCCATCTAAAACTGTAATGCAACTTTGCCTCTTGGCATTTTGTAGTGTATTGTATCAATATTTGGAGCAAATAATGCATGCCTATGGATGATTCTCAATCCTCTGTATTCATTTGCATCCTCCTGATCTTTCACTACAAATCTGGTTATCTGTGCATGATCTTGCATTACATTTTAATGGTTTGTGTTTATTGGCAAGACAAGTGTTCTTCATTCCTCGGTGCATCACCTTTGTAGTTTAGGTTTTATTTTATGCATCTTCTTACCCTGTCTCCTTGGAAAGTTAGTTTAGGTTTTTGAGTAAACCCTCTGCATTTTTATGTGTGCATCTAAATAGAGGAATAGGAACCGGCTTTGAGAGATTTTCTGATTTCGTGAGGTCCCACACTTGGGAAAAGCTCCATGTTATGCAATCACACTGAGAGTCTCAACCCATCGAGTTGTAGACATTCATGGGTGCTGTGATTCGCCATCAACAATACTATCCTATAAATGTACAAAAATCTTCAAAGCGATGTAGATGTCACTTTTCATGTACTGACCATGAATCTATCAAAGATCGAATACTTGATATCATTTTTAAACATAAAATAACATATATTATACTTCCATGATTCTCAAATTTAAAGTCAACATGTATTTAATACATGGATATATAATTGTATTCCATCCCAATACAAAACTGATACCACATCATCATATCAATTTGATGTCACTTTTCATAAAATTTAAGTTCCCATTTTACAATGTTAAAGATCTTGTCTTACACAAAATCTGGGGTAGGTTCTCACAAGTATAGGTCCAAAGTGCACCATTTTCAAATACATGTTGTCTTTTAAGCATTAACTTTCTCACCATTTTTTATACCAGCTACTCCCATAAATGATGTACCTACATATTTTCAACAAATGTAAGGCTCAAGAAACAAAGATTGAATTGAAATGAGAAATCAAATCAAATTGAACTTCAAATCTGAGTATTGAAATAAAATATCCTAAATCTTGATCCACCCTTATCAATTTCACCCAATAAAAATAAGCACAAGGATCAACCAATTTTACCCAATAAGAAAAAAAAGCACAAGGATCAATCAATTACAACACTTTTCATATCTCCTATAAATCTAGTTCCTCAACCTTTTATGAAGTTTTATTCAGTTAGTCTTATTTTTCTAGTGCATGAAAATCAAAGTTCCACGTTTTCGTATTCAACTATTATTTTTTTGCATAGTGCCACATAGTAAGTGCTTAATTATGTTCTTATATTGATGCACATTCATTTAATTTAATTTTATTTTTTGTCATATATATATTTTTATGGAGTGCTTTGATAAGAGAAAGACTTGCTTGATTCAAGATATGTAACGCGGTTGTTTCAATAAAGTTTTTTTTTTTTTTTTTTTTTGGATCTTTTCCATTTTACTTTGAATTTTGCTAGTGTTATTTTGGTGTTTAACCCAGCTATTAATTGGGAAGAACTGGAAATATTCGTGGACTTTTACTTTATGTTGCCTTTTCATGTAGATGTATATTAACAAGTAATTTTAGGCTAAATTAATGAAATTCATAGATGTATATTTACAAGTAATTATGGGCTTAATCAATGAAATCAGTAATGTATATTTACAAGTAATTCCAGGCTAAATTAATGAAATTTGTAAAGTATATTTACAAGTAGATGTATGTTATGTAGATGTATATTTAGAGATAGATATATATGAAATATACATCTACTTGTAAATATACATCTACAAAATATACATATGAAATATACATATACAAAATATACAATGACATGAAAAAGCAACAAAAAATATACAACTACATGAAAAGGAAGCATAAAATATACAACTACATGAAAAGGCAACATAAAATATACATCTAACATGGAATTACTTGTAAATATACATCTACATATTTCATTAATTTATCCTGGAATTACTTGTAAATATAAATCTACATGTACACATACATCTACAGGTTTCATTAATTTAGCTCAGAATTACTTGTAAATATTCATCTACATGAAAAGGAAGCATAAAATTATATTGCATGCTGCCTTTTCATGTAGATGTATATTTGGTCATAAATTCAAATTTGTATTTGTTTCAATAACATTGTCTTCCTCTATACTAGAACCATTTTCACCTTTGATCTTTGAAGTATCCATTTCTCAGAACATAGGCACTCACATAAAATAGTTGCACTTCCTCTTATGTTAATTGATTCAATATTATTTCTTCTCATTGTTGTAAGTTACATTGGCTTGGTAAATTTATCTATCTTTGCAGGTTTTTATTGACATCATGAGGAGAAGGTAGCTTCCTAAAAGAGTAAGACCTGCATGTGCCAAAATTAGGGAGAAATATTTATGCCAAGTGAAGAACATGAAGAAGGGGCTATGATACCCCACCTCAAGATGTTAATGACTCATCACATGAAGACATAAATGTCCAAGCAATAAGAGTGAGCCCTTGACCAAAAAAGTGATAAAGCCAAGAGTTGATTGGAACAAGTCTGATATGGATAATGGCTGAAATATGTCGAAGAATATGGATACTCTACAAGTGCTACTTTGCAAAAATGGGGTATACCAGCGACCACCCTTACTTCTTGGTTGATGGGCATTACCACCACTAAAAATAAGGGTCCACCAAAATTCTAATAGATGAAGAAGAGATGGAGATAGTGAGTTGGTGTCATGAAATGGCTGACATGGGCCATGGGTTAGAAATTATACAACTTAAGACATGTGTGGCACAAATATGTGAAACAAGGTCTAACCCATTCACGGATGGTTTTCCAGGTAAGTCATGGTGGGAAGGTTTTAAAAAAGACACCCAGATCTAACATTAAGGACAACTGAAGGCCTTGATAAGGATCGAGCAATGTGTTTGAGGCCATCAATTTTCAGTTCCTTCTACATTACTTTGTCTAAATCTTATGAGGCCAACCCATATGGACCAAACCAAATATGGAATTGTGATGATTATGGATTAAAAGGCTGGAAGGAACTGTGGTATGAGAGTGCTTGCTAAAAGGGGTAGTAGGAGTGTCCCATATATCATCCCAAAAAGTAGAGAATGGATTACCATATTGTGTTGTGTAAATGTTGTTGGACAAAGCATTCCAAGATTCTATCTTTTTAAGGGGAAGAAACATTTACAAAATTATATTGTAGGTTGTGAGCCTGGAGCTTGCATGACAACACAAACACATGCATGGATGACAAAATATTTATTCATGAAATGGTTACATCACTTTGCATCATCTATACTTGGTGGTGTGTCTCCTACAAATAGGCATTTACTAATTTTTATGGCCATGGTTCACATGTTGTTTTGGGGATAGTTCAAGAAGCTAAGAGTTTGAGGATTGATTTGTTAACATTGCCTATACATACCTCTCATAAATTACAGCCATTGGATGTGAGTGTCTTTGCTCCATTCAAAACATACTTTAAGGAGGAGGGATGCAAATGGATAATTGCAAACTATGGGATAGATGTGAAAAGGGAAGAATTAGGTGAGTTGTGGAGCAAAACATTCGAATGGCTCTTACACCTTGTAAATACACGTAGTTTGATCAAAGAACTATTATTCCTAATATTTCCCTAGCTAGTCCTCTTCCTACAAGTTGGCCACACCTCGTTAGTTAGACCTATCTAACTCCCCTCTTATCACACTCTTTTGGTTGTATTTCCTCTAGTAAACTAATTAAATAGGTTATAATAACCTCTTCTTGGATAATATTCTCTTCTTTATAACCTCTATTAGGTCCTGGAATATCAATCTACTTCATTGGATTGATTAGGCATTTTAGAACCCTCCTAGAAATCTAATTTCTCTCTAAATAGGATTAATTACCCTCTAAACAGGGTTAGCTAGTCTTAACAATGATCAACCTCTCTCTAAAACTACTCAAATCTTACTTTGACTTGCTAATTAACTTGTTGACTCCTTTTCGTCCCACATGCACCAAAAGCCTCCCATTTCCCAAATGGAAAACTATAAATAGCCTACTACCCCCTCTTATTTCCAAGAACACTTCTTCCCTCTAACCTAAACTATAGTATTATTGCTAGGATTAGGAGTTTTTATTGAGCTATTTGCTTTGCTTTTGCATCTCTATCACACAACATGGAGTAAATGGGAAGAATTGTTGGCCTTGAAGCCATTAATGGTGAGATCCCATTCTCTTGAAGCATAAACTGATTGGTTAGATCCTCTTAGGTTCATTTACTTTAAGCTTTCAACAATAGAGGTTAACTTCATTTGTTTAAGTTACTTGTTTACTTCAAGTTAATGCATGAAAATAGGATTCCTTGCTCATTTCTTATCATATGGTCCATTGAGGGGATTTTTGCACAAAGCTTTGGGGTTCTTTAGTGTTTCTTACCCCATTTCAATAGCTCTTGCAAAACCTTTCATTGAACACATTTGGCACTTAGGTGGGACCCTTTGTTCATCCTCCATTAATGGAGTCATTTTGAAGCTTTTTGTTTTAGTTTCTAATTTTTCGTAGTTTCAATATTTCTAGGATAGTTTCAAACTTTCTAGATTAGTTTTTCAAAAAAATTAGATTAGTTTCAATTTTTGGTTTCACTAATCTTTTTGTATTAATGGCTAAAATTAGGTTTCCTAACTAGTTAAGCTAGGTTTGTCTTACTTTGTGCTCTTTGCAGGATCAAGGGAGGTAAAGTGCGCGGAATTGAAACAAATTAACAAAATTTTGACATTTTTGGAGATTTTTAAAAATCCCGTGTTTTTATAACCACCTATAGGGAAGGGCACACATACACCTTTACTGCAAAGGTGCGAGGCACCACTGATTGTCATTTTTTAACAAAGGTGCACAGTACCCAAAACCACACGCGAGGCACTTAAAACTACATGTAGGAACCTTAAAGCTGGGCACACACACCGAAACCATGGCACACATGCCCAAACCATGGTGCACACGTCCAACAGTGGTGTACACGCCCAAACGCCCTTAGCGCATGCATCTCTCGGGTAGCGCGAGGCACCCAACAAACCTAACCTCTTGTAATTTTTCTCGAGGCGCGTACACATCCAACAGCGGTGGCGGACATGCCCAAACCATGGCACATGAACCTCTTGGGTGGCGCGGGTGTCTTGTGAGTCTGAAAAACACAGAGGGCGCATCCGCCCTAACCTAGTGTAGGCACCTCTCGGGTGCGCGGCAGTGCCTTGTGTGAGTCCGAAAAACATAGAGGGTGCATCCACCCTAACCCTAGTCACGAGCACCTCTCGGTTGGCATGGGTGCCTTTGTGAGTTTGAAAAACACGGAGGGGCGCATCCACCTAACCTAGCGCGAGGCATCTCTCGGGTGGCACGGGTGCCTTTGTGAGTCTAAAAAAACACAAAGGGCGCATCCGCCTAACCCGCGTGCACATGCCTAAACTAGGGCATAGGTGTCTTTTAGTTTTCTCAAATTAAAGTGTTAAAGTGCTAACTTCTTTATAGGTTTTATCTAATTAATGCCTATTTTTGTAGGGTATGTTTACATGCTTTTGCTAGACTAGATAGACTTTGCATGCTTTCTTATAAGAGTAAGGTCACGTATGCTCTTCCCTCACGTCCTTTGGGGCAATCTTGGGAATCAAAAACAATTCTTAGGTATTTTTGATGATTTGAAATTATTAAGAATATATGAATTGGAATGAGTTAACTTGGTGTGTTTAAATTAAGTGTTTTTCCATTTGGTATCTTCTTGGATTTTAGAAACGTCACATATGCTCTTCTCTTGCATCCTTGGATGATCTTGAGAATCAGAAATGATGTTTATTCTCTTTATGGAAAATTACTAACCCATTGTGTAGGACCAAAACATACATTTGTCAAAGAAAGGTGGACTTGAAACAAAAGAAAACCCTCTCATACATGTCTTTGCATACGGTTTGCCAAATGGTGTGCCATTTAAAACCACATTTAAATTAAAAAGAACACACCGCTTTCATCACATTGTATTTCGGTTTGAAAAATGGTACGTCCTATCCACTCAACCGGAACATAACCCCTTTGGCATAACACCTTAAGCTACAACAATGGGGGTGGTTCTAAGAACCCTAAAGTAATCCTTTCTTTGTGTAACCTCGTGGATAAAATAGGAGCGCTCCGCTTACCCACTTGACTAGTTTTCCTTGTGAGTTAGCATTATCGGTTGTCCATATGGTGACCCCGGTGAGAGTATACGTTGACGCATTTGTTTCCCACTTGTTCTTGAAGGGGGTAAAGTAAAGCCGAGATACTCCCAAATTAGTCATTGTGGCTTTTGTGTAAAGCACACTCGCTTAAGACAACTTTGTAACACCTAGGTGAGAGAGCTTATTAGGGAGGCCATTCTATCTTGGAGCCCACTTTTCTAGTCCTTTGTCGCGTCGAGCCGTCACGAAGTGGAAACTTACTTGGAGTCTGAACCTTGTTTATCGAACAAGGAAAAGAGTCCACTTAAGTTCGATCTAAGTGATTTTACGACGAAAAATTAGACAATGTCTCACTTAGCTTAGCTTCTTTCTCACCTTTGGATGAGGTGAAGCTCTGCCCAAGTGGCACTTAGTTTATTTTTCATCTTTTTGATCTATACCCATGCATTCTCACTTTCCACTTTTGGGGTGAGAAGGGAGCATACCTCGCGCATCTTATCAAAGATGGTACTCACCACTTTTTTGTCTGTTTACACCCATCCATGTTTATAGTTGGGTTGTTAAACGTCTAAAGTGTGCAGGTATGTTTTCATATCTTTAATAGTCCTTCGATCTTGATTTCAAGATTTTCTTCACTACTGTGAGTTTGGTTCATCATTGTCTCTTCTTGAGTTTTTAATTCTTCTCGCATTCTAGTCACACAATCTAGGTACTTACATCGTGTTTTCAATTTCTTGAGAACGTGATATAAGTCCCTTTATTGCATGGTTATGCTGCTTGTGCGATTAAAAAATTCTTGTTATATTCATTACTTGGTTTCAGTTTTGACGTCATCTAAGTCTTCTTAAAAGTGTTGATATCGCCTTATATATATTGCAATAATGTTGTCTTGATACTAACACCTTGATTTCTAGATTAATGTATCAGGATAACGTTGTTATGTTATATCTAGTCTTGACTTCCACTTTTCAGAGAACTTAGCTTTCATCGGCACTCAAACTAGTTTTGCTATATCTCGTCGAGACTACGTCAAAACCACATCGATGCTTAGGCCTTGTTAGAATTATAACTTGACCTACATATTGATATTGTATTGTCACTATCTATTTTAGGGTGTAGACTTGGCATAACGACAAATTCGAGTGATCATTACATCTAGGTGTTCATATGAGTGTTCTTTGATAAAACAACTACATAGCATTACATCTAGGACACACTGTGACATATTTCAAACATCACCTTGGATGACTTGTAAAAATCATACATTTTAGGATTCACGCTAGCTACATACAAACGTTGGCTAGTAATGCCTAAAATCACAAAGATGGCAACCAAATCAAATGAACATGACTTAGGAGAAAACCCTTTCGAAACCTTCCCATTTAGTGGAAACAATTTAGCGCCTCTCTTTTCTCAAGTCAAGGATGCGAGCCATTAATTGACCACAGTGGAGAAGAGTCAAACTCTTTCGAGAGAGCAAAAAGATTAGACCTAGGTAGATTTGATGAACTCCTATATTATAACAGAGATCAGGTACTCACAAGAGTCCTAGAATTAGGATCAAAACTTCCACACGAACGCATAGAAACCAAGGTCATTAATCACAAACCAGAAGGATGGGTATTGCTCTTAGATATAGACAATCCCTTTGAGATAGGATACGCTTCTACTTCGGGAAACATCATGCCACTATCGAAGGGGACCCATCACGAAGACCTCACTACAAAGTTGCACGTAAAGTGAAAACTGAGTGTAAAGCTTCCCCTCCTCCCAAATTTGATGAAGAAGAGGACCCTTTGGTTGAAGAGGAGATCCTTCAAAAATAGATCTTGAAATTGATCCAGAAATTAGCAAACCTAGGCTCTTCAAGAAGAAACACGTACAAAGAAAAAGACAAAACTAAACCTAGCGGGTTTCACTTTGATCCATACACTGACCATACCTTTAAGGTGACTCAAATACAAAGACCAATGTCACCTACTAAAGAACAACTCATTCAGAACGAGTTACAATTGATGAAAGACACACTTACTACCCTACAAGAGGGAAACATGGGCCTGACAACAGAAATACATGTATGAGGAGTTGTGCCTTACCCATTTGACAAGGACATGCTACTTAACAACCATTCCCAAAGTACTTCTATATGGCTTGCACAGAGGTCGCATATAGCGATAATTTTTGATCTGACGAATCTTTCCTCGTAGTCTAGGGGCATTGGCATTAGAATGGTTCTTTAGCATACCTAAAGGATCTATTACAACGTGGCCCATGCTAGTAGAGAAATTTGTTCGGCATTATTCGTTCAACATGGAAAACGACATCACAATGAATGACCTTTGTAATGCCAAAAAAAATCCCCATGAGACCTTTACAAGTTTCTTGCAATGATGGCATGGGTTGGCAAGCCGTTTCCCTTGTGCATTACCAAAAAAGTAGTTAGTGAGCATCTTTGTTCCTAACTTAAACCCAGAAATCACCTTCCATTTACAAATGCACTGCGGCTCTAACTTCGAAGAAGTCATAGAGAAAGGTGGTCAAATTGAGAAGGCCCTCATTACAAAGGGTACACTTAAACCATTTGTTAAAGACAAACATGAAGCCAAATCCGTAGACAAACCAAAATTCTTCAATAAGAATAAACATGTTGTTGGTGATGGTATTACGGACTCCAAGAGAGTCAAACTATCTCTGAGATGGGCCCGCTTTTAAAGATTTCACAGGGACCTCATCCCAAGGTGCCCACTAAATGAACATTCACGCCATGAACAGAATCCCTATCGGCCATACTAAAGCAGTTAGATAATGTAAATATGGTGGAATATCCAACTACGATAGTACCATACCCAGAGGATGCTCCAAAACTTGTTTGGTTCAAAGACCATGAATACTGTGACTTCCATCGTGTTAAAGGACACAAGATAGATAGGTGTTTAAGACTACGTCACTACATACAAGACCTCATTGAAGAGGGTAATATAGCCATAGATTCTCCCCCTGACTTACGACAAGGTCCAAACGAGAAAATGGGTATTTACAAAGAGCCTTTTCCTAATCATGAAGATAAAAAGAAAAGGAAGCCAGATCATGGGAAAACCTCCAATGACTATAGAATCTGCGCTTATGTTTACCCTACTAATGATAGTTCCTTTGATTCTCTCATAGGATGTATTCACTCCTCTGATGAATAGGTCAACACTATCTGGATCTTAGAAAAGAGTTGCGTAGTAGGGATGAGACGTGCTCATTTAATCATACCAGATCCCATGCCTATCCCTCAAGAAGGTTAGTATAATTTAATAGATCAGTTAGAGAAAACACCTGCTAGGATATCTATTCTTGATCTCCTTAAAATATCTACTGCCCACAAAAACATATTGTATAAAACATTGCAAAATTCAGGAGTTTCTATAGATGTAGATCCCACAAACCTCCAAGCCATGATTGCGTGCTTAGACTCCAATGATCATATTACTTTTGATTGCACCATGATCTGCATAATAACCATGAACACAACTTGCCCTTATACTTAGAAGTGGTGGTTACTCATCACAAAATCAAGAGGGTACTTGTGGATGGTGGATCTGGTCTAAAGATTTGCACTTTGAAGCTAGTCAAGCGGTTAGGTCGTTCGAAAGCAGATCTAGGAGCTAAGACTATCATGATCACGACTTACAAAAATGAAGAATGGGAATCATCGGGTACTATAGTAGTTCCCATGGAAGTAGGCCCAACTTTTCATGACATGACATTTCATGTCCTTGACTTAGACCTTCCATATAACATGATCTTGGGGTGCTCATGGATTCATGCCATGCAGGTTGTTCCATCGAATTTCCATCAATGCATCAAGTTGTGTCATGAAGGTCAAGTAGTTACCATTTTGGGTGACCCAGAACCATTCACACATTGTAGGGCTTTACATAGCTTCTCTCATGTGGCTTATGAATGTCCTTCAGTGGATTTTGTCATCCCTCTACAACCGAAAGATATTAAGAATCGGGTAGATCTAGAATCACTCATGCCTTGCAATTAGGATTTTCCTTCATTGGTCAAGTTGTTCTCTTCATGGGAAGCAACGTCAACAAAATATGGCCCAGGTGAGCCATTCACTCTTGAACATGAATTTTTAATATCAGATTTATCAGGATCTCCCAGTGGGGAAATCCTTATTTTCAGTTCAAGAGCACTCGGGAGCAGTGTCCTAAACCATTGGAAAAAAATTTCTCTAGTGGTCTCCTATATGAGGAGAAAATGTTAGAAGATCCTACTAGCGAGAGTGCGGAAGGTACCATGGCTTCATGCCATCAAGCATCCCATATATCAAGGTCACCACATGATGTTTGTCATGGGCTATAGTGGGTTTGGATGTGGCATTAATGCACAAGGCTTAGCTAGAGCCTATTCCCATATTTAATGAAATTACTTGTATAATTGATTAAAAGCAACAATAGAACACCAAATAACACAATATTTCGAATAATGATCTCAATACGTAATTAGAATAGCTTCGCCACTTGATGGGGAAACCTCCAACCATATAATAAGACTCAAATGCTTAAATGATAATGAAATACTACCTATAATCCCCTATATATACTATTCATATGCTATGGCCATCACCAAGGCTGACCTATTAAGCATGAGAAAGTATAAATGATATAATAAAATGATATGGTAAGCCACAGTCGGCTACTCATATCCTAATACAAGCAAATAGGTTAAGGGCGTAGCATGCCCTTCCCCTTCAAACCAATGTTTTCCGTTGAATAATCCTAGATGTTGCTGCAGAAAACCTTCATCCTCCCAGGTGGCGTCTTCTATGCTCAGATTCTTCCACTTGATCAGATATTCCTTAATGTCTCTAGTTCTCAGCCTCTTAGTGCGTGTTTGCGAGAATCTTCTCTAGCTCCAAAATGATTCTTCCTTCCTCGTCAAGTTACGTAACTCTTTACGGGCTTCAAATTTTTGTCCAATAACCTTCTTCAAGCATGAAACATGGAATACTGGGTGTATGTGTGAAGATGGAGGCAACTCTAGTTTATAAGCACACTACCAATTTTACGTAGAACACGATAAGGGCCATAATATTTAGGAGCAAGTTTTTTTCCTTTTTCTCTTGCTTTAGGGACATCTGTTTGTAAAAATTTGGAGACGTACAAAAACCCAGTGAAAATTTTCAAAATGTCTTTCACTACGGTGTTGATTTGCTTATTGTTTCATCCTATTTTGTGCTAATGCTAAATTCTCCTTCAAACTAGCCAAAACTTGTTGTTGATGTTGAATGTGTTCCTTAACATCTCTAACCTTAGTTTGCACCCTAAAGGAGGAAGTGATAGAAGGTGGATGGTAACCATATAATGCTAAAAATGGGGTAATTTGAGAAGAGGTATGAAAATATGTGTTATACCACCATTACGCCAAAGATGGTAGCCATTTAATCCACCTTTCTTGCTTATCGATAAAAACAACGTAAATAACCCTCTAAGCATTTGTTGACCACTTCATTTGCCCATCGGTTTGAGGATGATAAGATGAACTTGTGAGCTAGCTGAGTACCCAAACATGAAAATAATTCCGTCCAAAATTACTTGTGAAAATAGGATCACGATCACTACAATTATCTTTGGGGTTCCATGTAGCCTTTGAATGTCTCCAAAAAAATAGTTGCGGCTATCTTGGCTGCAAATGAATGTGATAGGGCACAAAAATGGGCATATTTTGTCGGGATATCCACAATCACAAAATAACATTCTTACCCTCTGAACAAGGCAATCCAGGTGATGAAATCCATGGAGACATCTCGGCTAGGGAATTGGTAAGGGTTGCATGCAGACCTTAGTGTCTTAATTGTTTCCCCTTTGTTCTATTGGCACACTAAACAATCTGATACAAACTTTTATACATCCCCTTGAGTCCTTCCCAAAAGAATTCTCTTTTTATTCTATGATATGTCTTGAAAACCCAAAGTGTCCTTCAACAAAGTGAGGCATATAGCTCTACAAGAATCTTATGCTTCAACTCAGAATCTTTACTCAAGTATAACCTATCCTTGTACCATAGGCATTACCTTTCCACTCAAATTTGTTAGATGTCATAGATCCTTGCTTGATATTTTGTATTAAATATTTTGTATCCTTATCTTGATTCCATTCCAATCTTTCTTCATCCACCCAATCGGCCGTCAACATGGACATTCCACATAGTAAGGCATCTGCAGATGTATCCCTTATGACAACGCATCAACTACTACATTTTCTTTACCCTTTTTGTATATGATTTCAAAATCATAACCCAACATTTTGTTACCCACTTTTGTTGTTCCTCAGATGATAACCTTTGCTCAAAACAGTATTTAAGACTATCGTGATCAGTTTTTACCTTGAAGTGTCTACCCATGAGATAGGGCCTCCATTGCTTGACCGCATGAAGAATAGCCATCATTTCTTTCTCATAGACAGGTTTGAGCAGATCTTTTCCTTTGAATTGGTGACTCTCAAATGCAATTGGTCTTCCTTCTGCATTAGAGCTGATCCCAATCCACGATCTGAAGCGTCACATTCAACAATGAAGGTTTTTGAGAAGTTGGGAGTAGCCAAAATCGCGGTCTTTGCACATGGCTTCCTTGGTGCTCAAAGGATTTAGTGGCCACGTCATCCAATGGAAGGCATCCTTATTTAGCAATGCGGTGAGTGGGGTTTCTATTCTACCATATCCCCACACAAATCTCATGTAGTACCACTGTTAGTCCTAGGAACCCACGAAGATTTTGAGATTTTTGGCCTTGGCCATTCCACCATAGCTTTGATCTTCGAGGATCAACTTTGACCCCTTCATGGGATACAATATGACCCAAGTACTCTACCTCTTGTACACCAAAAGAACATTTGGATGGATTTTCATACGAGTATGTTTCTCCTAAACTTCCAACACGTTATTTACATGTTCTAAGTGTTCTTTCCATGTCTTAGTGTAAATCAATATGTCATCAAAGAAAACTAATACAAATTTCTTTTAAAAAGGCTTAAAAATAGTGTTCATCAATCTTTGAAAGGTTGAGGCGCATTTGTAAGACCAAAGGCATTACCAAAAACTCATAATGGCCCTCATGAGTTTTGAAATCCGTTTATGAACATCTTCCTCTTTTATCCTAATTTGATGGTATCCCGAACGAAGATCTAATTTTGTGAAATAAATAAACACCATGTAATTCATCAAGTAAATCATCAATTCTTGGAATAGGAAACTTACCTTTGATGGTGTACTTGTTGTGTTCTCGGTAATGTGGACACATCCTCTATGTTTCATCCTTCTTACTTACCATGACCACTTTGGTGAAGAATATGCACTCTGGGCTATGCCTAATGATACCCGCCTTCAAAATTTCCTCCACCATTTTCTCGATCTCACTTTTCTGGGAATATAGGTATCTGTATGGTCTGATGTTAGGTGTTTGGCTCCCTACGGAATCAATTGAATGGCATGATCATGATCCCTAACTAGTGGTAGCCCCTTTGGAATTGCATCAAAACAAATGAGTGAGCATCCACAATCTTCCAAAGATCGGGTGGCATTAAAGACTCTGTATTTTGTACTTCTATGGAAAATAGCTTTTCTATAAAGCCATCCACTCCTTTTTGAGAACCTTCTGCATCTGATGAGAGCTAATAATCTGTGGATACTTAGCTACCATCCCATTCAATTTATTTTCCTTCCATCTCAATGAAATCGCATGAACAATTCTTATAAATTCATCTCTATAGTACCTAAGGTTGTGAGCCATTAGACCCCCAAAACAATATATGCCCCTCCCATAGAAATAACAAACATAGGTGAGTCTAACATGTAGTCTCCCATGGAAGCTTGATACTATGGCACTTTCTTGTGTACTTGACTATCCCACCATCCGCAATCATAACTTGCATTTCTGGAGTTGGGTAAATAAAACAATTGAGGTGGGCAACTAACTTACTATTTATGAAGTTAAGAGTACTCCCGAGTCAATCAACACCATCACCTTCTATTTTTTGAGATAGCCAATAACCTTGAGTGTTTGAGGAGTACTAATACCTGACAATGCATGGCAAGAAATTGTAGGTTGGTGATCCTCTACTTCATCTTCTATTGGTTCCTCAGCCTCTCCTATAATTTCAGCTTCCTCATCATCCTCATTACCTCCGTCAATATAGAACAACTTCTTCTCAACACATTTATGTCCAGTCCATATTTGTTACCATAGTTAAAACATAATCCTTTTGCTCTATTTTCTTCCATTTGTTGAGGAGTCAGTCTAATTGGCCTAGCAAATGAAGGGGAAGAGATACTACGGTCTCTGGTGTTAATGAAAGGTGGCCTCCTACTACAAAGAACTTTTTCCTCTGCACGACGTGCTGATAATAGAATCAAAAAGCTTGATTGGATTAAACATACGTACCTCATGATCGATGTGGTCCTTAAGATCCCCAAGAAATAGGTCATTCAAATTCTCTTCTGGAATATTCTCCACCCTTAAGGATAGGTTTTGGAATTGATGCACATAATCTTTGACTGATCCTGTTTGCCGTAACTTTTCTAATTGACTAAAGTAGTTCTCTGAAACACTGTAACTATAGTGCAATTGCAACTCCTCGGTAAAAACTATCCAAGTGACACCTAGACCATTCTTCTACCTCTGAGCACATAACCAACGATACCAAACAAATTGGTCGGGTTCAAGATATAGGGATGCCAATGTCACCTTTTGTCCTGATGGTGTTTGATGTAACTCAAAGAAGTTATCCATTTGATTTATCCAATTCAGGGAATCCTTAACATCAAATTTTCACATATCCAATTTTGGCATCATGTTAGTGGTTGCGAATAAGTTTGATTCTGACGGAATGGAAAAGTGATCCAATATGGTTAGTTTGTCCATGATTTTGAACTAATGGTCATCCTTGGTTGTTATGGGCCGATTTGGGCTAGATTTGGGCCATCTTGGTTACCCTTTACATGTTGCATGATATCATCCAATTGATGATTGATTTGGGCTATGTCTCCTATAGAGGCCAACTTAGATTGTACATTTCACAACTCATACTCAAGTTGGCTCACCTTATGATCAACTGAGGTAAACCCTAGTCTTTGAGGAATAAATATTTACCCCTTCCGAGTCCATCTCTTCAATGACTACCCCATCTTTATCTCGGGGTTTTACCCGAGTAACCGGATTCTTTTTTTGCTCTTGTATCTTAGGGTTTAGGGTTTCGATACAATTTCGGTTGAACAGGAAAAAACACGAGAGAAGATACTAATGCTATGTTTTTGAGAGCTTGTTGAAAATGTAAAGAACTTGAAACAAAAAATTAGGGTTTTTGCCTAATTTGCCCGATCACGGCTACGATACCACTTGTAATGAAATTACTTGTATAATTGATTAAGAGCAACAATAGAACACCAAATAACACAATATTTCAGAATAATGATCTCAATATGCAATTAGAATATCTTCGCCACTTCGAGGGTCAACCTCCAAACCATATAATAAGACTCAAATGCTCAAATGATAATGAAATACTACCTATAATCCCCTACCTATTTTCAGTTCAAGAGCACTCGGGAGCAGTGTCCTAAACCATTGGAAAAATTTGTCTCTAGCGGTCTCTTATCTGAGGAGAAAATGTTAGAAGATCCTACTAGCAGAGTGCCAGAAGGTACCATGGCTTCATGCCATCAAGCATCCTAGTATATCAAAGGTCACCGCATGATGTTTGTCATGGGCTATAGTGGGTTTGGATGTGGCATTAATGCACAAGGCCGGCTAGAGCCTATTCCCATCCCTCATTTTAAGTCAGATAAACATGGCCTAGGGATAAGGCCTCATAATACTCTACCCTATGAGATTGATGCTACCTATTCTGAACGTGAGGATGTTTCATCTCATTTTGATAGTGACACGATTCCCAATGTAGCATCTACGAGGATCTTGCTTCCACTAACATATTCCTAGATTTAGTGGTCCTTACCTTATCTAAATCCAACACCCTAACCAATCATCAAATAACCCTAGTGTATCCTAAACTTATAGATTGGGATCAACAACTTCACATACCACTTGATTTCTTTGAAAATGATGAAGAATTTGCGGAGTTCATGGGACTCAAGGATTCTATTCCAGTGGGGACCACAAGAAAGGATTTTTAATTCAACTAAACACCTATGCATACTTTGGAGAAGAGGTGGAGATGTGTGGACATTTGAACAAGAAGGTGGTAAACAAGAATACAAACACTTTAGAGAAACCTTGCAGAAAGGATAAACGGAAATCTCACAGTCACAAATTTTTTGAAACACTCATAGATAAACAGAATGAAGAGTTTGTGGATGAAGTAGTTTATCCCTTTAAATATGATAATGAGCTACCATAGGAGGTTGATCTTACTCTTCCCTCTGATCCTACATGGATGGGAGATGCTTCTAAGATGCTTGTTGAGGAAACAATCAACGTCCAACATTGGCTCGGAAGAGCAGGCTTAGAATGATAAAGTTGGGGGCTTCACTCTCAGCTTAGGAACAAAAGATATTTGTAGAGCTCTTAAGGGAATACGTAGATATATTCACATGGACATATGTAGATATGCTTGGTTTGGACCCAAAGTTAGTTGTGCACAACCTCATTATGCACCCATATGCCAAACCCATCAAGAAAAAGTTGAGAAAGATGCACCCTAGGGTGGCACTCCTTGTCAAAGAAGAATTGGAAAAATTGTTAGCTACTGATTTTATTAAACCCATTGACTATTCAGAATGGATATCCAACATAGTCCACAGTATAGAATAAGCTTTGTCGGTATAAGAATTTATACTAATTTCCGTAACATCAATAAGGCATGTCATAAAGATTATTTCCTTTGCCTAACAAAGATGACATGATAGTTGACTCCACTACTAGTTATGAAATGTTTTCCTTAATGGATGGATTTTTAGGTTATAACTTGAGATATGGATTGCGAAGAAGACCGGCATAAAACAACCTTCATCACCCCTTGGGGACATTTTTCTATAAAGTCATGCCTTTCAGACTCAAGAATGTTGGGGCCACTTATCAACGAGCAATGACTTGTCATCTTCCATGATATGATGAATGAAATCATGGAAGATTATGTTGATGACATCCTAGCAAAATCCGAGACTAGGGAGAGCACCTGAAGTTATTAGGCATATTTTTCAGCATCTCAGAGATTATAAGGTATGCTTGAATCCCAAGAAATGTGTCTTTGGTGTTTTATCAAGAAAACTCTTGGGTTTCATAGTTTCACAGAGAGGGATAGAAGTGGACCCTACTAAGGTTCTTCTGCTATCACATAAATTCCACTACCCACAACTCTTAAGAAACTGAGGAATTTAAAAGGAAAGATTCAGGAAATCTTTCGCTTCATATCACACTGACTTGCATAAGTGTCACCCATTTACTCATTTACTAAAGAAAGACATTACATTTAATTGGGGACCTCGATCGAGAAGGCATTTGCAATACTCAGCGATACCTTATCAATCCACTTGTACTCATCTTGCCTACCCTAGGTGAACCTCTCCTCTTGTACATATCCGCTACCCGATTCGCTATTGGTGCACTACTTTCCCAATATGATCTAAACCATAAAGAGAGAGCGGTTTACTATCTCAGTCACACCTTGATTGCGTACGAATTGAATTATCCACAAATTGAAAAGGCTTGCTTGGCAGTTATCTTTACCTTCCAAAATCTTCGCCATTATCTCCTAAATAATAAAACCAAACTCATATCCAAAGTTGACCCTCTCAAATACCTTTTCTCCAAACCCGCCCTCACGGGCCGAATGGTTAATTGGATCATTCTTCTCAATGAATTCGATATTGAGTTCGTGAATCATAAATCCTTGAAAGGACAGTATTAGCTGATCGGTTATGAAGCACCTCTACAGGTACAAAACCTTTGTGTCTGGATCTGCTAGATGCATCTATGATGTATATTGAAGAATCCATAGAGTGGCAGGTCCATTTTGATGGATCATTCACCTTCCATGGATCAGGAGCAGGAGTGGTGCTTATCACTCCCACAGGTGATGTCATACCAAGAGCATTCTGGTTGGGATTCCCATGTACTAATAACATTGTAGAGTACGAGGAACTCATCGCTGGCCTCAAGCTAGCTATTACTTGGAACATCAGATAATTACGAGTCATTGGAGACTCTTAACTTATCATTAAACAAGTTAATGATGAGTATAAAGTTAAAGATGAGAAACTCATTCCATATAAGAAAATGGTTGAAACTCTGAAGGAGTACTTTACATAGATCATATTTGAGCAAAATCCAAGGTCACATAATAGATCGTAGATGTTATGGCTACAATTGGGTCTCTGTTATGCATCCCACCTGAGGAGAGTAAAATGCCTTTCTTCATAGAGCATTTACAAGTGCCCGCATATGATATGTCGAGTCATGTTTAGTATGTGAAGTTGTTGGTCCATTATCCCCTTGGTATGACACTATCTTTCGATACCTACAAGATGGCACTTTTCCACTAGACATTACTCATTCTGAAAAGAAAGCCCTTATCCACCGTATAGCCCATTATACCCTCCTAGGAGGCACCCTTTATCATCATGACTACGACAGGGAATATGCTTTGTTGTTTGGATGTTGCTGACTCAATCCACGCTATTAAGGAAGTACATGGTGGTATTTGTGGAGCACATACCAGCGGCATGGTCTTAGCTAAGAAGCTATTAAGAGTAGGCTATTATTGGTCTACCATGGAATCAGATTGCTGCAACTTTCTAAAGAAGTGTGAACTATGTCAGAAATATGGAAATTTAATACATGCACCAACATAGGCCTTGCAGCCTATAGCGACACCTTGGCCATTCTCTAAATGGGGCCTGGATCTCATAGGGAAGCTCCATCCTTCTTATTCATATGGCCACACTCACATTATCACTACCACTAAGTATTTTAAAAAATGGGTAGAGGTT
Source organism: Taxus wallichiana var. yunnanensis (assembly GCA_018340775.1). Lineage (NCBI taxonomy): Eukaryota > Viridiplantae > Streptophyta > Pinopsida > Cupressales > Taxaceae > Taxus > Taxus wallichiana. The sequence goes on along the minus strand of CM031243.1, from coordinate 493,446,720 downwards.
GTCCCTCTTACTTATGTCACTGGTGCAAAAATTTCAAAATTCATCATGAACCATCTCATCTACCGTTAGGGTATCCCTTCAGCCATTATCATGACAATGATAAATCCTTCAAAAACAAAATGGTAAAGACATTATGTCAACGTTTCTATATCCAAATAAAGTGGTCTACCCCCTATTACCCCCAAGGTAATAGACAAGAAAAGGCTACTAATAAAACCCTTGTATGGATTATGGAGAAAATGGTCAGTAAAATTGGTCGTAATTGGCACTTATAGATACATCCCGCCCTCTGGGCCTATTGAACTTCCATCCACACTCCTACTGTAGTGCAACCCCATATTCACTTGTCTATGGAACTGAAGCCATCATACCTTTGGAAGTGGAGCTTCCCTCCTTAAGAATATCTCTTAAAGACTATCTTGATAAAGACGAGGACTACAAAGTTGCTCAACTGACAGAGTTGGAACTATTAGATGAAAAGCATATCAGAGCACTCAATCACACAAATTATATCAAAGCAGAGTGTCCAGGGGATACAAAAATGCATCATTCATTGATAATTTCATGTAGGTGATCTAGTCACGAAGGAAAATTAGAGGAACACCGTCGGGACAGGAGAAAGAAAGGTAAGTTTGAAGCTAATTGGTTAGGCCCTTATGTGGTGGTTGTTAAGTATGGATCAGGAGCTTATAAACTTACATACTCAAATGGTGAAGAGCTTCCAGAGCCTATGAATGCCATGCATCTCAAGTGGTTCTACGCTTAAGCATGATGAGAATATTAGATAAGAACTAAAAAATAGAAAAACAAAGAAAAAACAAAAAAATGGAAAATTGAGAAAATAGTAAAGAAAAAATAGGTCATCCACATGTGAAAACCACGCAATTATGGCATAGTGGGCAAGTATTTGAGTGAAAACTAGTTTCCGGTTCTCAAGGAGGATCCATCATTCACAAGTTACTCTTGCCTCGGGATGGGTAATTCTCATCACTTTCTAGGGTTAGTTTCCCTTGCTAGGTCTAGGAACCCTACCAAGTCTACCTTGCAAGACCTATGATCTGGCTTGTTTACTCTTGTATCTATGTGAAGGATGTTGCCTTTGTATATTCCCATCCAATGTTAGGGGCACCTTCACATTCCACTATCTCGTACATACGCACGTGGCATTCTACCTTTTGTATATTCCCACATCACGTTGGGGGCATCCATGCTTCTTTGTTCTTGTACATTGCTTTTGGAACATGACCTTAGAAAATGCAAAAACATTCAGAAAATCTCCCTTCTAGGGATGAAGCTTTTAGTTGTCTTTCAAGATAACCCAAAAACATCAAAAAATATATCAATGTTGTCCTGCAAAAACAAAGTAGTGGTTAAATTACTTTTAGTTATGCAGTTTGTATAGTTTTGGTTGTATATTTAGTTTTGTTAACTTTTTCTTATGTGTTTCTTTACTACACATTTGTTTGTTATCACATCTATCATCTATCATTCATCACATATAACATCATTTACTACATCATATATACATAAATGCTAAGTATTACATCATGCATGTATGCTAACTAATCATCACATATCGTATCATCAATGGGGGCAAGAGGGGTTGCACATGATCACAAATATATCCCCCTCCCGCACCAATATCATCTAGTATCATCCCAAGTGCTAGCATCTACCAGAATATCTCATGTACAAGACATTTACACCATCCTGGGGCATTATTTGCCACCTAACGCTTATCTCGCACCACTGCTGGGGTATTTGCGCATACTTTTAGGAGATTTCCTATCTCTTAAATTCTTCTGACCGATCAAAAATTTAAAAATTATAAAACCATCCAAAAATCCAAAAAAATCGTAAACACTTGAAAATGGACTAAAATTTGTAATCAACTCCGTTCGCGGCTCAAATCTGTGTCTCTCGCATGACACTCATCTCGTATCTTGCTAGGCATTTTCATGTGTTTTGAAACAATGAATTGTGGATCACCTTGATCTACAACCATTTACAAAAGCTACATTTACTTACTTCGTCTATACTCTGGGGCACTATCGGTTGCCTAGTACTATTGTTTTTGTCATGCACATTGCTTTTCAATCGGACCCAAGTGTCCTCCATCCTTTCCCTTGCATGTACAATTTTCTTGGGGCATCATTCCTACCCTTGTCGTTTATCAAAACATTTGGGATTGCAGCTTGATAACAAAATATTTGTGTAACTATCTTGAACGTTGTTGGTTTGAGTGTGTGTGATTGTACTTATTTCCTGCTAAATGAGCTTGTTTACTTCCTTATGCTGCATTGCTTTCTGTATGTTGCATGGAGTTAGTGTTTTTAGCGATGGACATTTGTTTGTATATGGATTTTCATGTCATATTACAATTTTGTTCATTCTTTTCAATAAGGACCGATGATGAGGATTCTAAGCAAAATGATGATTATGTATTGTTTACGTAAAGCACTAGTTTGTGGATAGCTCAATGTCCCTTTTTACTATCTCATCTCCTTTCTTCTTGCTTTCTATCCTACTTTATTTTTTAATCGTCGATCGATTTTCTCTGTCACCCCATTGAAACTCAAGGGGGCATCCTTCATCCTTCATCCTATTAATTTTTCTTCCACCCCTTCAAAATTTTCTACTTGTTTATGCTCGTCTACTTTCTTTGAAGTGACGTCGGTTATGTCACCCCAAAGAAGCGCAAATGTAGACACCTGTAGTTTGATCAAAGAACTATTATTCCTAATATTTCCCTAGCTAGTCCTCTTCCTACAAGTTGGCCACACCTCGTTAGTTAGACCTATCTAACTCCCCTCTTATGACACTCTTTTGGTTGTATTTCCTCTAGTAAACTAATTAAATAGGTTATAATAACCTCTTCTTGGATAATATTCTCTTCTTTATAACCTCTATTAGGTCCTGGAATATCAATCTACTTCATTGGATTGATTAGGCATTTTAGAACCCTCCTAGAAATCTAATTTCTCTCTAAATAGGATTAATTACCCTCTAAACAGGGGGTTAGCTAGTCTTAACAATGATCAACCTCTCTCTAAAACTACTCAAATCTTACTTTGACTTGCTAATTAACTTGTTGACTCCTTTTCGTCCCACATGCACCAAAAAGCCTCCCATTTCCCAAATGGAAAACTATAAATAGCCTACTACCCCCCTCTTATTTCCAAGAACACTTCTTCCCTCTAACCTAAACTATAGTATTATTGCTAGGATTAGGAGTTTTTATTGAGCTATTTGCTTTGCTTTTGCATCTCTATCACACAACATGGAGTAAATGGGAAGAATTGTTGGCCTTGAAGCCATTAATGGTGAGATCCCATTCTCTTGAAGCATAAAGCCGATTGGTTAGATCCTCTTAGGTTCATTTACTTTAAGCTTTCAACAATAGAGGTTAACTTCATTTGTTTAAGTTACTTGTTTACTTCAAGTTAATGCATGAAAATAGGATACCTTGCTCATTTCTTATCATATGGTCCATTGAGGGGATTTTTGCACAAAGCTTTGGGGTTCTTTAGTGTTTCTTACCCCATTTCAATAGCTCTTGCAAAACCTTTCATTGAACACACACCTAACAACACTAAATTGAGATTCAAAAGAACAGGGATATGGCCTCTTAATCCCAATGCCTTGGATGAAGACATGGGACCTAACAGAACATTTGATACATCTTTTCAAGATGATGTTGGTGCAACAAAAAATATGCTTCATCTATCTAGGGTTGATTTAGAGAAAAGTGAAGATGTTGAGATGGTGCCTAACACACAATTGGGGAAAGAATCAGAAGCTCAACAAGAAGGAGATAAATATAAATGAATGTGTTGATCAACAATTGGAAACTCCAAATGGAATTAATCAAATTGATGAGTCACTATCTATGCCCACAGAAGATAGCCCTCCTGATTGGATGAAAGAAACAACTCTTAATCTTGGTGTAAACTTGAACTTCAATAATGAAGAGGTCAGACTCTCTTTACCCTCTCAGCCAACACTACTTCATGACTTAGATTTGGTGCACTACTATGTTGACATCAAGCTAAAGAAAATGATGCAGAATCACATTTAGAGGCAGTAGGGGTATTAGGGCAGAGTCAAACCAAACCTATGAGGGAAACCAAGGACAAAGAACTCTTAGTAGATTCTTGAAACTCCCAGTGGAAAAGGTTAGAGAATCATCAAGGTAAAATAGTGATTCTGGTATAAGATTGAGTAGGGAATCTCAACAAATCACTTGTAGATTAGTACATGGAGCTTCTAATTGAGAAAGAGAACAAAAAGAAAGAAATGGATGAATTGAAGCAAAGAAAAAAAAGGAACAAATTCGGGAGAAGATGGTTGAATGAATTGTTGAAAGGGAAAGGAAGGAGTAGGAAAAATTAAAAAAGAATATAGAAGGAAAACAAAGAATCACTAAAAGTTGATGCAAAGGCAAGAAAGGGAGAAGAGGAAGGAACATGAAAGGATTCAAAGGGATCAAGAGAGAAAGGAGAAGGAGTTTGAGAAGGAAAGAAGAGAGTTAGAAAGGAAAAGGAGATTGAGTAGTCTAATTAATCCTTTTCTGATTAACACCCAATGTTAAGAGAATTGATGGGCATACATTGCCCTTATAAGTTTCAACACACAATTTTGTAGTTAGAGTGAATGCTTCTCCAAGTTCCTATCCATTCCCAACTACACCTATGAGGATGCGTTATCCAATTTCCCCAGGCAAAATTGGTCAAACATGACCCTACACATAAGAAAATTGGAAGATTTGGATCTGTCTCATGAGCTCGCATCAAAATCCAACAATCAAGGGGCAGGTGGATTCGACAATGGAGGAGCAAGGATAGGTGAAGGAGGCCAATGACAATTAAAAGAGACCGAAGGCTCAACGGAAGGAAAGCGGTGAAAGGGGCTTGAAGTTTTGAACTTTTACGCATATGAGCTGTCTCGGGGCAAACAATAGACTTGCGGGAGGTGCCACGCATCATCTTGGCACAATTCCAAAAGGCACAGTGAAACAGAGACCCTAAACGAGCGTGATCCCCCCACGTGGATCAAAGGAAATAGAGCAGTGTGGACGAGTGCAGTGTCCAAGCTAGCAGAGAGGCCCCATGTGTCTCTTCGGTGCATCTCAAAAGAAAATCTAAAGGCGGTCCCTAAATGATCACGGAGCCTCCATGTGCCCCAAGTCTGAAAAGGTTACACCAGCTATTGAAAATTCTTAATAGGGACAAAGACTACGGAAGCCTCCACGTGCCTCATCGGTGCAACACCAAAGTTGGGTCCAAATAGCGGTCCTCAAATGAGTGCCATCTCGCCACATAGTCGGGGTTAAATTTAGAGACAAAACGGCTATTGAAAATTCCAAGGCCGACGAGAGGAGCCACGTGTCCTAACGGTGCAAATTTGAAGGCATGACCCAAAGGGCAAGACCCAAACAAGCGCGAGCCCCCCACGTGTCCCAAGTCAAACATATGGCCCCACCAAACAAAAGGACTAAGCCAAACACAAGGAAATGGAGGGGCAGCTCGTAGATGATACCACGAGTCCCACTATCACAATTTAGGGGCTGGATACAAGGGTCCCACCCGTAAAGGTAGTATTCATCTGAGACCCAAATCAGCTAAGTAAAGAAGGGCCGACAGAAGCCTCCACGCATCATCTTGGTGCATATTCAAAGGTAAAATATGGAGTTAGTCTCCAAACTAGCGCCCGCCCTCCATGTGTCTAAGGCCCATAAAGGGACATGTGGCCATGTTTCAAGTCAAAGCGAGACCGATGGACTTGGGAAGAATTTTCGCCAAAGGGGAAGATTGCAGACCGGTGGGGTGGCGGGAGATATTTGGCATTTTGCACTTTTCACAAAAGGCACAAGTTACAATTGCGGGCCCGCGAGCCCATGGAGGATCTTTGCACCAAATGAAGAAAAAAATGCCTAAGGCCCACAAAGGGACACGTGGCCATGTCTCAGGTCAAAGTGGGAAGGCGGGTCGTCAGGGAAACTTTGGAAATTTTACAACTTTTGCAAATGGCGCAATTTCAATTTTGGGCCCATGGATCTCGGGGCTGCAGGAAGTTTTGTGATTTTTGTGTGAGGGTCATGGCATGCAGAAGTGAATTTTGGGTGCTGGGGCTGCGGGAAGTTTTGTGATTTTTGTGTCTTTTCACAAAAGCACAATTTGTATTTTTAGGCCCATGGATCCGCTTTGCAAAGATTACATTTTCACCATTTTTGCATAGTCTCGATGCAGAATCTTCAGACGACCATATCTTTTGACTGGAAGCTTGGATTTGAGCAAGAGAAGACTTTTTGGAAAGGTCTCAACATCCTCTACGCCATGGAAGCCTAAAATTTTAATTTTGACAAGGTTAGGTGGGTGAAAAATAGGAAAATGTATTTCAATCCATTAATACGGAATCGATTGCTTCAACTACCCAGATTTGATCTGATTTGCCATCTTTCCTTCTCCAACACACCAAACAAACATGGGGAACCAGAATTGACAGATTGTAGGTGGATTTGTAGGGCATTGATGGTTGGTGGTTGAGCTTTCAGAGAAGAATCTGATTTTTCTTCTTTCTCTCTCACCTTGACCTTCTATATATTGTAAACACTTCTCATTTGACATAGGTAGAGATATTCTAGGTGTGGGAAAACTTTGTAAAATTTGTTTCCCAACTCCATTTGAGTTGTAAGCCTTCTCCTACTCTGGAAAGTGGATTTTATGCCTCTGAGAAGAAATGTAATGGTCTATGCACCTTCTAGAGCAATAAACTCATGTTTTTGTGGTGTTCTTCAACCCTCTCTCGTGTTTTATTGTTTCTCCATGCCTCTCCCTTTCAGATCTGTTTTTGTGCATGTATTTCACATTTGTAGGTGCAAGATGTTGTGTTTCATGGAGTTTTGATGGTGGATTAGGATCTGGGTCTATGTCACTTCTATCTGACCTCCCTCATCTCCTTTTCCCCTGTTTCATCCTCCCTCAGCAGAGTATCTCACCTCTTTCCTTTTCTAGTGTATCACCGCTTTAGTGTAGGCTCTCTTTTCACTCTTTGTTTCTCTCTGGTTCCTTAGAATGGTTAGATTAGGATAGATTGGCTTTTCCTGCACTAGAGTAGATTGTGGCAAGTAGTTTAGGAACAAGAACCAACTTTCTCTAGAGGGCCATCTCAAGTTTGCAAGTCCCACTAGCTTGAGAGATGGTCCAATGTTATGCAATCACACCGGATGCCCCACTTAAACTTGAGGCCATTCGAGGGTGTTGTGATTTTGCACTAACAATTTTGGCATGCTCGGTGGGACACTCAAAGTTATATTTTCTCATATTTCTCAGGTGTCTCATTATCAAAAACTAAATCTAAGGCCACCGTGTGACCACACTAACGGTTTTGGCACACTTAGTGGGATAGGTGTCTCATTAAGCACCTTACCACTTCATTTCATCAACTTGATGTGTTGTTGGTGAGATTCAACCTTTTGAGGCACTTTCAAGCACATCTGGCAACTCCATTTGGTCAAACAACCCATTCTTTGAGTTGCAGACCTTCTTTCCATCCATTTCCACTCATTTTCTTTCCATATCTCTAATTTTCTTCCATTCATGAAGTTGTGCAATCACGACTTCATTCCCAACTTGGAACTCACACTTGCAGCAACAACAGTGCAGTCCACCTCCAATGTATTTCACGACTCCTCCAGATCAGCATTATGATTAGATTCAAAACCATTATGCTTACCCATATGAGCGGGTCAAAGCCAGTTTGGCTATGGAGCTTATCAAGAACAAGGGAGACGCATAAAATGGCGATGGTTATGTGGAGAATGCTGGTCTGATGGAGACAATTAAAAAATTGGAGGCACGCATGGTGCATTCAAGGGCTACAACGCATAGATGAAAGCATTTAGGATTGGTTGTAGGGCACCTTGTCCATGGGGAGGCCCTTTTCCAAGACACTATAGCCCATAAGAGAAGCTTGACTTCATGGTTGAGATGCTGCCCCAAATTGCGCAATGGGATGAGGAGATAGAGGCCTATGAACTTGGTGTTAGGGAGCCTTGTCAATGGGTAAGTCCTACACCATCATCTAGTAATTTTCTCTTCATTCCCCAAGTAGCACCATCTCAACCGGAGCTTCAATTTCCAAGCTTCCCATCTTACGCCCTGCTGCCCCAAGTGTCGGTTTCCCTCTCCATCTCCTAATCTTCCCCTCTCATCTCATTTCCTCTTCCCCTACTATACAAAAAAACTCTCCTTGATGGTTAAACCTTCGTCGAGGAGGCCGGGAAATGATCAAGTTGGGACAATAAGTGGTGGAAGCTTTAAGAGTGTTAGCAAAAATTAACAAACTCAAGAAGAGAGGAGCTACTCCAAATCCAAAATAAGAGGAGTACATTCCGGCTGTGTGGAGAGGACCATGCAGGCTTGAAGCTCCAAGTATGGAGCAGCCACATAAGAACCTTTAGTTCTTCCTCCCACTTCATACCCTTTGATCTTTAATATCGAAGAAGAGTTTTAGATTTCAAACTTCATGTTTGAGGATAAGGGGAACCATGGTGAGCAAATTACAGATCCGGAAGACACCATGGAGGAGGTCGAGCATACGCAACAGGACAACAGGAGGAAGATTTTCATCGACTTGAGGATTTCCTCGATGGTGAGGAGCTTTGAGGAGATCATGCATTTACTCCTCCGTCATCTGCCTTCCAAGTACATGAGTCTGTTTTCATGGAGGAGAGCATTCAAAGACATCAACCCGCATTTCACAGGATCCTTTGGAACCAAGAGTGGAGATCATAATCTTCCATGTATTCCTTAGGAGGAGAAAGGAAAGGGGCATGAGGATCTCATCTCTCTCACACCATCCATCTTGAGGAAGGTCCAGAGGAAGACTCCACTCTTGGAGTTGAAATTCAGAACAATGGGCACATCCATCGGATCAAACCGTGCCCAATCAGGTACTTGGCTTCATTGGAGCCAAGGGAGAAGCCAAAACCGGTCATGCCCACTTCAGGGCATGAGGATGAGCTCAAAGCACCAAGGGATCACCATGCAATGCCTCTTCAATCCAAATGTAGAGCAACTAAAAGAGGCATTTGTCTTGTTTCCAGTTGATACCTTGATGATTTGGGTGGAAGATCGGCCTCTTGTCGATTTCTCACTCATAATAAGAGCCATGTTCACAAATCATATACATGGCCATGTTTTTTAAAGAAGGAAGTTATTTCTCCCTGCCTGTGGTAGGCTTTGTTTAGCTTTTCTTTGTTAGGGTTAGTGTAGGAGTAGGAGTAGGTTTTCTTTCAGCAGAAGAAGTGCTTTTGCACACTCTGCATGTTCCAATTAGAGAATGTATGATTTTTATTTTTGTACATAGTGTGTTGTGGTGTTTTGTTGCTCTTGCACAAGATACATTGAAGGTAGCAATGGTGGGATTGCCCAGGCCCAATTGTTGGACCACGATTGTCATTAGACCAAAACCCATAGGTATTAGTCTTCGATATAAGCATCATAGTTAGGATCTACGAGAGGTGGTTAGTCCATGTCACGAAATTCACGGGAGTCTTTGGACACATGATGCCACTAATATCCCCCTCAAACCCAAGTGAGTTTCAAACTCTAGGGGCTGAACTTCGCTCAAGATACCATTTGTTGGACCATGATTGTCATTAGACCAAAACCCATAGGTATTAGTCTCCGATACAATCGTCAGAGTTAGGATCTATGAGAGGCGGTTAGTCCATGTCACGAAATTCACGGGGAGCATTGGACACACATGCCAACACCAATAATGTTTTAGATAATGAGGCAAGCTCAGTGGTCACCAAGTGCAAACGTTGGACTCAAGTTTCAGAGACAGGATCAGTACCAGGCTCTCATTCATGACTCCATGCCCAATGGATGCAACAAGGCCAATGATCTCTTCATCTAGCAGGTAGATGTCCCCGTGAGTCACCAAATTGTTATCCAATTTTCCCCGGAAAATTGGTCAAATACAACCCTGCACACAAGAAAATTGGAAGATCGACTCTCTCTCCCAAGCTCACATTCAAATCCAACAATCAAGGGGCAAGTAGACTGTATAATGGAGGAGCAAGGGTCGGTGAAGGAGGCCAATGATGATTATAAGAGACCAAAAGGATCAACAAGAAAGAAAGCGGTGAAAGGGGCTTGAAGTTTTGGACTTCGCCACATACAAGCTATCTTAGGGCCAAACAAGCAGACTCATGGGAGGTGCCACGCGTCATCTTGGTACAATTCCAAAAGTGCGGTGAAACAGGGGACCCCAAACGAGTGCGATCCACCCATGTATCAAAGAAATAGAAGGCAGTCTGCGGATGGTACCAAGTGTCCAACCATCGGTGGAGGCCCCACGTGTCTCTTCGGTGCATCTCCAAAAGAAAAAGCCAGAGAGCGGTCCCTAAATGAGTGAGGATCCTCCAGTGCAGTGCGAAAAGGTTACACCGATTGTTGAAAATATTAACATAGATGGGAGCCTATGGAAGCCTCCATGTGCCTCATCAGTGAAACACCAAAGTTGGGTCCAAATAGCAGGTCCTCAAATGAGTGCCAGCTTGCCACGTAGTCGAGGTCAAATTTGGAGACAGAGCCAGCCGTTGAAATGTCCAAGGCCGACGAGAGAAGCCATGCGTCCTAACGGTGCAACTTCGAAGGTGCGACCCAAAGGGTAGGACCCAAACAAGCATGCAAGCCCCCACGTGTCCCAAGTCAAACATATGGCCCCGCCAAACAAAAGGGACTAAGCCAAACACAAGGAAATGAAGGGCAGCCCACGGATGATACCACGTGTCCCACTGTCACAATTTAGGGGCTGGCTACAAGGGTCCCACCCGTAAAGGTAGTATTCATCTGAGACCCGAAATCGGCTAAGTAAAGAAGGGCCGACGGAAGCCTCCACGCATCATCTTGGCGCATATTCAAAGGTAAAATCTAGAGGTAGTCTCCAAACTAGTGCCATCCCTCCACGTGTCCAAGGACCACAAAGGGACACATGGCCATGTTTCAAGTCAAAGTGGATTTGGTGGACTTGGGAAGAATTTTCGCCAAAGGGGAAGATTGGGACCGCGGGAGATATTTTGGCATTTTGCACTTTTCGCAAAAGGCACAAGTTATAATTGCGGGCCCGTGAGCCCACGAAGGATCTTTGCGCCAAATGAAGAAAAAAATTCCTAAGGCTCGCAAAGGGACATGTGGCCATGTCTCAGGCCAAAGCGGGAAGGCGGGTTGTTGGGGAAACTTTGAAAATTTTGCAACTTTTGCAAATAGCGCAATTTCAATTTTGGGCCCGTGGAGGCTTTCGAGTAAAAGTGAATTTTAGGTCTGCGAAGGTTGCAGCTCATGGGGACTGCGGTGAAGTTTTATGATTTTTGTGTCTTTTCACAAAAAGCACAGTTTGTATTTTCGGGCCCATGGATCCGCTTTACAAAGATTACATTTTCACCATTTTTGCATAGTCTTGATGCAGAATCTTCAAACGACTTGACATATCTTTTGATTTGGAAGCTCAGATTGGAGCAAGAGAAGACTTTTTGGAAAGGTCTTGACATCCTCTACGCCATGGAGGCATAAAATTTTAATTTTGGAAAGGTTAGGTGGGTGAAAAATAGGAAAACGTCTTTCAATCCATTAATACGGAATCTGATTACTTCAACTACCCAGATTTGATCTGATTTGCCATCTTTCCTTCTCCAACATGCCAAACAGACATGGGGAACTAGAATTGACAGATTGTAGGTGGATTTGTAGGGCATTGATGGTTGGTGGTTGAGCTTTTAGAGCAGAATTTGATTTTTCTTCTTTCTCTCTCGCTTCGACCTTCTATATATTGTAAACACTTCTCATTTGAGAAGGGAGAGACATTTTGGGTGTGGGGAAACTCTGTAAAATTTGTTTCCTAACTCCATTTGAGTGTAAGCCTTCTCTATGCTTGGAAAGTGGATTTTATGCCTCGAGCAGAAATGTAATGGTCTCGTATGGTCTGCACACCTTCTAGAGCAATACACTCATGTTTTTGTGGTGTTCTTCAACCCTCTCTCGTGTTTTATTGTTTCTTCGTGCCTCTCCCTTTCAGATCTATTTTTGCATGCATTTCACATTTGCGGAGTGCGGGGATGTTGTGTTTCATGGAGTTTTGGTGGTGAATTAAGATCGGGTCTATGTCACTTCATCGACCTCCCTCATCTCTCTTTTTCCCCTGTTTCATCCTCCCTCAACAAAGTATCTCACCTCTTTCCTTTTCTGGTGTATCACTGCTTTAGTGTAGGCTCTCTTTCACTCTCTCTTTCTCTTTAGTTCCTTGGAGTGGTTAAATTAGGATAGATTAGCATTTCCTGCACTAGAGTAGATTGTGGCAGGTAGTTTAGGAACAAGAACCAACTTTCTCTGGAGGGCCATCTCAAGTTCGCAAGTCCCACAACTTGAGAGATGGTCCCATGTTATGCAATCACACCGGATACCCCACCCAATCCCACAGACCATTCGGGGGTGTTGTGATTTTGTACTAACATGATGTCAACATGGGAGGTGACTACAAATTAACACCCTAACTTCAACCTCAACTGCAAATTCAACACCACCCTTCCCCGAATTTTGGAAATGATATTATGGAAAGTAAATATTTATTTTTGAAGGCTGAGTTTTTGATGTCTAGAATTGGCCTTTCGATTTAAAAATTACAATATAGTTATAATAGTTATATGGCCCAAGTATGTTGTATGGCCATGTTTTTGTAATGGACACAGTTCAAATGTTTACTTGAATGAATATATGTCTTCCAAGTTATGTGATTTTTTTCAAGGTTTTAAACTCCTATTGTTTCTAAAAATTACGTTGAAAAGCTGAAAAATAGTAAATGCAGTATGTAATTTGCTAATAACCTATATTGGTCATTAATGTAACAACCAAAAGCCAATAACACAATCTACCAGTAGAAAAGAAAAATATGAAATAGTTTCTATCACTTCCTTAATGAGGGTAAAAACCTCACCTATTAAAACTGTATGGAGTGTAGATATTCAAAGAGAATCAAACAATTTCCAAACTTATTTGATGTGTTGATAAACACAATAAAAATCATGCTCTGCATCTGCACTTCTAATCTGAGTCACTCCAACAAGCATAGCAACACCACTGCAACACATGTACAAAAATACTATCATCTTTTAATATGTAAAATCACCAAAATCTGCAAAAACTATCTACAAAAACAAAATCTATATTACCAGAACTGTTAAAATCCTGTGTGTGAGGAGGTGGTGGAAGATGTAAAACATCACCTGCAAATATGATGGTGATGGTTTGTATTCTTTGCAAACGAAGCTTTCAAACATCTTTTTTCATTTTTGTTTGGTTACAGTGAATGGGTGTCTCAACCAGACTCGCAAATCTTAGGGTCAGAACTCTAGACAAAACTGGGTGAAAATTCTGCGATAGAAAATGAATCAGATTTGAACAATAGCAAGAATTAGCAGAAACATGGTTTTTTTATAGAATAATGGTTCTTCTAGAGGCGGTTTTTATGACAAAAAGATGGAAGGAACCCAAGTAGCTATTAATGAAGCAGAACCAAATCCAGTTGGATAAAAGAGGAAAAATCACTATGAAAATCCAAAAAAATTGCATCACAAAAGCCAACAATGTGATTTGATAGAACCACTTTGTGGGATACGTAGAATGGCAAGTAGAAGCATGGATATATACCTAAGATACTATGTATAGTGCAAAGAAAATAGATAAAGACCCAAAGAATTTGAAACAGATAAAAGACATAAGCAAATAAGCGAAAAAATCACTAAGAAATACAGTGTTTGTGCACATGTAGAGACAAGATTCATAGTCAAAGGATGAAGCGAGGAAGGAATAACGAGTTCCACACGCAGAGACAAGATTTACATTGAGAAAAATTAAGCAATGACTAAGCACAAAACCTGTAAGATGAAAAATTCCCTGCAGAAAGCTTACAAAACATGAAGTCGTGGTGCTCTTGCAATGAAATGTCGGTGAGGTTCAAGCGGAAAACTCCACGCAAGTAATGGATGGCGGTGAGAAGTTAATTCGTGCATTCAATGGCAATAAATGAAGCAACAATGTACACATTAAGATTTACTTCGTTGAAAGAACACGACATTCCCTTTCTAATTTAATACCATATCTACATGTAAAGATTTCTTTGTCCTCGAAAATAGTGGATCCCTTTGTAATAAGTGGCAGACTAAATAGTAATAGGTGGGGTGATTAAGTGGCATGTATTGGTCCAACCCCAGAAAAGACAAAAATTTTGACACCTCACACTCCAACAAGTATGCACGGTGGGTTACGTGTCAGATTTGTTTGGAAAGCAAATTGGGCTATAGAGAATTCTCAAGCGCTTCTTTTGGCAGGTTTTTGGGATTACCAGGTGCCATACAATGCTCGGTATAGTCTCCCAAAGTTTGGGTGCACCATGACTAGCTCCCCTCCTTATATATTAAATTTACGAAGGACAAAAAAGAAAAAATATTAACAAAAAGTGATTAAGATCTTGAATATTCCCCCCACTCCCAAAATTCATATAAGATGTTGACTTTTGGTAAATCAAACTTTAATTTTAGTAATATAAATGGCTAAGTGATATAGAATCCTGTTGATGCCACCGGGGGGTTAAATTTGATTGTCGTTTAGACGTTTTTTATGATTTTGGACATAAAATACTTGTAAATATCTGATTCACATGCAATTTGCATATTTAAAACGATGTCATTTTTATATAGATTTGTATAAATATTATAAAAAATGTAAATTTATATTATAAAATATATAATAAATTAGAATAATTAGTAAAAATAACATTATTTTGTGTTTTTGAAGGGCATCCACAAAAAATGTTTGGCACTACATGCCACATAGATCAAAATTATAAATTAAAATGGACATTGAATAACTTGTCAAAAATAGTGGTTGGAATTTTGTTCATTGGTGGGGTTCCCTAATAACTTCATGCGGAGATAATATGTTAAAGCACTTAATCATTCTTTCAATCTACCTTGACAACAACACTTACATTCTTGAGAGTGACTATTAGCAAACTTACATGTCTCACTTGCATTTGCAACTTTTTTTTTGGCTTTAATAGAAAATCAATATTGTCAATCACACCCCTTATCAACAACTACAAAAATAATAACTCTATTTCTATATCAAACAAGGCCATGATATGGCAAATACTGCCGAAGGTGATACTTTGTGGGATGTAGGGAGAACAATTGTAAATGCAAAGTTTTTGAACAAATGTAAAAACAAATGACAGTGCTAAAGTTTTGAGTTGCAAAGAAAATATTTTACATACAATAAAACATAAACGAAACAAGACAAGAGTTTCCACTTACGTCGTTGTGTGTGATTGAATAAAATTACATGTAAAATGTATAGTAACTTGTCTATGTGAGCATTGTTTGTGTAAGAACTCTTTGAAAGAGAAGATACTTTACCATAGTTTATGAAAAGAAACAAAAACAAAAAAACATTGTTTGAAGAAGGAAAAGATAAACGCCTATTGTGAATAAAACCGTGGTATGTGTTATATTTTATGTAATTTTTTCAAAGATGCTTTGCTCAAATATATTGCTCATTTCTTCAGCATGGGGTACGCAAGTGAGAACATGAAACTGGGTGTATGAAATTGATTAATTTGATATTGCCCCTTCTAAGTAAATATCTTCCAATTTTGGATTAAAATAACAGATTCACATAATGCCATGTGACAATACACATTTATTAAATGACTGAAATAGTATATTCGTATTCACGAGAACGATTTTATGCGTGAGAAAGAAGCTTAAATTGTAATATTCAATCATGCTAAAATACACATTTTTAATTATTATATTTAAGTTTAACCTTCCATTTAATGTGGATCTCTTCTTAAAATATATTGAGCACTTAACCTTCATATACCGTATTTAAATAATTAATACAAAGTCAACTCCGAATAATCTTTATGATTACAAATGTATATATATTAGGGAAGGGTATAAAATTAATTTAATGCTTAAAAACTTGTGGAAATGTGTTGAGGGGACATGCTTCTTTGAGGAGCGGCTAGAAGTTTTAAGTATATTAATTAAACGGTGTTTCAAATCTTTTTGTCATAGGATCCCTTAATTTTAAAAGGGTTTCTAGATAAGACCCAAAATTGTGAGAATGAATTTAATATTATATTGGGATGAGTGATCTTTGAAAATTGCAAGGGACGTACTACAATGGCTCCATGCCTTTAATGCTTTTATGACTTTAATTCTTCCCCTTATTGATTTGATTGGAACTTAGGATACGGAATAAAGGAAGGAAGAATTAGAAGGAAAATGGTCGGTCCATCCCCCCCACATATACGGGGAGAATATTTGTTACTTTTTGAAAAGTTTTGGAGTGCAATGTTTTTGTTTATTCTTTCGAAGGAGAAAATAGTGGCAGCGCGTGTCATTCATGGGGTGAGTCAAGCACGAATTTGGCCGGTCACCCACTGCTGTCAAAAGGAAATTTCATGACGGTTTAAGTGATATAGTTACCTTTCAATTTACGTTTTTAGTAAAATTTTAAATTGTCAAAAATCTTCATTGAAATCTTAATTTTTAATTTACGTTATTCAAAATAATAATCATGTACCTATATTGATGTTTGTATATCAAGCTTCTTCTTGATGTACAGTAACAAGATTCCTTAAATTTTCCTACAACAATAAAAATTTGAATTGAAACTTGCATAAAAGTTAAATGGAAACTTGTAGATTGTAATTGGTAATAACAAAATGAAAATAAATACGATCCACAATATCATTGAAATTAGAAACTTATATGTTTTTAGAAAAATCAAAGACAACGTGTGAACTCTGAGTTTAATAAATTCATTATTCACATAAACTTATTTTAGTTTCTAAATTTAAATTGGGAATTATTAAAAATCATTATCAATATGATTTATAGAATATTTGTAAAATGAATAAAATTCGGATTTCATATATATATATATATACCTTATATATTATATTTGACTATTATGAAATTTTACGGTTTTTAAATAATATAAACTTGCTGAAATACAGTTTTATTAAAAAATTCCCTGGCTAAATTGACGGGTTTGTTTTTTATTAAATTGTAATTTACGGTTAAAATACCAAAAACGGTCTACAGACCATCAAATTCAGTGCAGTGAGTTATTCATTTTCATAAATTGACTTATAAAAAAATCTGAGCATTAAATAAAAATTAAAAACATTACAATATGTATATATGTAAGATATTAGTGCGGACTTAAATTTAGTGAGATTTTTTAGGGTTTCCAAATCATTAGAAGATATTTGTTTTAAGGTTTTTTTAAATCTTAAAATCTTTTTTATTAGTTTGATTTTTAGGGTTTCCAAATCTAAGTATTTTTATAATCTTAAAATTATTTTGAGTTTTAAAGTTTTCAAATTGTTCGTGATAAATAGATTTGATATTTCTATAAGTTTTTATTTTCGAAATTAAATGCATTAATTTTTTTATTATTTATTATATTAAATATCTTTTTATGTGTCAAATAAAATATTTTTTATTTTGAAATTAAATGTGGTAAAAAAATTAATGTTATTTATATATATAAATATTTTCTATTATATAATTTTAAATAATTATTATCCTCCAATACATAATATATATATAAGCTTGAAAAAACTAATTTTCACTTTTTTAATGACCAATCACAATAAAGCATATTACATTTTAGATCATTTGTATATAGTTTTTAAAAATATGTATTTATTTGATTTTTTCAAAAAGTAGATTCTATTTTTCTATTGGCTGAAAATAAATTATAAGCATCTCAATTTTTTTATTAATAAAAACAAGAATTTTAAAATGTTTGATATACTTGCAATCGCATGCGTAAGGTGTGCGATGTTAACGCCCAAAGTGAAATGTTGGTAAGCGGAAAAAGAAAATGAGTAGACAACAAAGCAAGGTATGATTTAGCTATAATTTTTCTTGACATAGTTGTTAAAACAAAAATAATAAAAGCTTTTGTGAATAAGCTATAGACCTCCATGCAAGATAAATAGTAATGAGTTATGCTTTATGATTAAGGCCTTGATAATAAATTAATTTTATATATTGCATTGAATTTAGTGATGGTTTGATTAATGGTAAGTACATGTTCAAAAATGTCATACTAAAACAAATTACTTTAATTTTTTCCCATTAACTTACCTCGTAATCCGAAAGTGGAGGCCTCTCTTCTCATCTCGGTTGACTCGATTGTATCGGCTCGTATCATTCCAAAGTCAGCAATAAAGAGAGCACATTCACAAAAAATATCCAAAAACTCAATTCGGATAGGCGGCCGTGTGTGTGCATCAAGCGAGAGAACGAGGGTTTGTGGGTGGTAGTGGTTTTGGTGGGAAGAGTGGCGACTGCAAGTAGAAGTAGAAACTCTGAGCGGCCATGGATCTCACAGGGAATATTTTGCAAACAATTGTGACTTCTCCCTTCATGTTGCATGTCTCAAATATCCAGATTTCGAGCCCTTCCGTTGCAAAACTCTATTCATGCACATGCCCAAGCATCAATGCGCAAACCAAACAAACTGTGCATGCCCTAGTCGCTTAGGGTTTGCCCATTTTTTAGGGCTTGACCTTCAGATCCGCAGCCCAAAAATAATGTGTTTTCCGTCTCTGCATTCTCCACGATAGGAGCCCTGCGCCGAACACCACAGCAACCAAGAAAGGGCATCACATCCCCATTCTTGCAAAATGAATTTGGGAGGATCACCAAAGAAAACCCGGAAACAAAAGAAATTGAAGTCGTTTAAGAGCCAGGATGAAATCCAATGAGTTCGAAATAGATTAATACAGTAAATTTTGGGAGATTGGGTTGTTGGATGCGTGTTGAAGAATGAAATTCTAGTGCGTGTTGAAGAATGAAATTCTAGTGTTACACTGACCACTACCGAGTATTTAAAGACTATTGTATTTATGCAAAAGTTTTAAAAAAAAACTTAAAAATAGTAAATCTGTCCTAGTATGTAAAATTGGAAAAATAAAATTGTTAAAAATAGCAAAAAAATTTTGTTAAAAATAGCAAAACCGTCATTTAAGCCGTCAAATTTGACACAGTCCTATGAATGTCCGCAAAGCCTTTTCCCATAGGGGTAACGCCTTGGCGTAATTATATTTTAAACATTATAATTATAAAAATATTGAGGTATTGTAATTAATGTTGCAAGTACAACATTAAATAATCATTAAATAGTGCAATAATTGAACCGGCTTGAGATACGAGATACAAATCGGATAAATTTACAACTTACAAGAAGTAAGTAGTTCAATCCAATTTAGACCAAACGCGGGTAAAAGTCATTTCATCTCTATCTCATATATAATTTTCATTTTTGATTGATAGATTTTCTTTTGAATGAATACATCCATACTCATTGTTGATCCATATGTGAGTTTTCTCTTTCATCCATTGACTAGAACTTTCCTAGTTTGCACAACATTTTTCGCCAATCTCCACTGATAAACAATGTAGCAATAGCAATCTACTGAATTTGAGAATTGATAGAAAAAACTAAGAAAAAACAAAAATTCATTAGTGGGTACTCATTTTTTCTATGCATAGTCTTGCTTACCTGCCAAGGTATCAATAAGAGTGGATTTTCCCTGATCCGAAGGTCCCATGACAACCATAATATGACCAGGCTCAGCATACCCATCATTCCCCTCGGCCAGTCTTCGTGTCTCTCCTTTGGAATTTGTCACAGTAACAGTTAATTTTGCCTATGTTAGATAGGTAGAAAGAGGACCTATATCTGCTACATTGGCTGTATTTTTCCACAAAGTTTGGCTGAGAGGACTAAGTGTTTTCTGTGCAGGTGGTGGGGATGATTGAATCTCCATGGCAGTTGCAGGCGATAACAGAGACCTCGTATATTATGTTTAACTTGGAATTTTGAATCAAACTGCCATGAAAAGTATACTATAAATCTAAACATGGCAGGAAGGTGTAGGAGAAGCACGAGCATTCATTACAATTCAATTGAGTTTGGTGGCATGTTGGCTTCTGTAATCAATATATTCATCGGTTTATAGTTGTTGCTTTTTTAAGGTACGTCACATCGTCTTGGAAACATATACCAACCCATCTCGAGACGTTTTAGGAATTATTTTCTTTTTTTTAATTGGGTTCTAAAGTTTTGTCATCGGCGGAGGAATTCCATAATTATCAAAATAGGGACATTTAATTCAATTGATCGATATGTGGTGTGGAATGATTTAAACACACGAATCTCCATTTAGTAACACGATATTGAGAGATCTTTTTCTTGTTCTTATTACTTTGTGTTATGGATTGGAGGAGGAGGAAATCATGTGACTTAACCCAGGGCGTAATCATAGGCATAGTGGTTCTTCTACATTGGTGATCTTTGCAATTTTTGGTGTAAGTTTTTATGCCGTAAAGCAAAAAGGAGAGTTGAAAAGGCACTTGAATTCAGCAAACCCTTTGGTAATTTTTCCTGTTTACCCACCCATGCCATTGTCATTCAGATGCAATTTGAGATCATTTTATGGTTTGTTTTTTTTCCCTGTGATTTGATTCCTTTAGCTTCCTGGGGAGCAAGAGGTGGGTAAAGTGGTGGAGCTCCGAAACTGAAAGGTGCCAGATGGTTTTCTTTTCAAGAGCTTAAAATGGCCACTGATAATTTTTCAAAGGCGAATGAGATTTGTTCGGTGGCAACCACGCCAAGTTTTCTCTATTTTTTGGGTGAGCATAATTTTTCTCTTTATTTCAAAAAATATACTCACATTTCTTTTTCCACCATAATATATGCTTATTAGATTTTCCAAATCATTTTCCTATTGTCTGACTATTAGCACATTTATTTTTTTCCAGATCCTCATATACTTCTATGCATCATTGATAAGAAAAATAACTCTAACAAAACTTCCTTCCTAGATCAGTGGCCCTCCTTGCATTATTCTGTAATTTTATTTTCAATTGTTTATACCGAGCAATATGTACTCTATGTTCTATTGTATATTTTGACTTGTACATAAAATTTATCTACCTCCAAAAATGCTTGGTTTGTTCTTAAAATGCTTTAATTTTTGGTTATTCAAATGGCTTCACATGCCACTGCGTTTCAATCTAGTCACAATATATGTACTCCACATGCATTTAAAACTGCTACAAATATTAAAATATTGCTACAAATTTTAACATATTGCTGGAAATCTTAGCTTTATTTTCCATGCAATCAAGCTATCTACCTAGTTGTCTCAAATATAGATCTGTCTTTAGCATTAACTCTTGGAAATGTCACTTATGATATTTTTTGCTTCCAATTTCTATTTATTACTATATTTACTCTACATGCATTCCAAATTGTTGCAAATATTGACATGCTACTACAATTTACATAGTAGTCTTCACAAAATGAAAGTGTGGTTATAAGCCTCCCACCATACATCAACATATAATTTGCAACTGTGAAGAAACGAACTAGGGACTTAACTATATTATATAACCAATTGTTCTATCATAACTTCTCGCCCGACTCTTTACGCATACTTGCCACCGTAAATGCAATCGACCGCGTGGTCCACAAGCAACACCATAACCTCTTCCTCCACTAAAATGCACCTTCATCGGCAGGATTTGCCATTTCATGGCCTTGTTTGTTAGGGTTTCAAGTGGGATATTTATTAAGGTAAGTTTTGTTTTTATGTTACTTTTTGTAGCTTTAGCTTTCCATGTCATTCATGATAAATAATTTTGATATTTGTTAGGAATTTCATTTTCAAAATTAAGTGCGGTAACTATTTTTACTATTTATTGTATTACATGTTTTATATGATATTGATTATATATGTAAATGAATTATTTATATGGGTGATTGCACAAAGATGGGGGACCAAAAGTGGACACAAATATGTTTTTGGTCATTTTGGCCATAACGCGCTGTGTTATGGCTCGGACACCTATAACGCGAGCGTTATGGTTCGGTAAATCAGAGCCATAATGCGGCGCGTTATAACGTGCTCACGTTCCAAGGTGTTATGTGGTATATGTGCTTTTGGCATGCTTCTATTTACAAAAATAAATGTTTATTATTATTTATATTTTATTATTTCTTGTATAAGTTTTTCTTTTATTATTATTTATATTTTATTATTTCTTATACTTTAAATTTATTTTAGTAAATATAAGATGTTAGGGTCACTCTACACCTTATGGAACTAGTCTCATAGCTCCATCATCACGGTTTAGAAGATAGTTTTTTCAGATTCTAATCTGGTCAATACATAGGTATTTTTCAGGATTTTAGCATTCAACCTTTAAGCTTTTAGGGTTTAAATTATACAATCGATATTTGTTTTGTGAAAGAATATAGTCATTGTTTAGGTTTTGGGGCCTTTTGGATTGGTTATTGACATTTGTAGGAGTGTTAAATGTGTCAAAACTATATATTTTAAGCCTCACAACTCCCAAAGGTAGCAACAATTGCTCGAATATATGGACTCATGCAATTCCTTATAACACATAATAAATCAAAACACATATGCAAGTTTTTATTAATTCAAATAATCAAGGGAATGGTCATCATGAGGTCTATGAAGGATCTAAAACATCATGAGGTGATGCAGAGCTCCAACACATTTGTATGCATTCATCAACTCATAACAACCAATTTCAATCATTCTCATTAGTATCTTGTTTTTAGAAGTCTTTCCAACAAGCTCTATAGGATCAAACATGCAAAAATGACACAATCAACCTAAAACTTACCCTTCCAACCCCATATTCTGCTCTCACATTTTGTACACAAGCCCAATCAACTGTTAAAATGACTCACTTTCTTGTAAAACCTCATTTTCTCATACTTCCACTCTATTCCTCTCACTAGCTTTAAGTGTCCTAATTCCAAATCAAGCACAAATTTGGAATTTTTTTCTTCCATTTTCTCCTTTCAACTCTTTATATTGTTTCACCATGCTCAGACTAACATGAAACCATTCAAATCTTTATATTGTTAGAGATTGTTTACTTAGAGAATGTGTTGTGGTGCTTAGATGATTAATTTATGTGGCTTATTGAATGTTGTATCTCTCTCTCTCTCTCTCTCTCTTGTCTCACTCACTCTCTCACATTCTCTCTCACTCTCACTCTCTCCTTATCATTCTCTCACTTTCTATTTATCTCTCTCTCTCACTCTCTCTCCCTCTCATGTTTTATTTCTCTCTCTCTCTCTCTCAATCTCAATCTCAATCTCAATCTCAATCTCACTCTCACTCTCTTTTCCTCTCACACTCTCACTAACTCTTTCTTTATTTTGAATCAAACAAACTTCAGTTTTATTGATGACTCGACTAGGAGGGCATGACAACCACAAGGAAACTTGGAGATTGTTTAAAATCCCTCTAGTCTACAATAGTGATTACAAAGTGAAAACTACTCTTGATCTTCTGCACTACAAGGATCGAAAAACCTCATATATTTCCAGTAGGTCTCATGAGTGATTTCATCTTTGGAATATCAATATTAGGACCATATTTCCTAGTCTCGTGCCTAAAACCATCATTGAGTCTACTTGTATAACTATCTTGTTTATGAGGGTGGGAAAAATAACTAAATGGATATGACATCTACCTTGTGCCTTGCAATGCATATTACACATCTCTTCCAAACTTTTTTTCTCCCCACATATACTTGTGCTCTTGAATGTCAATTTCTTCACACTCTGAAACAAATTTCACATTTCTCATATTTCCATGTATGGTATTATGCAAGCCTAGATGACCCATTGGAAGCTAGAAAAAATAACCACATGCTCATATTCACATTCATGATTCACTTTGATACATGTTCATATTCACAAGAACCTATTCTTCCTTGAAAGTTCCTAGTTTGTCTCAGTAATGGTGTCTCCCTATATCCAAGGTTGAGGACTACTTTGGGGTTTGTGGTAGGATTAGACATTCAGGAATCATCGAGTGTCTAAATCAGAATGTTGTTGTATCTGGAGAAACATTTTCAAACATGGGAGTAATGCATCTTGGAAAATAAAATTGAACCTAAAAATCCTCTCAAATTTCCAGCTTACACAAGCACTAGACATATCAAGCTTTGTTCTTCGAATGAAATCTTTGTTCGGACATCTTGCAACTGAAAGAATTATTCAAAAGAATTAGGGTTTATGATTTAGGGCTCGGGGTTAAAGGTTTAGGGTTTAGGGTTTAGGGCTCATGTTTAGGGTTCAAGGTTTAGGGCTTAGGGATGAGGGTTGAGTGTTTAGTGTGTAGGCCTCAAGGTTTAGGGTTTATGATTGAAGGTTTAGGGCTTAGGGTTTAAGGATTAGGGTTTAGTGTTTAGTGTTTAGGGTTTAAGGTTTAGGGATTAAGATTTAGGGTTTATTTTTTTAGGGGTTAGTGTTTATTGTTTAGGATTTAGGGTTTAGGGTTAAGATTGAATGTTGATGTTTTAGGGTTTAGGGTTCATGGTTTAGCATTCAAGGCTCATGGTTCATGGTTCATGGTTTAGGGCTTAGGGATATGGGTTGAATGTTTAAGGTTTATGGTTTAGGGTTAAAAAATTAGGGGTTAGGGTTTAGGACTCGGGTTTGAGGGTTGAGGATTGAGGTTTAGGGTTTAGGGTTTAGGGTTTAGGGCTCAGGGTTAAGGGTTGATGGTTTAGGGTTTAGGGTTTATGTCTCATGGTTGATGGTTTAGAGTTTAAGTTTATGGTTTATGGTTTAGGGATTAGGGATTAGGGTTTAGGGTTTAAAGTTCATGTTAGAAGTTTCATCACTCAAAAAAACAACCCGAGGTGTTAGGAAGGTGTTTTCAACTCACAAAATTTGGTCGCATCTTATGAGATCCTTACCCATGGTAAACAATAGTTTATTTATGATAGTACCCATTCTTAGAGGTACTTATCAATGTTTACAAATATTAACCTATCACCATGTGGTGATCATCTCTCTAATGCTTATAAATTTAGGGTCATTTTTGTCTAGAACCGAAAGGGGTAGTATCTACACTATCTTGAAATTATTCATGAAAAATTCGAGTCTTAGAGAAAAATGGATGTTACCATATGATTCAGATATCTTTCCAGTGCATGTTTTTTCCTCCTAACTCTTTATGGAGATCCCAAAATCATCTGAAGAAGTCAAATTTCACCATTAGAGTGTTTGTTCTCTACACCTAGAAAACCCGTTGTTGAGAATATTTTCCTTGAATAAGTAAAAATTTACTAAATCTTCCTAAACACTCCTACAAATATCAATAACCAATCCAAAGGCCATAAACCTAAACAATGTCGTATTATTTCACAAATCAGATATCAATTGTATAATTTGAACCCTAAAATCTTGAAGGTTGAATGTTGAAATCCTAAAAAATACCTATGTGCTGACCAGATTAGAATATGAAAAAATATCTTCTAAATCATGACATATGGAGTTGTGAGACTAGTTCCATAAGGTAAGGAGTGACCCTAACATATTTTATTATTATTTATATTCTATTATTTCTTATACTTAAACATTTATTTTTGTAAATAGAAGCATGCCTCAAGCACATATGCCACATAACACATAGGAATGTGAGCATGTTATATCGCGCTCACATTTCATCTTGTTGGGGTTTGGAATACCCAATCCAAAGGCTTGGATTTCCAAACTAGAGGTTTGGACCGTGTTCTGCATGATTAAAACCATGTTTAACAAAAAAACATCAAAATTTCATGTGTGCACTCCAATATATCATGCATTGAAACATAATATTCAAAAATAAATTATACTACGATGTTAAGCTCGGTTTTACCTTGATGATGATATAATTCTTTCTAAAATCCAATTAGTTTAAGGCTTTCATCCATAATTTCTTTTACTAGTGCCTTGTTTTCTTGCAAAAACCTATGCATACGTTTTGGTGCACAATTTACGATTTTTTCATCCAAATTAAAAAAAAAAACCTGGTTTTTTCTATGCACTAAAAAAACAAAAAAAATGAATTTTTCTCAAAGTTATGATATGCCACAAATATTTCATTATCGGGAAATGTGCACTTTGAAAATTAATAAAAAAATTCTATATTCATCCAAAACTTATGGAAATTTAGTGGGACCTCGTTGATTAACTAAAATAGAACTATATGCTAGGAAATAATAACTCTAGTTAATCTAATTAGGAGGACTAGAACGATGTAAATAAGTATGCTAAAATGATGTAAATTGATTGCAAAATTAAATATAATGGAAACAAAACCCTAAATATGCGAAGACAAGGAAGAGAAATGGCTTAGCTGATTATTGTAGATGGTCGCATAGTGTTGCGGCTCGACAATAGGTTCCAGGTGTGAACCCAAAACACTCACTTAGAAGTCCCTACGAAGGGTAGATATGGATGTTTTGAACTGCTAAATACCATGGAAGGTATTGGGTGCCCAGAGCATCCTAGTCTACGGTTTATGTGCCCTGGTCTCTATAAATACTCAAAAATTAGTTTCGTGGATCACAAGTTGATCTAAAACTCTTTCTATCAGTCATTTGGATTTGCAGATTATTTAAATGATGATCTGTAATACAAAAGGAAGTATCAAACCCTAGGAAAAATAAAATATGCAAATGAATGGGTCAGACTGACCTCAAGCTCCAAAACTAGTGGACTTATCGATGAGCACTGCACTACATTTCAGACTCGGATGTAGTTTTGGTGAGTGTGTGCATGTTGTGTCTAAGTTCTCTCATGCCTATCGCACTTTGTGAAGTAGTGATCAATAATAACTATAGAAAATATAAATAGAATGTGTACATGAAATAGAATAAGATTTGTCCCCCTATGCAGTGTGTATGTTGCAAGATATCCTAGCCTTGATGCATGACACTATGTGGATGCAAGTGATGCAATGGATGCAACTCTAGATGGAGTGATAGTAGTATGTGATGCTAGAACCCTCATTATGGTCTTATAACTTTATATTTATAGGGATCTCAAGCTTAATTTCGTAATTAATCCCGATAAGGCCGACTAGGAAAAGGATAAGGATGAAAAATGGCTAGAAAGGCCCCAAAAATAAGTGGGAAAGGATGTGCATAGATTGGGGGGCACCCAGTGGGACCGGGGGTGCCCCGGGTGCCCTAGTACAGCCGGGGCACCCTGATTTTGGGCTAGAATGATGGGGTAGTTGCGAAATGGATGGATAAGTGCTAGGAAAATACACAGAACTACGAAATAAAATATAAAATAAAGATGGCCAAAAGGTGGGATTAATTAGTACTTTATTCACTTGAGAACCTTCTAAATAGTAGTATAAGACTGGGCTAAATAATGTCTAAAGTGCATAATTTTGTGTCTACATTTTCCCCCACTTTATGTTGGTGAGCGGAATGCTTGGTAACATAAAGTAGATAGAGATGCATACCTGATATCCATGTAGAGTGTAGAAGAAGACGTTCGATGGACTAGAATCAAGCATGGAATGAAAAAAGAAAAATGTGGAGGAGCATGGATTATAAAGATGAAAAATGCACATAAAAAGTGATGAGAGTGAACCTAAGGTGGAGCAGCGTGTGTACTGTTGGGGTATGTAATGTACCCACATGGTCGGTAAAGGAAAATTCCTATAGAGGTGTGTTGTTGTTGTCATTGTCATTGTTGTTTTTGTTGCCCCAATTTGGTGTTATTTCTCATACGCACAGGACCTCCAGGAGAAAATGATCAAGTAGTCAAATATGTATGTATGTAAAAACGTTGTGTAAAATACGCATGTATATAGAAATGTGTAAAGTACAAAAATGTAAAATATACTAGAAAAAAATGTAAATGGAACATGTAGACATGATTCATGTCGTAAGATGGAGTGTAGAAGGATATCATGTATGCATCACGAGTTTTTGGGTGATCTCATGCCACCCTGGCTGAAGAAGTGTAGGAAGGAAATGAGTTGTATCCTCTAACTTTAGCCACTTCTACTGAATTGTGTGAAGATATTTTTTTACTATCTTGGTTTTTGGGTGATTAGATGCTTTCTTGGATGGGGAAGTGTAGAGAGGCACACCCACTGTAACCACCAAGCATGTAATTGCTCTGCAGAATTGCCAAAGGACACCATGTCCTATTAAGACCTCTATGTATGGAATTCGTAGACTAGTCTAAACTCACTCGATGTGTGTGAATCGATGTAAATATGTTGTGTTAGTAGAAAACCCTCAATGATGCCCCCCTCTTTGGGGGCACATGTGACTTCACTGAAAGGAGAATGCATCCCCAAAAGAGGACCAACCGCACTCTAACTTGTAGAACTCTACACTTTAGAGGGAAAGGGGAAGCGCTTGGTGGATATCAAGGTGCACACAAAAGGGGATGGCTAGCCAAAATAAGTGTTAGTCTGAAAACAAATGCATGTAAGAAGACAAGTGTAAAAGTAATTAGGAAATGTAGTAACTACCAAACAAAGTAGTGTAAACATGCAAGAAAAAAAGAACACCATACAAAGTGGGTTTCAAACATGGGACATCACTCACGATGTCACAAGACACTCAAGGCCATCACAGCTACAAACAACAAACAAGTGTGCACACAAGCAAAGGGAAAAGCCTGCATAAAATGGAAAACAAAGCAGACAAATAGAAATAAACAAGTAGTCATGTAAACATGTAATCTGCGAAAACAAGTGCTGCTACTGGAACACCCGTTAGCATGTTAGAGTGAGAAACAATATGTCAAAACATGTAAGAACAAATAGTATAAGATGCTAAATACAAAATGAAACAATAGCACTTGGATAAGATGAATGTGGATGCCCCCAATGACTAGTATAGGAAGGGTAGAAAGTGAGCATCCATGCCACGTGTAGAGTCACATATCTACGATCACACTAAGCAAAGGTGAACGTGCATGTGTGTATGATAATGACATATAATAAATCAAGCTAACATGTGTAGTAAAGTGAACATGTAAAACACTAGTAAGCAAGAGTAAATGCCACCAAGATAATGCAATATGTTGTGGATGGATGGAATGGAATGCAAGATGGAATGATAGGAGTAACATGCCCCCAGTGGATGGAAGTGTATGCAGTGAGGTTCATTTTGTTTTCCCCCTCAACAGTCAATAATGAACCGTAAATGAGAGTGCGTCATTGGGAAATGGTCAAGTAGTGTTGGTTGTATCTAGCGCGTTGTGATGAGTATGTGTATGGAATGGTGATGAAATGTGACATGTGGAGAGATGTGCGTAAACCCTATATCGAAGCGTATATCACAACTTTTTGAATGGAAGCGTGATGATTTAGCCTTAAGCGTATATCACTATAGGATGAGTGTATGGGAATGAGACATATGGAAAGATGTGTGTGGACCATATAGCGTAAGTGTATACGACTTATTGAATGAAAGAGTGATGATTTAGCCCTAAGCATATATCACTATAGAATGAGTGGATGGTGAGGAGACATATGGAAAGATGTGCATGGACCCTATAGCCTAAGCGTATACCACGACTTGTTGAATGTGTGAGTGATGATTTATCCCTAAGCGTATATCACTATAGAATGAAAAGGATGAAGATGGGTGATGATTTAGCCTAAGGTGTATGTCACTAACACGAGGAATGTTGAATGAGAAATATGTCACATGATGAAAGTAAGGTCCATTTGATTGGTAAACCCTCGGCAGTCAAGTATGGACTGTGGAAATAGAGTGTGCCATAGGGTGGTGAGCACATTTTGTAGAAGACAACATAGTATAAATGACCAAGTGATGAATATGGGATGTAAACGTGTAGTGTGAGCAATGCGAATGTAGGATATATAGCGTGTGAATGTAGGAAATGCACTAATAGGTGTAGATGGGAATATAAGATAATTGATGGAACTAGACCTAGATGTAACAAAATCTAGTGTAGTGTAGAATGGATAGGATGGATAGGTGCGCTATGTGAAAAATACAATGTAAGAAATGAATGATGTATAGATTATGTAAGATGCAATGAAAAGGTAATGTTATCCAAAATTCACCCCCAAGGTAAATTTTGATAACATGCATCAAATTCTTTAGTCCCAAGCAATTATATTGATTCAAGGCAAAGCATCATGTTGCTGGGGTCCCCTCAGATTTTTTCTAACTCCCCTGGCCAAGAAAGAAAGAGCAAGCTCTGAAAAAATGTGAAAAGGTTGCAGAAGACAGGCTCGGGCCAGGAAAAATCACGAAAAATGGCTAAGTCTTAGTCTGGGGACAGTAGGGACAAAAGTACGCGAGGGACGCGTGGGATCTTGCAGCCTGAATCGGATGAAGGAAGAGCTTCTCGTCCCAGGACAGCCGGGACAAAAGTGCGCGGGCGGGTGGGGGACGCGAAAGCGCGAATCGGCCGAAGGAAGAGTTTCTCGTCTGGGACAGCCGGGACAAAAGTACGCGAGGGACGCGTGGGGCGTGGCGCGAATCGGCCGAAGGAAGAGTTTCTCGTGCAGGGGACAGCCGGAAAAAAATGCACGCGAGGATGCGTGGAATGCGAAAGCGCAAATCGGCGAAAGGAAGAAGAGGAAAAGTCAACATTTGACTGCGAAACTTCAAACGGCCATAACTTTTGACTCCGAGCTCCGATTTTCACAAAATTGGACTTTCTGGAACGAGCACGACATCCTCTACGCCAAAGAAACTGGATTTATTATTTTTAATGAGGGTAGATATATCTAATTAAGAGAAACATACTCGGCTCCATCGAGTTAATGTTCATTCCGTCAAATGATAAAAACGCTGCTGTAGCGACCCAAAATAGCTGCCCGCACTCAGAAGGCCATAACTTTTGCATTTCTCAACGAAATCGCACAAAATTGGTACCGTTGGAATCGTGGCTCCGAGCCCGACGCACAAAAATCAAGAAATTCTATATTTGATGAGATATTGATCGAGTTTTTTAACAAAACGTGGTCGGGTTCAGAACAGTGTTTTATTTGGTAGCTGGGAGTGCAATTAAGAGGCATGGTCATCATTCTTTCTCTGCTGCAGCACATGGGACAGTATGGGGAGCCTTTTGCAAGTAATATACAATCATTTCACTCAATTTAATGCTTCTTACAGGTGGTTGAAGGATAGATTTGAGGATTTCCATTTTCCCTTCTCTTCTCCTTCTCCTTTTTCTATAAATTGGAGTGTTGGGCTCATTGTAAAGGAGAGAGTTTTTGGGTAGCAAAGCTCTGCCAAAATTTCTTTGTGAAGCCAGTGTGTTGTAGGCCCTTGTAGTGGACTCCTTGCATGGTGATCCAGGCCCTTATCTTATAATAGGTGGCTATGCATACCAGGGAAGCAATAAAATACAAAGTTTGTGGATGTATCTTCCCTGCTTGTATTTTCTTGCATTCTTCTTGCCCCTTTTATCTTTCTACAAGAATATTGTGTCTATTATTATGTTCTTGCAGGAATTCACTAACATTGTGTATGCTTGGAATATTGTTGTGAATGCATTTTGCTAGATTATGGTGAACTGTCATCACCTCTTCTAGTGTGCACTTTGCACATGTGTATTTCACACATTTGGAGACTACTCTCCTACCCTCCTTTTACGGTGTATCACCGCTTTAGTGTAGGCTTTCATTTCATGCATTCTCTCTCCCTGGTCCCTTGGAAATTTAGATTAGAACAATTAGCTTATCTGCATTAGAGTAGATTGTGGCAGGTAGTTTAGGAGCAAGAGACCAGCTTTCTCTGGAGGTCTATCTCAAGTAGCAAGTCCCACAACTTGGAGATAGTACCCATGTTATCAATCCACTTTGTGAGTTCAAGTATATGCACGGGGTGCTTTGTGATTCGCGATAACAAGTAAATAGAAATATAATGTGTAGTGATAAAATGTAAAGCTAGACCCATATTCAATGTAACTTAACATAATATGTAGAATGTATATAATGGATGAATGCATGAGATGTGATGAGACTAAACATGTAAATATGTGAGACAAATGTGATGTGTAGAATGACTAATATAATGTAGAATGTAGAATAAAAGTAGAGTGGATTATATATATAACGTGCAATATACGGTAAGATGTAATGTGTAATACCTATGTGTGGTGTGTGGGTTCCAGTGTAATGGTGATCCCTTAACAGTATAGTGTGAACCTGAAGCACAAGAGTGCATCATTGGGTATCAAGGGTGCTAGAATGCATAGGATATATACCTATATGTGAAGAAGAATGCAAAGAGTAGAGGTGCAACTATGCTAATATGAGGAAAGTGGGATTGGGTATTGGCGATGCCCCAGGAGAAATCATGAAAGATGAGTAAAACTATAATGTCGAGGATGGAGTTACATTAACGGGTATCGAGGTGATGAAAACGTAGGGCCATGATCCACTAGGGGGGACATAATAGATAAAATTGGTGCCTATGGTTTGAAAACTACATGTATGCGAAGGATGAGTGAAGGACGAAAGGCCGAAGTGATTAGTGACTACGAGAGAGGGTGGTCGAGATGGGTCTGAGTAGTGTTATGAGCCAAATGAGCCAAACGGATGGAGCAGGGAATAGAAGGCGGTGGTGGAGAAAATGAGATGAGGCCTAGCTATTAGAGATCATGAATAATATGGTGAAAGCATGACACGAGTCGAGTATGATGCCCTCGAATCCGATGATAGCAGAAAAATGGTTGATCACGATATTGTATTAGTTGAGAAGGAGGGTAGTGATGATTAGATGGTAGAGAAAGGAGTTGATGAAGAAGGTGGCCAAGAACATCTTGTGGCATAACATTGGAAAAAATATAAGAGGTGGAGGTAATGGTATAGTCGGTGGATCAATGAGGGCCTTTGGTAGGGGACATGGATGGTACGGGAGAGCTGTAGGAGTAGTAGGAGCATGTGAGGTAGAGGCATCCTTAAGTTTCCCTATCTCAGCATGGAGAGAAAAATTGTGGCTTCCATGGAATGAACTAAAATGCTCTAAATAAGTATACTAAAATGATGTAAAGTGATTGCACAATTAAATCTAATAAAACAAAACCCTAAATAAGCAAGAGAAGGGAGAGAAATGGCTTACTTGATTGTTGTAAATGGTCACGTAGTGTCACGTGTGACAATAGGCTCTAAAACCTAGAAGCAGTCACTCAAAAGTTGTGCGAAGGGTAAATCAAGATGTTTTGAGTCGTGAGGCACTGGAAGGTACTAAGGAACCATGGTCTATAGTTTAGGTACCCTGGTGTTTGTAAATACTCATAAACTAGTTATGGCGGTCACAAGTTGATCTCAAACTCTTCCTGTCTATCGCGCCCCAGATTATTGGATGAGTTGAATGATGACTTGCAATAAAAAAGGAAGTAACAAACCCTAGGAAAAATAAAAGTTGAAAATGAATGGGTCGACTGACCTCATCGCCGAAACGATACACTACATTTCGGATCCGATGTAGTTTTGGTGAGTGTGTGCATGTACTTGCGAAGAAGGGGAGGACCGTGATTCAAGAATCACATTGGATGAATAATAACAAGGGTCCTACAAAGAAAGAGAGGACCATGATTCAAGAATTGTATTAGATGTTTGATTGGAGGGATTTGGATTCACACGTATCTTCAAAGGAAGAAGACGTTGTTGAGGTGAATGATAAAAGGGGTCTTACAAATAAAGGGAGGACTGTGACGTAGAGTCATATTAAATGTATGATGAAGAGGTTTCTACGAAGATAGGGAGGAACATGAAATCGGAGTCGCATTAGATGACTTAGGAATCGAATTAGATGAATCGAATGGTAGTTTGGATCCGAATAATAGTTTGGATCCGAATCATCGAAGAATTAGAAGAAATGTTTGATTGGAATCCTCATAAGAAGAGGAAATGTTTGGATTAGAATCAGAAGAAATGTTTGGATTGGAATCCTCAGAAGAAGAGGAAATGTTTGGATTAGAATCAGAAGAAGAGTGGGGGAACCCAAATAATAATTTGGATCAAGTGTCCAAACCATACCACCAACTATGGGATGAAGCTGGGAATGGGTTACCCGTATGGGCTCTCTAGACAAAGAACCAAATGAGGTTTAGTTGTAATGGGAATCTTTAATTTGAATTGCTAAACCTAGGTTCCGTATTTTTAAGATACGGGAACCATGTGATAGTCAGTCATTTTTGGCACTATTTTAAGCACAAATTTCTAGATTTAGATAGTGTGATGGAACTCCTTCAAAGGGAAGGAAGTGACATGTCGATTCAGGGAAGCATAATGAAAACCAACTAGACATTTCGTAAGTATTGATATGCATGCGTGATTTTCCGAAGAAGGTCTAAGGAAAATAGACATCGTGATGACACAATATTGATGAGATCAAAAGGGATTGTCCTAGAAATAAATTTCTACAGATGAATGATCACAAGGAACAATCATGCAAGTGTAAAACACAAATCCAATCAACAAGGAAATACACCCTATGCAAATGCATGTGCAAAGTGATAGTTCGATGCAAAGGTGATCAACACAATGTCAATATTTACGTCAAGCTCAAATGAACAAGGTGTAAATATTAACAAAGGGTAGATGTGACTCCCAATCAAAGGATACCACGACAAGTTCAACAACCAACAAGGCCTAAATGTTAAAGGGTGAGGTTTACAAATGTAAGCCATGTAACCACACCAATTGGACACGTCTATCAAGCTTCGCGGAGAAGTGAGATATTAGTGTCAAAGTTATATCAAAATGATGCAAAAAGTAAGCGACACCTTTCAAGATTTGGGACAATGTTTGAAATCAAACTAAGTCAAAGTATACTAAGGATGTGTTAAAACGTGGGAAGCCTAACACCACAATCACGACATAGTTAGATCATTTTACGAGAAACGTGACATAAGTATCTTAATTGTGTCGAGACAATGCAAACGAGTTAACATGTCAAAGGGAGATAAAATGATGAATCAATCCTAACTATGATGACTATCCTGATGTGGGTATCAAGATCACAAAGGCTACCAATGATATAAATACGTCTCCACACACTTTAGATGTTTAACCAATCCACCTGCAAACATGGATGGGTAAAAGGACAAAAAAGTGGTGAAACCATCGATTGGTAACACAAAGGTAGTCACCCTTCTTTTGATCAACAAAGTGTCAAAAGAATGTGAAGGAAGTAGATCAAAAATGGGGATGAAAAATGCTAGCTTCACTTTGGCAGAGTTTCGCCTCGCCCTAAGGCAAGTGAAAACTAAGTGAAAGTAACGCGTCACACGTTTCATGATGAAAATATGGCTCACAACTCAACACTGTTTTGAAGTGGTCAAAGTGGGATCCTGGTCAAAGTATATCTTCCTAGGTGGTTCTCTCGCCCTAGGTGTTACAAGGTTGTCTTAAGCGAGCTTGATTTACCCAAAAATTCACACTGACTAGTTTGGGAGTATCTCAACTTTACTTTACCCCCTTCAAGCACAATAGGCAACTAGTGCATCTACATGTACTATCACTGGGGTCACCATATGGACAACCGGTAACGCTATCTCACAAAGGAATCACTAGTCAAGTAGGCGCGCCACAAGCACTTCCCTGTTTTTTTCCACAAGGTT
Source organism: Taxus wallichiana var. yunnanensis (assembly GCA_018340775.1). Classification (NCBI taxonomy): domain Eukaryota; kingdom Viridiplantae; phylum Streptophyta; class Pinopsida; order Cupressales; family Taxaceae; genus Taxus; species Taxus wallichiana. The sequence goes on along the minus strand of CM031243.1, from coordinate 493,411,162 downwards.
CCCTCTTGCGTGGACTACTCACTCAGGGTTCCCGAACCACCCCGTTGTTGTAGCTTAAGGCATTATGCCAAAGGGTTATGTTCCAGTTGAGCGGATAGGGACATACCCTTTTCCGAAACCTGCAATACAGTGTTTTGAATATGTTGTTCTTTTTATCTTGTTTAATTAGGTGTGGTTTGCTTGAACACCTTTTGGCAACCTGCAAGAAACACGTGTATTAGAGGGTTTTGTGTTTTGTTTTTGATGTCTCCTTTCTTTGACAAGTGATTTTGGTCCTACATACCAAGGTTAGTAATTTTTCAAAACATCATATAAAGGAGACAAGATGTTGTTTTTGATTTCCCAGATCATCCTAAGACGCAAGGAAAGAGCATATGCAACAAGGTATCTCACTCAAATTTTTAATAAATGGAAAATTCCTAAGTAAAATGTGAAAATAAGTTCCTTTTAACCAACTTTGAAAGCTAATTAAACCATTTTGCAAGTATGAAGAAAGTGGTGAAACATTTCTGATTCCCAAGATCACCTAGAAAGGCGCGAGGGAAGAGCATACATGTTTCAAACCTTCACAAATAAAGATGCAAACATTTTTTTTTAAGTTAGTATAAAGAAACCTAATGCAAAGGAAACCTGTAAACCACTTGTTAGAACCCTGCAAGAGTTAGAAAACCAAGAAAATCAAAAAATTCTAGAAATCCAATTTTTACACTTTTTTAACAGTTTTTAGTAATTTGCATTTTTGGAGGTCTCCTGGGGCATTTTGGGAGTTTTGTGATAGAAGTTGGTATACCATCAAGATTTGCTAAACTAAGTTAATGAAAATAAAGACTAACACCTAGTAGTCTTAATTAACAAAATTAAAGCAAAGTACAAAGCACCATCAAGATAAGAATTAAACAAGGTTAGACACTAACATTTATCATATTAAAACTTTGAAACTTAACATGCTAATTGTCTAAATCCTCTATTCTTTTGATTAACAACAAATAAGTGAATGAACCTATGTAGGCTCCATGGCAAATCAAAGTGGTTGTTCTTGATATTCCAAGAACCTAGGAATGGGGGCTTATCAAAGTTGGGCTACAAGACCCTTTTGACACCTCCCATATGACCTAAGTACTTTTGGCTAGAAAAGAGGCTTAACTCTCCAAGTGGTGAATTCTCAAGAAAACAAAGGAAAGCTTTTAGTCTATTTTGCTATATGCTTTGCTTTTGTCTTCTCAAGAAGTTTAGGTGTAGGTATAAAGGTAGAAGGAGGGCTCCTTATATAGCCCAATGGATAAAGGAAACACTTCATCCCTTTGCATGTGGGATAAAAGGTAAAACAAGATTAGGAATGGATAAGGTTGCTTTATAAAAGGTAACCTTACTTTAGAAGGGTTTAATTTATACTTAGCAAGTCATGGGAGTTGGGGGTGTTTTAATTAATCAAAGGTGATTAATTAATAGGTAGATGTAAGCTTATAGAAGCTAATTAGAGGAATATTAGTACGATTTAGGCTATTAGAAGGGGATTAAATCAATTAAATATTGATTTATTGGTTAAATGAAAGGGAAAGCTAATTAATTAATAATAATTAATTAGTCCAGATAGAAGGGGTGATTAATTAACTAAGGTCGTTAATTAGGGTGTTTGTTGGATAGGCGACTTAACTAATTAGCGTATTGTAATTAATTAACGATGATAAGAGAGAATATGAGCGCCCTTTGACGATATGTTTCCAACTTGTAAGAAGGGAGATAATTAGCACAATTTAAGTATTTAAATTGCTCGAGCATAATTATGGTGTCTACATATGGAATAGAATAGAATCCCTCCTTATGCGATGTGCGTGTTACTGATCTCCTAGACTTGATGTATGGCACTATGTATATGCAAGTGATGCAATGGATGCAACTCTAGATGGAGTGATAGTAGTATGTGATGCTTTAGGACCCTCATTATGGTCTTATAACTTTATATTTATAGGGATCTCAAGCTTAATTTCATAATTAATCCTAACAAGGCCGACTGGGAAAAGGATAAGGATGAAAAATGGATAGAAAGTCCCCAAAAGAAGTGAGAAAGGATGTGCATAGATCAAGGTGCCCAAGTACAAGCTGCTGGGCACCCCGATTTTAGGCTATAATGACGGACAGCTTATAAAATGGATGGATAAGTGCTAGAAAATACATGGGAACTACGAAATAAAATATAAAATAAAGATGGCCAAAAGGTGGGATTAATTAGTACTTTATTCACTTGAGAACCTTCTAAATAATAGTATAAGACCAGGCTAAATAATGTCTAAAGTGCATAATTTTGTGTCTACACTTGTACATGGTTTTAGGTAACTTTCTACTAAAGGGATTTTAATTTTTTATAGAAATTAAAAAATGGGGGCGGGAGCGCAGACACAATAGGTTCTTATCTTTTTTAGACAAAAATAGAAATACTTTGTGTGTGCACCACATTTGACCATCTTAATCTCAACCATTTAAAAAAATAGTAGTTTAGAAAATAAATTCTAAGCTCTATGGTACTTATTCTTATCACTTTGTCAAAATTTGAGCATACGCATGCCGAATTATTCAATGAAGTTCATGTTTTTCTGATTTGAGAAAAAATGTGTCCCTTTTTGACCCCCTTTTGGCCCCCATTTTCATGCAATTACCCATATAAATACTTTCTATTTTTATAATTTTAATTAATTATTTAATGTAGTTTTATGATTTCATATATTATATATTGTATTGGTACCCAAATCAGTCCCACTTTGTAAGACAAATAGTATCAACATGCTAAGCATGATGCTTAGAGAAAGAAAAATAAGGATTTGAGTCATTTTATAGTGGGGATGGATTTGGAAATCTCTTTTAACTTGGACTTGGGAATATTCGATAAGACCTCACTAAGCGTATGACCTACCGTGCTACTTTAGGATCTTCCCGCAACTAGGTGAGAGGACCCACTTTGTAACCTTTATTTATGAAAGAAACATAAGGAACAATTGTATTTGGACTCTCCTTCAAGGATGTGAAAATGTGGCCTCAAGAAGACATGGTCAATACAGACATCATTTAACTCTCACGAAATATTCACATTAGAAAATGCGGATGTCTTCTAAAGAGGGCTCAAGTTACTAAAGACAGTCATATTTCTAGCTTGCTTCTGAATATTTTTGATAAAGGATAGAAAAAATCAACAAATCTCCTTAGATTTGTGTATGAAAGCAATCTGGCAAGCGGGATAATTCAAGTGGATCCGATGGTTATTGGTTGTGATTTTAATGTATGGATGGGAAGTTAAGCAGGATAAAGTTGATTATAAAAAAACTTAAATGAACCTTGAAAAATGTTATATATAATTCTTGTTGATGTAAGATACAAATCACACAATCCAAATCACTCATTCCTCCGTAAGGTTTGTATCCATGGAAGCCTTGTTCGAGAATACAAGATTTCACACAAACTTCAAAAATTTAAACACACAATCTCATGATAAATTCTTAATGAAATACTGATAATTCTAATCAAATACATCTCGATACCCTCGGAACTGAAAAAGATCCTAAATAAGATATATACAACTTGAATTTAAAATTGTTTACCACAACATGAAGGAAAGATTGATCAATAATGGAGTTATAGTTGCCAAATTCTTACTATTTAAAACTAAAAACTTATGTAATTTAAAGAAATTAATCAACATAAGTTTGCAACAGGAATGTAGAGAATTGATTCAAAGTAATACATCTTGAAACAAATTAACATTGCTCATGAGAATACACACAAATTAATTCATGAAACACCAACACTTTGACAAGGGGACACAACACCTATGACCTCAATGTCTACCAATGATTGTACAATGCAATCATCTTGGTAAGAAGGTTTGGGAACAAATGAATAAAATCTCAAGTATCATAGATTAGTTCAGCTTAAAAGGTACAAACTAATTTTCTCCTTTTTTTCTCTAAAGCTTAGAAAAATTAACCCCCTTATGCAAGAGTATTCTCATCGCATTTATACAATCTGTTTCACTCATTCATTTTCCTTTTTCCGCAAAATCATGATTCTTTAAAAGAATATTTTACTTTACATCATACTGAAGATAATCCATTATTTATTCTTTTTGAAAATATTCCATTTTACATTACCACTGGAAGCATCACGGATGATTAGCATTCTTTCATTCTCTTAGAATGATTGGGATGCCATGTTGTCTTATCTACTTTTATATTTGGCAAAACAAGTAAGAACTTTATGGAAATTTCTCGAACACTTCAAATGCTTATGATGTGACCATTGTCACCTCTAATTTCAAATTTCAACTTTGAAATATTACAATGATATCCAAATTTTCTGATTTGAGTAGTCCTTCGTGTGCAACTTGTTATCATGTTTAAACATATTTTCCTTGAGTAGTAAGAAAATCTCTTCACTTTTACTTCTTTCATGCGTGATGAGCGGAAATATTAACTCATTTAATGGTAGTGATCTCATTTGGTTCAGCTCATCTAGCACCATATTTACTATAAATTCAACTCCATTTCTTCATTGGTGTGCATCCCTTTTCCATTTTTAGACTTGAAAAGTTACTTTGAAGCTCTTTGTTGGTGTAATGGCGAAAGTAGCTATAGAAAATAGCTTGAAGGAAATATCATTAGAAGATTTAAATCAAATCTTTGATTTAACAAGCCCATATGAGGCATTTTTCAAGGCTGTATTTGAAATTTTAGACCCGAGGGATAAAAAAAAAATATCTATAAGTTAGGTTTTCCTCCTTTTGAGATTGATTAGAATCAATTATGTTTTCTTTTCCTTCCAATCAATGTATTACCATCTCTTCCTGGTGTAACATTAGAAAACTCCGAATAATTGAAGAGGTTTTGGATTAAAAGAAGGCCTATTGTAATAGGGATGACTAAATATGAGTCTCCCTTTATGTGCAATGAATAATTTGTGTTGAAAGAGGTTCCCAAGGAGTCTTATGTACTTTATGATAAGACTTCAATTGACACAGTGCCCGCCATTTCTCACAAAGTAGAAGAATTGGAGAAACGAATCATTTCTTTAGAAGAAGGTCGAGAAAGACCTGTGCCACCTCATCAATCCACAATACCAACACCATCATCAAGAAGAAAGAGGGGGGAATCAAGCTCTCAACCCCCAATTGTTATTTTGGATGAGGAAGAAGTAGAGCCTTCATCTCCTCAACAATGTTTTAAGGCATCACTTTCTACCACCAAGGAGGGAAAGGGCAAGTCTACTCTCCAACCTTCCATTCATCCAATGCAATGGGCTCCTTTGATGGAGCAAAATTATCAGGACCTTTTCCTATTCCTCTTCCAAGAGAGCATCCACCTTTCACGAGGAGGCACAAGGGTGAGCCTAGTTCTAAATCTCTTTCTTCACCAAGTCCAAGGTCGTAGTGATTGCTCTTCCAACCACTCCAAATGCTCCCCTTCATTCTACTCCTATTTAGGCCACTCCTATATAAGGAAAAGGAAAAAAAAAAATGTTTCCTACAGGTGGTTTAGACCTTTTGGATTGGGTATCTTCTTATCAGAAGAAGATAGAGTTGAGGATATTATGGATGGTCCTAGAATGACTATTGAGTCATTGATGGAGATGGGGATGTATCAAAATTTGGTGGGTCATTTATATTTGCTCAAAATCTCGGGGCTTAGAAGAATTTATACCAGGAAGAACAAGTTGTTAAATAAAATTCCCCCATTTGGAGAATATTTCAGAGTAGAAATAGAGGATGACTGAACATTTTTATTCTCTTAGTTTCCCCTTTTTATGTAATACTTGAAAATGTATGTATCTTTCATGGGTAGGGCCCCTATAGAACCCCGATTTAGCCTTTATCCTCGTTTGGTTTTGTCTCCACATATGCATTATATCTCAACGAAATAGCTACATTACGTCTTCCTCAATTGGGCACATGTGGTGTTGAAATATCGGGTCTACCTATTTGATGCATCCCCACATCGATCTATTTCTTGCTTATATTCCCATGACTTTCCTTTTAGTTACGTAATTTTTGCTTTATACAGATCATTAGCCTTTTGATGACCTCATAAGAAAATTTTCATCTCAAATATTTTTCTCAAAATATTTGATTGAGAAATCAATTTCTAAGTCACCATGGCTCCCTTTGGATTTATCAAACATCATGCCTTCTAATATCAGATTAATGGTGTCCACGCTTTTCTCAACCCACTTATTTTTGTCTCCATTTTTTCTCTAACTTCATTCAAAACCTAAATCTTGATTTTATCCAAATCTTCAATTACATGCTTTGGGACCCAAGATCCCATTCAATCCACCAAACATCGAGTCATCTACTTCTTGTTTTGGTCCTTTCGACTGTGGTAGCTACTTTTTATGACACGTGGAGACCTCACGCAACTTTGGGCCTTCTCCTTTTCTCTCTCGTTTTTGAATCTACGCTTGGGCAACACTTGGAGGCCTACAAGATCTTCTCCTTTATCTTGACTTTTCAACCTACTTGGGCTACCTTTCCTACTTTAGGAACGTGGTTGATTCTCATTGTTTGAAGGCCCCTGATTCTTTGTGTCTTCTCTAAAATATGCCAAAGGGACACGTGGATACCCTCCATGTCCAGTTCCATACTTAGGAAAAATTGAATCTTGTAAAATAAAAAAGAACACCAAAAGGAAAAAAGGGGCGGGGTGACAAAAGTGGCGGGCATCAGAGACATTTTTTGCACCTTGCACTTCATTAAGTGATCACAATTGAAAACATTTTCCCGATTCATGGTCGATTTTTCACAGGGATTTTCATGGGCAACATGACTATTACGTTCCTTAAGCGAAAAGAGGATTTTAAAAATGATATTTTTATTTGCATCCAACATGATCCTATCTTCGAGCATACGTTTTGAAACATGGGGAAACTAGTAAGAGAACATTTTTCAAAGGCATATATTGGATAAAAGGCGAGATCAAATCGAACACTAACATATTGTTTGAAAAATATTATTCTTTGATTTTATTACTTATATTAATATAATTAATGGTTGTGAAGTGAATGTATCCTGGTTTGAACATCTCACTACCATCATATTTTATGTCCTTCATGACCTTTTCGAGATAGAATTATTTCATTTGATGCATTGTTAGTATAGAAAATTCTCTTTGGAAGACTTCAATCTCATGGGCACATTATTCCCAATAGTCCTCTATTTTGGGTTGATGGGAGATGTTGAGATCATTTTCTCAAATTCCATAAATATTTTACTATCATATGACCTCTTGATAGAGTAGGGATATAGGTTGAATGACCCAAGATAAGCGTCTATGTTACTGCATCTCTAGAATTCCTATAGGAGTAGATACCCAAATTGAATCTAGAAAGTCAGCCCTTTCTTCTTTCTCTCATGGAATTTGAGATGTAATTTAGAAAATTTCTGAAACAGTTTGATAAGAATCAAATTTTTACTTGGGCACTACAAAATATTCATTAGAGCATCATGAAATCCTTCAACATGAATATAGGAGAATGTTTGGAATCATGTGAATTAGCTTATGTACTTCTTGATCAAGATGCAAGATTATGTTTATAACTTGTGATTAATATATCCTTTCATCTTCTTGATCAAGGGATTTACAAAAACATCATTTACCCTGACATAATGCCTATTAAATTACTTGAAGGTGAATTATGGGTATAATCGATATACCTAAGTGCTCCCTTTGGGATATTTCCTTATGGAGATATCTAGGGCCACTTTTACAAAGTTGTGATAACATATATCAAATAAGAAGTCATGGTGAACTTATTTGTCTTCTCAATGTTGACCAATTGCAAATGCAGGTTATCACTATTGATTTGGCTCCAATCAATCCTTTGGGTCCCTTATGTGGCTATCAAAGTGAATTGAGACATTAATGGGTCAATTTTTTCATTGATGCCTCTCCCATGAGTCTATTAATAAAAAAATTCAATCATAGATTTATTAGACAAATTTAAAGAGAGAGAGGGTGTTAGGAAGGTGAGAAAATTTTCTCGCCATCTTCAAATAGTTACCTATAACCATCCTTACAAACAAGACACCTTCCTTTCCCATTCAAGAAATACATCCCCCTCTCTTAAGATCACTACATTCTTGGGATTTTGGATGTAAAGACATTTTGAGATCCCTTCATGAGATAGTATGGAAAATATGGAACTATCGTCAATAATGATAGTTTGGATTTATACTTCATAATTCGAAGCGCATGTGAGGAAAACATCGTGTCTTGATTACTAATGGGAACCTAGTGTAGTAGATTCCACTATGAATTTTTTTCGGCTAGATGGTGGGGTTTCCTTATTCCATCCTCCATTTTAGGTCATTAAAATGCACGTGTTCAACATTTTTGTCCCAAAGATCCTCATATTCAAAGACCAAGACCAAAATGGGATTTTATCTGAATAATGGAATTTCATCTTGCGATTTTGTGGTATCCAACAACTTTATAATTTTGATGAAGTTAGAAGAGACAAAAAAATATTTCACTTAATTTTATGAGAATTCAAGTTTTTAAATGGTTTTTAATTGTTTTACATGATGAAATATTGTTTAGAAATTTTTGGAGAAAAATGTATCAAAATATGATGAGACTCGATTTTTTCGAAATGTATTTTTGAGATAAAGATATGCTCCAATTTATATGACAATACCTTATCAGAAAATACGAGAAATGACAAAATAAACTTTAGTTACACGGTGAACTTGAAAATGGGGTTTTAAGAAAAAATGGCTGAATCACATGGACTAATTTTATCTACTATTTCAAATGGATACTGTACCAAAAAAAGGGAATTTTGGATGAGAGGTCATGGACAAGTTTTGATCTTGAGGTTTGCAAGTTATGTTTGTTTGAATTCTTAGATACTCAATGTGATTAAATTTGACCTTTTGTTAGGCTCCTACCTCCACCCAAGGTTCCTAGAACCTTCAGTGTAATTTATCTCTTCTAGAAATACCCTTGTGCCTCAGTGTTGGAAAGGTTTCCATTTTTATGTTCCCATAAATTTATCTTGCATACTCCATCATGTATAGACAACATGTAATATTTTCAATGACTATAATAGGGATTCGTTACACCACTCAAAACTCCTAAAACCTTTCTCTTGAATGATCACCACACATTTTACTCAAAAAAGTGCTAAGAGAGAAAGCATTCCTAAAACTATTTCAAATCTCAAGTAATCCTTCCTAAACCATACCTCCATAAAGAAAACTCCATGAGATCTATGTTGACTGCAATATGGGATTTTGAAACCACATGATGATCCTAAAACCTTCCACACAAGTTGATATTTGAAAAGAGACAATTTAACAATTTTGACCCACTTGACCAAAAGTGACAAAAAGAATTCGTAGTTTTGTCAAGTAAAAGAATAAACATTTCACATGACAACAACTATCTCATTATCAAGAACTTGATTTGGTTTGGATGAAGCACAAATGAGGTAATAATGCACACCAAAATCTAACAAACTTTAGTATACTAGTACCTTATCCATTAGGGATAAACTTTCTCGAAAGAACATGGAATGAGAAGATATGAATACACACAATATGGAAAGAAGCACATAAAACAATGTGAAAGGAAAAAAACACAAAAAAAAGAAATGGAAACATGACAAAACTAACCTAAATAACCTATGGTATAGGTGGGGGACATCCCGTTTTCACTACTTGTACAATTTTTAAGTATTTCCCGCTCTAGGAAATTCTAAGGGTGTGTTATTTCCACAACATTGTATGATCCTGAATGGTCCCAACCATAGAAAATCAAACTTCCCATGGGTACCCTTTGATTCTCTTCTCTTGTCCCACAAGAGGACAAGGCCTCGATATGAAATATTATTTCCCTTATTTTATGATCAAACATATTCTTCACCCTCATTTGATGCTCTTTAATCATGTCAACCACCATAAATATTTCCTCATTGATCTTCTCAAGGTACAAGATCCTTTTATCCAAGGAGTCATGGAATTGGCCATCCTCAACTACTCTTACCAACTAGAAGGCGTAGCTCAATTGATATGGGTACTTTAGCCTCTATCCCATACAAAAATAAAATGGTGAAATCCCTCTTTATTTATTGGGCATGATCCTGTTATTCCATAATGCATCATATATTTTCTTGTTCCAATTCATTTTATTTTGATCAACCAATTTACGTATGATTGTTACAATGTTCTTATTACTAGATTCTTCTTGACCATTACCTTGAGGGTAATAATCAAATGAATTAGAGAGAAAGAGAGGTACCATGTTCATAGTATAATTTAGTGAGTTCCATGGAAGATAAATATGTAGCATTTTATACAACAATATTTTTGGAACACCAAAGTTCACTATGATGTTCTCCTTGAGGAATTTGCATATCATTTCATTGTTCATGTGCTTGAATTGGATGGCCTCAACCCATTGAGTGAAGTAATCTGTAATGAGAAGACATAGGTATGACCTACACCAGAATGTAGTATTGATTACACCTACAAATTATAGACCCCACTACTGGAATGGATATTTAATAAATGCAGGCGTGAGAGGTAGTGCGACCAATTGAGTTCTATAAAAAAAATTGACACAATTTACCCACTTTTGAGTATCTTGGAAAAAACTAGGCCAATAATATCTTCCTTTTAGGATCTTGTGAGTTATGACCAAGAATAAAAACTATCTGTCATAGGTTTTGTTATAATATGCCTTAAGTTATGTTTCTTATTTCTCTTTGTCAACACACTTTATGAAATAATCATTCAATCCTCTCTTATATAATGCATGGTTCTACACAAAAACCTTTCTCGGTCTTAGCTTGAGGGTTCTCCATTTTTCCCCTTCATATGGGGTGGGAAGTCACCGTAAGTGAAGAAATAAGTAATTTCTGCATACCACTTGGATCTTCCTTTCTACTCAACAATGGTCGAATGGATCCATAAGATGAATTAGTTATCCCTAATAATGGAGAAGGCTATTGATCACATGTCTTATATGAGAATACTAGAAAAAGTATGGTGTAGGTGTGAAAGGATGTAGGGGGGTCCTTTATATAGATTTCTTATTTGTGAGAAGCTTGAATCCCAATGAATGTGGGATAAAGCTAAAGTATATTTATACTTGTTAAACTTGATTAAGAAGTGATTAACAACTCATGGGAGTTGGAGATGATTTACTTAATCAACTAGGATTAATTAATTAATAGGGTAGAATTTAAGACTATTCGGAAGAGATTTAGGAGGAATTTGATATGATTTGAAGGATTTGAAAGGGGGTTTAGCCAATAAAATGGTTTATTGATTAAATACAATGTTAAAAAGGCTTAATTAACTATTGATTAGTTAATTAATTGATCGAAGAGGATTATAACTAACGAAGTGTCGTTAATTGGCATCCGGAATGTGATAAAGGCTAGTTAATTAATGAAGTGTCGTTAATTGACCAAAATAGAGGGAATGTTAGTTAATTAGTGAGAAATCACTAATTATAACAAAAATGATAGGAAAGAGGATATTTAGTACAATTTTAGCAATAAAATTGCGTAAGCATTTTAGGTGTCTACATTTGCCCCTGTTTGGGGTGGCATAATTGACACCACTTTAAAGATAGTAGACAAGTATAAACAAGTAAATTTTGAAGAGAAATTAGTAGAATGAAGGATTCCTTCGAGTGTCAATGGGGTGATAGAAGAGGTCGATCGATGATTGAAAATATGAAGGAAATGATAGAAGAAACAAGGTGGGGGAGGGGGATAAAAATGATCCCTATTTCCCCAGGTGTTTTGGAAGAAAAATTGATAGTGATAAGACATGATAGTGAAGAATATGGAAATAGATTTTGCATCTAACTCATTTAATAAACAAATTTGTTTCATCATTTTACTCATATGATCTACATCATCGGCTCTTATTAAAATATACACATACAACAAAAGTGTAAAATAACATGAAAATCTATAATACTAACATTTGTTCATTGCTAAAACACTAACTCAATGTAACATACATAATGTAATGCAATACGAGAAAGTAAACAAGCTAACATGACAGGAAACAAGTACAAACACACATACTCAAACAAACAACGTTCAAGATAGTTACACCAATGTTTTTGTTATCAAGCTTTAGTTCCCAAATGTTTGAGTTAATGACAAGGGTAAAAATGACACCCCAAGAAATGATAAATGCGAGGTGAATATATGGAGGACACAGGGGTCCTATGAAAAAGAAATCGTGCACTATGAAACAATACCAAAAACTTGTTATTGCTAAGGAGTACATACATAGTAAGTAAACCAACTTTGTTAATGGAGGTAAATCAAAATGATTCGCGAGTCATTGTGAAATAACAAGTGAGAACCTAAAAAATATGTTTTTAGGAAAAAAATTGATGTTTGAGGATGATGCATCCGATACAAAGCCAAATTGCGCGTGTATCCCTTTCCAATTTTTTATTTTTTTGGATTTTTTAAAATTTTACCAATTTCGTTGGCTTTTTAAATTTTCTCGGAAGAAAATGATCGGAATAATAACAATGTGATTGGACATCGCTACAAAGCACTAGGAAGCAAAAATATGCCCCAAGTAGCAGAAAAGGTCGTTGGGAAGCAAAAACATGCCCCAGTGTAGTGAAAATGGGCGTAAAATGACTATTTTATAAAAATAATCATCACAAACAATTATAAAAAATCATGGAGGTCATTTAGTCCCTGGGGTGAGAAAATGAAAACCTTGGGCAAAACTACTATAAATACAGCCAAGAAGGTTAAAATCCGTCATAGCAAATTATTTATTACCTAGCCCTTTTGAGTTTGAGTGAGAGTGTTACTCGACCTTGAGAGACATGGCGTGAGTTTAGAACTAGAAAACCGTGTGGATCAAGTTCGAGAGTTTGGAAGGCCTTCGATAGACCCCACACTAGTACACAAAACAAAAATTTAAATTTTTGAGTGCATTTATGACATTTTTAGCTAGATTAAAAGTGCGGGTTTGCTTTCAGCACAAGCCCCAAGGTGCGCTAGTGGCTAGGGTGTGTGCTGAGTGTAAGTAAGGGGTTATGTGTTAGTGTAAAAATGAGTGCAACTGTGCAAAAATAGGGATGTGGATTGGCTAGCGCGCACTAAGCGCAAAAATGGGCAAGTTTGTGATAAAATGGGCATGCTAGCACATGCTTGCACTAGTGTTAAAATGAGGGAGTTACTGCGTGCAATGGACATGTTATTGCAAGTGTGTAATAGTGCCAAAAGGGTGCACTAGCTCAAACATGCTTGCGCTTAGTGTAACTTTTTGTGCCTTACACAAATTTTTAGAAGAAAATTTGAAGTTGTGAAAAACTTAGGCATGAATAGAAGAATGTAGAATCAAGAAGAACACCTTAGGAAGATGTTTATCAGAAGAAATGATGTTAATTAAATGTTTTACGTAATTTTGAAGTGAAATTAAGCAATGTGGATGTGCATGAGCGGTATGGGTTCCTGCGAGCGCATAGCGGACATTTACGCATCAAGAGAAAATATTTCTCACTGCGACATAGGAGGAGATGTGCATTGCCTATATTACACAGTTGCCCCAAATTATATTAGATCATGTCCTCTTGACCACCTTAGTAGAGAGGTGGCATAACGAGATTTAGACTTTCAGACTTCCGATTGGTGAGATGACCGTGACTTTAGAGGATGTATGGTAGATTCTTAAAGTTTTGATTCGAAACAGTTTGGTGACTTATGATGGGGATTGCAGCCGATCTAGCTAGTATTTGGGACATGTTTTTATGATGAGACATACCCCAAAAGTTGATGGCAAGTGTTCTGTATAGCTGCTTTGAGGATCGAAATATTACACATATACCCGTATACTTGATGGCTTCTATCAAAGAACTATTTACTTGCTGACAACACTTGCATGCACTTCCCACTTAGTTTGATTCTAGTAGTGCATGACCTGATGGATGGATAGGTATTTTGTTGGGGTCGCTGTATACTAAGTGTATATCGCCCACTTATACTAGGACTTGCATTTGATTTCCTACCAGGGTCATAGGAGCATCGTGGCCATCCACGTTGCTATAGATCTGGGTATGGGACCACATTGCGATAGGGCACCCACTAGTAGTTATACGAGTTAGGGATCCAAATGATGCTTCCTATATGGGATGAGAGCTAGTGGGTGAGGATGTTCACTCACACATGGGGAATACTTTATACTATAAGTGAGCATTTGATTACCTACAACTTAGTATGATCGGTTGAAGGGCCTACCGATTGTATTAGTGGCATGAGGATGTCATAAAGCTCGAAGCTCAAGTAGAGGTTGATTATTTTATTATTTGTAGTCACAACCACATCGTGAGAGTGGCACCATGTTGACTCGGGCATAGTGATAATTGGGCCATGTCCAGCGCATACCAGAGATGATATATGGTACGCATGAAAGATGTGCGAGACATTTGAGTTTGGGCCACTCGATTATAAAAAAGATGATCTCATGATAGCTTCAATCATGTCATCCCGCAAAGCTGCGGGTAACACAACCAAAGGTGGTAGATCCCGAGACTACACCAGATTATGGTGCTTGGTGTGTGACAATGCATCCTTTGAACATTACGATCCCATAGGTTGTGATTGACGTCAAGATAACCACAACAGTCAGGGTCTACAGGATAGCCTTTCGAGAGATAGGGCTAGATTAGGATAGCCTGAGGCTGAGGTAGCTTTACGGGCCTAGGGCCGCAGTGGTCCACAAATACAGTGTACTACCACAGGTGGTCCTCCCCATAGAACTATTACAGCAGTAGGTATAGGTACAAGCATAACAAGTGCCTATTATACAACGAGTTCTTATACAAGGTATACAGTGTAGGCACAATAGGTGCTTGTGATATAGATTTCATCTTCACACCTCAAGTAGTGAGTCCACATATTTCAATAGGTGGGCATGATGGAGATGGATGGCATAGATGGGGATCACTACATAGATCACCATATAGGGGACTACAGATGTCGGTTCTTGAATATAGGCTTATTCTAGGAGAAGATTTGCCATCAATGGCCACATTATAGGTGTAAAGGGCCATGACCATGCGATGGGGTGATATAAGATGCATTATGGTACAATCTCTTTACATACGCTGATTAGAGTAGGTGACCGTAGGGTGGGACTAGGCTAGAGCCGAGAGAAATCAGGCCATAATCGCATGAGAGCGGTTAGGACACAACTGGGGGTGATGCTCTTTACCGCACAACCGAGATAGATGGAGTTGGAGACTTGGTATATAACTTTGCCACATCTTTAGGTGAGGCAGCTCATTATAGGGATTTATATCATGCGGCAGTTCTAGAGGGATAGAGGCACCCCCTTACAACCGATTGTAGGAAAAAGGTCTAGATCGAGATCACATAGGCCATATAGGTCTATGCGATCAGCACTGAGATGCCACCACGTAGCCAGAGGCAGGCCAACCCGAGTCATAGGCCATGCGATCTGAGTGTTGGTGAGATTCATCCATAACTCTTTATTGATGTATTATTTTTGATGTATGCCTCATGATGAAGGCATAATTTTGATTGAATGTATATGTATTGTTTTTTATTATGCCTCGAGATGAAGGCACATTTTTATCCATGCCCATGATGGCATACATTGTATCTGATGTATATCGAGACACCCTTTATACATGGACATTGATTTTATAATGATTGTGGACTTTGATTATATCACATTTTGTTTTTATGAGATAACATGTTTTTGATATCACATTGTTTTTTATGATATATGATGCTTTAGCCCATGTTTTTATTATGGTCTATGATAAGGGGGGAAAAAGATAGTCCATGTTGCCCAATTTGATGATATTATAAGATGTTATCTTAGCGTACATGTTTAATATTTATTTTTATGATGAAGTAGCTTAATATTTATTGATATGTGATGATGTTTAGATGTGATGATAGATGATACCAATGATGAAATGATAACAAACTATACAAGCAAACAAGACAAGCACAAGTTAATCAAATCTAATCAAAACAACACAACTATATACAAGTATGCAAGATAAAAATGAACCCAATGAACTCCTCAATAGATTAAAGTAACACTTAATATAAGTAAGCAAATGAATCCAATTTAAAGCACACAACATGAAATGGAAAAGCAACAAAATATGTATAAACAAACCACTAAAGTAATCAAACTACTACTTTGTTTTGCGGGACAATTTTGAAACGTTTTGCACGATTTCTCGTATTACCTCAAGACAATGTTATATTGCTTTTGTGTTTTCTATAGAACGTATTTGAATATTTTTATTTTTCCAACTAAAAATATTTGAATGTTTTGGGATTTTCAAAAGTTATACGAATGTTTTTTCAATTTTGTAGAAGTTTCCCGAAGCTATGTGCAAGAAAACAAAGAAAAGTGGATGCTCCCAGTGATATATGGGATATACAAGGTAACAATACCATGTGTATGTGTAAGAATAAATGAAGAAAAGTTTCTCCCAACATTAGATGGGAGTGTACATAGGCAAAAATCTTCGCATACATAAGTAGGATCAGCCTGGATCAAGGCTAAGAGGATATGCTTAAAAGTATCTCAGACACAGGAAAAGACTAGCTTAGGATAAAGCCATTGTAATCCTATATATGAGATGCTTGTGAACAATAGACCCTCCAATGGTGTCGGAAATCAGTTTTCACCAAAGGACTTGTCCAAAGTGCCACAATTGCATGGTTTTCACACTTGGACACATTGATTTCTCTTTACTTTTTCTTGATTTTATATTTTTTGTTGATTTTCTGATATTTGAGGGACCCCATACTTAAGCATAGAAACACTTGAGATGCATGGAATTCATGGGTTCCCTAAGTTCATCACCATTAGATTCAACAAGCTTGATTCAATCTGAACCAAATTTAGCGACCAAAACATATGGTCCTAACCAGTTAGGCTCAAACTTACCTTTGTTTTCACGATTCTTAGTTGTATTGAAATTATTTTATTTTAGAAAAAGGTCTCCTAAATCAAATTGGTGAGGGTATAATTATTTTTTATAACCTTGACGCTCTCAATTCGATACACTTTGGAGTGATCAAGCGCGTGAAGGCACTTCTTATCCAAAGAGATCTAGCTTTGCTAGCCAAACCACTCTATAATCCTTTTTATCCAAGTAATCTCTTATCTCCATAGACAACGAGGGAACTCGATATCAAGGGGGTAATACTGATTCCTCGTGCAAAAACTAACGAATATGGAGTAACACCAAGGTAGGGGTACGAGATAGATGTTCCATAATCCTAGAGGGCAGACGAATCAGAAATGCCAATTATGGCCGGTTTGTTCACCATATTCTCCATAATACACACAAAGGTTTTATTTGAGGCTTCATCCCACCCATTACGTTGAGGGTATTATGGGGTTGAATAATTGAGTCATATTTAAAAACCTTGACACAACACCTTCACATTTTTGTTCTTGAAGGGCTTACCATTGTCAACTATAATGGCAGAAGGGATGCCATACTGGCAAATGATATGGTTCATTATGAATTTAGATATCTACGCACCAGTGACATAGGTGAGAGGAACAACCTCTACCCACTTTATGAAGTACTCGGTGGCGTAGTGTAATGAACATATGGCCATCAAAGGATATAGGGGTAAGCTAGGTCATCTTCATCATCGATTTCAAGGTCTTCATCATGGCCATTAGGACAACCTGCTTCAAGAACAATACAAGGACATGATTTTTATGCTTCATGAAAATTCTCATCAGCTATACTTGCACTTGAAGAGGATCTCCTTTAAGTTGTAAAACTTTCTTCACAAGGACATGTTCTGATACCAATTGTTGGAAACACGGTGACTGAGAGGGGGGTGAATCAGTCACTCAACAATTTTTACTTCATTTACCAAACCATGCATTCATCAATTTAGTTTTCCATTCATCATACATTAACCATATGATCTTGTTAATATGTGTAACATTCAATCATGAGAGCATAAAACAAAATACACAACACACAAATACCATATATAAGTGGGAAACCCTCAAGAGGAAGAAACCCCCATGAAACAAAAAATTTATATATATTTGTTTCAAATTTAGTGAGGCACTAAACATGAAGGGAGCACCAAACCATATTTTTTCAATAGAACCAACCCTAAAACAAGCACGAACCCCTAATTTAGTGAGGCACCAATCCCACAAGGATCATCAACCCCTAGTTTAGTAGAGCACCAACCCTACAACGAGCACTAACCCCTAATTTAGTGAAGAACCAACTCCATAAGGAGGCTACAACCCCCTAAGATGATCAAGAACCAACTCAACCACATTTGAATAAATATTTCGATGTATTATTTCTGCCACAACTGACGGAGATCACAAATTTAGCTCACACTCCTTCAAAAACTCAATCACCTAGCTTGCTCAAACTTGAATTTCCATGCCTTGATTTGGATTCTATATCTCACACACATGTTATGTATCCTTATATTTTTCCAACATCCTCGACTCTGAATTCATGCATTAGACACTCCTTCACACTCTCAAGCAAGTCACCTTTTTCTTTCCATTCACAACTAGTTCAAATTTAAACTCAAACCCTTGCTTTATATGCATTTCAATTCAAAAAATAAGAGAGGTAGGTCATACATCATTAGTTTTACCTATAAAAATAAACAAAACCTAAAAAAACCATTAAAACATTCATAATTAACACATGTAGGTCGGTCATGCTCAAGTGCACCAGACTCACTCAAAAAACAACTCAAAAGCCCATCACCCGAGTGATCTAAAACCACAAATCTCATAACCATGACTAGTCGGGATCTATAATTCATCACACATGTCAAGTATGACATAAAAACATCATCCATGGTCATTAATTAGTTTGCACCTTCTAATTTATCATAACTAACTCAAGAAGGCTCATATCCTTCAAAAATAGTTGTTCAAAAATAGTTGTTTCCCAGGACCTGTCTTCACCTTTGGGCCTCAAGCCCACTAAAGAACACCTCAAATATGGTATGTAATCTGTGTGACCATTTTGGTCAATCATCAGAGGGGGGTACTTAAAAATTTTATTTTCTCGGTTTGGGAGGTTAAGGGATATCATTCAAGAGATCGAATCTTAAAGTGTTGTCTTAAGATGCAATGCCCAACATATACAACCTCTCTAAGGATGTTATCTTTAGAAAAACAATGCAACAAACTAAAAGACCGCTGAAAATCTTTGATGAAGACTGGAAATATTAGCAATGTTGGAGATTGCATTCTAAAACAACATTGTAGATGCTTTGACTTGTAGAATGGAAGGTTTATGTTTACATCATCAGGTTGCTTGTGTTCTTGGAAATCAAATCAAGTACATGTGCATTTAATTCAAATTATTTCTTTATGCTTAAATGAGATTACATTATGTGTTGATTTTTTAAGTTCATTCCACATTTACAAATTACAAAAATGAAATGCAAAAGGAAATAAACAACTCAATTACAAAAATAATTGCATTTATTCATGAAGAAAGAATGTGATCCCACATAATCCATGGGAGCTAAATTTTGATTAAATACAAAGGAAATACATATAAACGACAATATAAGTAAATAGGAAGGAAGGAAACCCATCATCTCCTGAATGAGGTGGATTTCCTTTGAATCCTTTCTTCCACCACTTCATCCTCGTTCTCCTCTTCCAGAACTACATTAAATGTGAGCAAAAAACAATCATTTGTTAAAGCTCCGAAGTTTTTCTCACTACTTACGTACTTATAGCTTTAGGCATATGAATTTATTTCATAAGTGTTGGTCCAAAAATCATGTTGGGAGGGTAGATCTATGGATAGATGAGCCAAAAATGTGTAGGGCATAGCCCCTCTTGAGAGAGCAAAGAGAAACTGGTTTATAACTATTCTACCAGCAGGAATATGTGCAGAGTATCACAATATTTTGCCTTCGGGGTTTGGTATTTCATCCCGGAGAGGTATTTCCAACTATGAACAGAAAGGAATGAAGCGAGAGAGAAATAGGATAGATCCAAAGGGAGAAAAGAAATGAATTCCAAAGCGTAAAGGTCGAGGTTTATGTTTTGAGTTTTGGTAAGTAATGTGAGCCAAACCTACTTGCAAACGAACAAAGCAATACTCGATGAGAAAATGACAAAATAGTAGAGATATATCTAATGAAAGGCAACACAGATCTAACTTAAGAAATATTTTAATGCACATAATACATTCATTGAGCACAAAGTCTTAATTTACGTATTAATATTTTCTCATATACAAAAAGTACAAAGCCTTTTCTTCTCACTTCTATTTTTCATCTAAAAAATGTCCACCCTTGAATACAACAAGTATCCAAGTATATATAGAAGGAGAAGGAGAAAGAAGGCAAAAAGGAACCAACAACTATTTACAAAATATTTACAAAAATATCTAAAAGTCAATTTGTTGATTTTGGGGCGATTTAGTGGATGACAACATCCCGGGTGCAACATGGATGATGTCATCATTTGTGCCAACATACTTTTAAATATTTTACAAAAATGGGAACAATCCCAAGAGGAGGAAGGCTATTCATCGTCGTCCCACAAATTGGAAAGGAGTATCATGTTTCGCTCGGAGAGGAAATGTGAAATCGAGCCCGGTACTCCATGAACTTACTAATCATCGGTTGGAGTTGATCTGAGCGGGACCCTCGGTGTGATAGCTGATGACCTCGCAAGTCTCCCTTTCATCTTTGAGTCTCTCTGGGAGTTTGAAGTATTCATTACCTGCCTCCATCAGGTAACCCACAAAGTCGTTGCGGCCGGAAGGTTGTTGATGGATTACTCGTGATCGAAAGTGGCATCGACCCCAAACCTTACGAGATGATCTCCTTAAAGAGATGAATTGTATCATCTTCCTTCCTCGAGTGTAATCCACACCAAGTAACCCTAAAATGATTTGTTCCATTTGATGCATGGCCTCAGGGCTTCCTCCTTGATTTTGTCTATTGTCTCTAAAGACAAACTCCATTTGATCAACCCGATAATCCAAAGCGTGAGGACCTTGTTGGTGCTCGCGTGTGATCAAAGATACCAAATTTCACTAAATCATCGACTACAGCAATGAGCATCTTTTGAAATGTCTCATGTTAGAACTGGCATGGTCCAACTCTTCGGAGATAGGCCCCGCTATTGCACTGAGTTCGTTGTTAGCTTAATCTATATTGTGATAAAGCTCGTGAACTTTGTTATCACTTCCTCACTATCCTCGAGGATTTGGTCTCTCTAGGCGGACACTTCCATACCTTGCTCACCAATCTTTGCGTACTCATTTACCTTCTCCCGGCTAAGGGCCTCGGAGTTTCGGTGGCGGCTAAAGGAGGTGCCTTTGCACCATTTTCAGTAGGGCTTGGAGAAGGTGTTTGTTCTATTCTTTCAATATCCTCTTCTCTTCATTTGCTTCTTGAAGCTTATTGCAAAGGCATCCACTGCGAGATGGGCCTCTCTCGCAAGCTTTACGAGGATGTTCCCATTATGATCCTGTGTCACTTTATAATTTGTAGGAGACATATCTTTTTATCCTTTGTGGGATCGTGGTATGCGATCTCCATGACTCTTTCACCGACGCACTTTGAGAGAAGAAGGTTATAGCCTTTTGCTTCTTAGCTCCTTTCGTTGGAATCATGGAGAAGTCCATAGGTGCAATGGGAATTTCCTCTTGTGTTGGCTCAGGTGTTTGGAGATCCATTCTAGACTTAAGGGAGTGGGACTAGGGGAAGAGGAGGGAACAGGGGTGGAAGAAGGAGTAACTTACAGTGGATGTAGGGAAATGCGTCGAGACACTTGGTGGCGGCATTGAGAGAGAAGCCAACATAGTGCTCATGGGGGTAGGAGTCACTGTAGGAGAGGAAACCATAGGGGTGGAAGGGATCTGAGAGATGAGAGAAGAAATGCTTTGGGGGACAACTTAGCGAGGGAAGAGAAGATGGAGGAAGAGGAAGGGGGAATAGTAGAAGACATGGGAGAAGACACAACTAAAGGAATGGTTGGTTGAGTGACATGAGGAGGGGAAGGAGGAGCGGGAGATGGAATGGTGGGAACTTCGGTATTTACATGAATGGCAAAATTATGAGTGGATGTGCCCGTTGAACAGTTATTGCTTCTTCTTCTTCTTCTAGAGAGATCAGGCTTACTACCTGTTCCTCGGCGGTGGAAGGAGGACTCTCATGAGTTTCCTCTGAGCAATGCTTGTTTCTCCTTATTTATCTTTCCCTTTTCCCTTTGGCAAGTGCTTTGGCTTAGCAGGTGCATCACCCAAAGGAGACGTGGTGAAGTCTACCCCAAGGTAAATGAGACCATTCTTCCTACACCAATGCTTCTATGCACTACAGAGTGCCTTTAACTCTTTCCTCAATAGTCTAAGGTGCCTTTGTTCTATCTATCTCGGAAAATGGAAAATTTTCCCCATTCGTATCTAGATAGACCTGATCAACTTCTTGATCAGTCACTTGGAAACCTTTTCGGAAAAATGGCCACACCATATTGGATGATCTCTGCCTAGGGCCAGGTGGGAGTGATCCTTTCTTCTGAGCTCAACCTCGTGATATAGATTGATGTAGATATCTTCGATCTATGGGACGTGGATTACATCAAGCTTTTCCCTTGGAAGGAAATCACGAGGATCGAAGGTTGGCCTTGCCGGGAAATTGTGTTTCAAGTTGAGAAAATCTAGCTCCACAAACATTTCCTGTAGCTTTGCTTTGTGAGAAGTGTGGGTGTACCTACCATGAGGGGGAAAGGAGATCCACCCTTCTTTCTTTTCAGACACTTCTCATGATATGTGATGAGCTGTCTGAGACATCTCCAATAGATTAGCTTAGGCCCATATCTTCGTATCTTGGTGGGATCCCCAAGAAGTTGGCAGCTCTGAGATAGGTGAAAGTGGGGAATTACGTAAATAATGCTCCCCACTTCTTTGTGGTAGAAACCACGCTCTTGGTCATCTGACTGTGAGTCATGGTAGGCCTCAATAGGCAGATGACGCTGTAGAAGAAGCGTCATTGATTTTGCTTTGAATCTTGGCTATACTATTTTCCGGTCTCAACTCTGGATAGTACTCATCTATCCTAACACAGGGCCATACCTGCATCGATTCAAGTGTTGGGTAGTCTCTTTCATAGGCATCAACCTATACCACATAGGAGTTCATGTAGAACTTCCCAGTCGTTGAGAGTTGTTGAAGCTGCTCGGAGATGGTGCTGCTGATAATCTCTGCCCATTCAAAACGTTGATCAGGAACATTTTTTCTCATGGTTTCCAAGTATCTAAGCATCCATTTGTGAAAGTAATGGGCATTAGGAAGCCCAAACACCCTGCTCAGGAAGGTGATGGTGCCACTCAGCTCTTCTGAGAAGTTATTGCGATGAATGACTTATGGCCACCGGTTAACACCTTCTTGTTTTTTAGATATACTTCATTCATCAACTACATGCATTTATCTTCATTTTCATTCCATGCTTTTATAGTCTTCACGGCTTATTGCCTGAAAATGCCGGTGGTGCAGGATTCCCAACATGATTTCAAAGTGCCGGGCGGTGAGGTTGATCATTACCTCGCCCTTCTCATTCTCGACACATCTTGTGTCCTTATTGTAACAACGGCCCACCACCATCATGAACTCGTTGTTTACTGTGCTCACGGGAATTCCTGTGCGAAATGCGGAGACCATCAGACGACCGGTTTGTCCATTCATGGACTACCTATGACCTTCTTAGTTACGCCCGGAAGTCCTCCATATCAATATGACCAAGTTCTGAATCTTTGATGTCTAGGTCACATTCTGCAAGGGATTCAAACATCCTAACCCTTTGGTATTTATACTTCATCTCTTCCTCGCTTAGTCTAGCCTTACCCTTAGACTTGGTTGGCTTCTTACTTGATGAAGACATGTGTGAATTTGAGTTCACTGCACCGATCGATATATATATAAGATGGAGGAAACGATGTGGGGTCCATGAATGTGATGGAAAGTGACACACGAGACTGACGGGAGTGTTGAAAATGCAGAAGAATAACCTTTTTCCACATTTTTTAGTCGTGAAAATGACAGGTCGGATGCGCCTATTTATAGAAAAAGGTGTAATAAATGTGCCACCAAATTTTTCAAGGCGCACCTAGGCAGACGCCAACATGAAAATATTTACACCTAAAGGCGCAGATTTTATGTTTTCAACATTGTTTTTTAGCGCTTTGGTGCACCATTCAGGGGCACAACATTTTGAATGTTGACAAGATGGCACATGCACCTTGGTGTAGGCTTGAAAGGTGCATCATGGGAAGGTGCAACATTTTGAATGTCGACACTCCAAAGGATGCGCCAAAGGAAAGGAGGGGTGCAGTTTCATTTGATGTTGCATGAATAAAAACTACGCCCAACCAAAAAAGGACCAAATGACTAAGTTCAAAAAACTAGATTCTCCTGAAAGGGATTTTATGCCATTCTGAACATTAAGGAACCTCGATGGGGGACTAGAATGAAAATTTGGTATGGTTACTTGCAAAATTTTCCTTGTCAATTTTACAGGATAACATCTGGCTCTTTCTAGGGACTATATTTGAGCGAAGCTTAAGGGTAGAGAATCCCATATCTACATGTGCCTATCCATTGGGTTACAAAGTCAAAAACAAGGGCGGCGAAAAAGGAAAACACACAACCAACAAAAGAAAACACACGACAAAAACAAACACACAACTAAAGAAAATCAGACAAAGAAGAGAAGCAAGCTCTACTTCCTAAATATTTTGAGGCGTTGCTCACATAGGAAGGGAGCTCAATTCCATCTAGACACGAGACATAGAAGCTATTTTCTCCATTGAGCTTTTGTATCTTGAAAGGCCCTCTCCAAAGAGAATCAAATTTCCAGTGCATGCCCTTTGGCTCTCTTCGTTTGTCCTATAGAAGGACGAGATCTCCAACTCGAAATCCCTTTGCTTAGCCTTTTTATCGAATAATCTCTTGACTTGATTCTGATGTTTGGTGATCTTGTCGACCACTCTTACTCTCTTTTATTCGAGTTATGTTAGATACATGATCCTCTTTTCAAGAGAATTTTGGAAAGTCTCATCTTCAATCACTCGTGCCAAGTGTAGAGGCGGGAAGTTCTGCGAAATGGGGAGCTCGGCGTTGATCCCATATAACACTTGAAAGGGTGACATACCGAGAGACCTCTTCGGAGTAATACGGTCTGCCCACAAAACATCATATAATGACTTGTGCGAGAACCATGATTCTCATCGACTAGCTTCCATATGATGGTCACTAGGTTCTTATTATTGGATTCTACGACCATTTCACGAGGGTAATAATCCTAGGCATGGGCCAAGGTTATTGTTGATGCAAAATCACAAAGCACCCACTGATACGAGATCAAGTTTCTAGGTTGATCACTCGGGTATCCAGTGTGATTGCATAACATTGAATCCTTCCTCAGTGTGGGACTTGAAAATGAGAAAGGATTCTCCGGAGAAAGGCTGGTTCCTATTCCTGCTGTCGGATGCACCAATGAAACGCAGAGGTTTACCCAAAAAAACTAAACTAAATACCAAGGAGACAGGGGAGAGAGAAATGCATATAAATAAACCTAAGCTAAGGGGTGATGCACCGAGGAATGAAGAACATAAGCTTTACAACATAAACACAGACCATATAGATGCAATACCACACCATGCAATGCAACTTGAAATGCAATGAGAGATCGGAATGACAACAATGAATACATGAGAGGATTTAAATTCAATCACGGACATATATATTGCTCAAAGGATTGATTCAATACATTGCAATGGCCAAGAGGCAACACATAATGCCGACCAGGCGAACCGGTGAAATGGGAACAAATACGGTCAAAAGCAAATGGGACATCTGGGACAAATAGCGCTAATCGGCCGGCTGTTCGGCGAAATCAGCACAAGGAGCACTTTGTGCCAAATGGGACAAAAAGACGCGAAGAGCGTGAAAGAGGCCGGCAGGCCGAGGACCAATCGAAGCTGCCACGTGTCTCAAGGAGAAAAGGTCAAAAAAGTCAAAGGGCGAGTTTTCGAGCACCGATCCGAACCAATGGGATAGTGCCACGTGTCCCATTTAAGGGCCCATGAGGAGATTTCAAAGGAAAGCCCACCGAAAAGTAGAGGAGAGAGAATTATTCAGCGAATCAGAGCCTGCCACGTGTCATCCAGGTGGCAGAGCGCGGGAAGAAATTCAAAAAATCCGTTTTCACCTATTCCGTGCCCTAAATCTTCAGATCGACATAACTTTCGATCCAGAGCTCGGTTTTACACGTTCTTTATATCAGCGGAAAGCTTGTGAGATTCTCTACACGTTTCCAGGGTCAATCTTGCATTTTGGTTCAGTATGGAGGATGAAAATCAAGAAACACCTCAAGTGCGCGAAATAACAAGCCAGTGATGCTCAACTAATAACTTTAATGCAGCAGACAGTCCGCCGCTTCTGCTAGGCAGCCATTGTTTTGCCAAGATCCGCCACTTCCATCATTATGAAATGAGTTAAGTGCATTCTGGAGGTGGTTGGGGTAGATTTCGAATTCCTCTCTCTTTTCTCTCTCATTCTTCCTATAAATTGTAAGGAGGGGCTTCTTTAAAGGTTGGACATGTTCGTTTTGCAACCCCTCCCTTCTCTCACCTTTGCAAAGAGAATTCATGGAGTTTTCAAGCCTCCCACATAGACTGTAATGCTATTGTGCCTCTTGGCCATTGCAATGTATTGAATCAATCCTTTGAGCAATATATATGTCTGTGATTGAATTTAAATCCTCTCATGTATTCATTGTTGTCATTCGATCTCTCATTGCATTTGATTTACACTGCATGGTGTGGTATTGCATCTATATGGTCTCGTGTTTATGTTGTAAAGCTTATGTTCTTCATTCCTCGGTGCATCACCCTTAGCTTAGGTTTATTTATATGCATTTCTCTCTCCTGTCTCCTTGGTAGTTAGTTTAGTTTTTAGGTAAACCTCTGCGTTTCATTGGTGCATCCGAATGAAGGAATAGGAACCACCTTTCTCTGGAGAATCCTTTCTCATTTTCAAGTCCCACACTGAGGAAGGATTCAATGTTATGCAATCACACTCTGATACTGAGTGATCAACCTAGAAACTTGATCTCAGTATCTGAGTGCTTTGTGATTTTGCATCAACATTTGGCATGCGTCGGTGGGACCTTAGAGGTCTTTCACTTCATCTTTTTGCAGGTTGATGTGTTCTGTGAAGTTTTCACCTTTGGAGGCATTTGCAAACACATCTGGCGACTCCATCACAGGTCAACAACCCATCTCTAAAGTTGCAGACCTTCCTTTCCATTCATTTTCATTCTTTTTCTATCCATTCTTCCTTCCATCTCTTCCATCATTCTCTCATTCTATGAAGTTGTGCAATCATGACTTCATTTCCATCATGGAATTCACATCAACAACAGCAGATATATTCCACCTCCAACACGTTTTACAAATCCTCCAGATCGGTATGCATACCCATATGAGCAGCAAGTGCAAAATCGGTTTGGCTATAGAGCTTTCCAAGAGCAAGGGTGTGCATACTGATGAAGACCATCGAGATCCAAGATGCTGGAGTCTCTGTTGGAGAAGATCAAAGATGGAGGTGGGGATGGTGCGATCCGAGGCTCAAGCACAAATGAAAGCTTTTGGAATCGGTTGTGGAGCACCTGTCCATGGGTGGGACCTTTTCCAAGGCATTACAGCCCTCAGGAGAAGCTTGGACTTCATGATAAAGATGCTGCCCCAACTTGCACAATGGACAAGAGATAGAGGCCTACAAACTTGTTGTTGAACAACCTTGTCAATGGGTAAGTTCTACACCATCATCTAGTTTTTCTCTTTCCATTACTCAAGCAGCACCATCTCACTTAAACTCTCCATCTGCTGTCCCAAGTGTTGACTCCATTCCCCCATCTCTCAGTCTTCCACCACATCTCGATTCTTCTTTCCTTTTCCCTTCCAAACAGTCATCTCCTCCACAAGAGCTAACAGAAATTCCCCCTCCTCCAAAGAAACAAGAGGTTTCACCACCTCCACCACCACACAAAATTGTCAAATCGGTTGAGTTTCAACCTATCCCTCCTCTTGCATCCCCAATTCTATGTGGGAAAGAAGAAATTGAAAAAATCAATCATCAAGGACAGCAAGAGGAAGAGCCCGAGAAAAGAAATGACGAGACTGACTTGAAGGTTTGGGCTGCCAAATTTGGGATGAAAAAGATCCCCTTGATGGTCAAGCCTACAGAAGAAGCTAGGGTTGGAGAACAGGTGGTGGTTAGGACTGATTTTGTTGCAGCGAAGAAGAAGATCTTGCAGTCCCAACTTGTCCTCTAGAGCAGTTCGAGAATTGAAGAGTTTGACTTGACAAACTTCATGCTTTGGAGAAGGAGTTCAATCAAGAGCAAGATTAAGATTGCCTTCAAACATTGGAAGAAGGAGAAGCTGCTCCAAATCCAAAAGAAGAGGAGCACATTCTAGGCTGTGGAGGAGAAAAGTGCGAGATCCAGAGCTTTGAGCACAAAGCGGGAGTTCTGACGGAGAACCTTCAGTTCTTCTTTCTACTTCACTTCTCTCAAGTTCCAGTGCTGAAAAGGAGTTTGATCTCTCAAACTCAATATTGGAGAGTGAAGGAAACCATGGTGGTCAAGTTGCAGATCAAGAGGACACCATGGAGGAAGTTGAAAACAAGCGGCGGGGACAATGAATGAGGCGGTTTACTGCCGATTTGGAGGAAGCTGTTTTGATGGAGAAGAGCCGGTTGAGCTTTCACCTTTCTTTCTTTCATCATCCACATTCCAAACACAAGAGCCTGCTGCCATGAAGGAGAGCTTTCATTTGCAGCAGCCTGCATCTTACAGCAGCTCTTTGGGATCAAGATTGGAAGATTTTATCTTCCATGTTCTTCATTGGAGGAAGAGAAAGGACAAGAATCCCACCATTTCTTCCACATCATCCATTCAAGAGGGTCTACAAGAAGACTCCATTATTGGAGTTGAAAATCGAGCTATGGGCATATCAAACGGATCAAACCTTGCCCAATCGGTATTTGGCTTCATTGGAGCCAAAGGAGAAGCCACAACCAGGTCATGCTTGCTTACGAGCATGAGGATGAGCTGAAAGTACCAAGGATCAGCTTTGCGCTTACCTCTCCAATCCAAATGCAGAGCAACTAAAAGAGGTATTGGATTTTCAGTTGATACCTTGATGATTTGGATAGAAGACCGCTTCTTGTTGGTTTTCCATCCATCCAAACAGCCATGATCGATGCAAATCAATTGCATGGCTGCCAATTTTGAAGAAAGGAAGCTATTTCTCACAACCAATTCAAGTAGATTTGTTTAGCTTGCCTTTGCTTCCAGATTAGAGTAGAGTAGCTAGGTTTGCTTTGATGCAGAAGAAGTGCTCGTGCACACTCTGCATGTTCCATTTGGAGCATGTATGATTTTCTGATTACGTACATAGTTTTGGTGTTGCTGGTTTTGCTGCTGCACGATTCGTTTGATGGTTTTGGTGAGAACAACTCCATGTCCTGGGTTTCCTAGTGGCTCGGAGGGGAGATTTTCAAAGTTCGAGATCAGTTTCAGGCTATTACTTGTGACTCCATGCCCAATGGATTACTTGAAAGCTCACTCTTGGTCTTCTACCTGCGAGGCGAGTAACCCCGCTGAGTCGTCAAAACTGTTGTCAAAATTTCACCCCCCCGGGTAAATTTCGATAACATGCATCAAAAGTTGCAGAAAGGCAAATAGGTCAATCCAGGAAAAATCATGAAAATCGGCTAAGTCCTAGTCCTAGGGCCATCAGGACATTTGGGACAAAAATACGCGGATCGGCCGAAAAGCCTCCAGGCGGCCCAAGTGCCAAATGGGACATCTGGGACAAAAGTACGCGGCGGGCGCGAAAAGCCGATCCTGCCGAAAGAAAGGAAAAATCGACTAACTGCTGAGAGGGGTAGTCTGGGACGTTTGGGTCAAATGGACCCGAACCCAGCCGGTTCGGCGAAATCGATCAAGGCGATCAAAAAAAAAAGTGGGCCAAGTGGAACAAAAATACCCTTAAATCAAGCGAACCTAAGCGAAATGGGAACAAAGCAGTCCAAAAGCAAATGGGACATCCGGGACAAATAGGCGCGAACCGGCCGGTTCGGCGAAAAATCAGCACAAGGAGACTTTGTGCCAAATGGGACAAAAAGATGCGAAGAGCGTGAAAGAGCGGCGGGGCCGAGGACCAATCGAAGCTGCCACGTGTCTCGGAGAAAAGGTCAAAAAAGTCAAAGGGGCGAGTTTTGAGCACCGAGCCGAACCAATAGGATCGTGCCACGTGTCCCATTTAAGGGCCCACGAGGAGATTTCAAAGGAAAGCCAGCCGAAAAGTAGAGGAGAGAGAAATATTCAGCGAATCGAGCCTACCACGTGTCATCCAAGTGGCAGAGCGCGGGAAGAAATTCAAAAATCCGTTTTCACCTGTTCCGTGCCCTAAAACTTCAGATCGACATAACTTTCGATCCAGAGCTCGGATTTACACGTTCTTTATATCAACGGAAAGCTTGTGAGATTCTCTACACATATCCAGGGTCAATCTTGCATTTTGGTTCAGTATGGAGGATGAAAATCAAGAAACGCCTCTGGTGCGAAATAACAAGCAGAAGTGATGCTCAACTAATAACTTTAATGCAGCAGACAGTTCGCCGCCTTCTGCTAGGCAGCCCGCCGTTTTGCCAAGATCCGCCGCTTCCATCATTATGAGATGAGTTAAGTGCATTCTGGAGGTGGTTGGGGCAGATTTCGAATTCCTCTCTCTTTTCTCTCTTTCTTCCTATAAATTGTAAGGAGGGGCTTCTTTCTAAAGGTTGGACATTTTTGTTTTGCAACCCCTCCCTTCTCTCCTGCTTGTAAGAGAATTCGTGGAGTTTTCAAGCCTCCCACATAGACTGTAATGCCATTGTGCCTCTTGGCCATTGCAATGTATTGAATCGATCCTTTGAGCAATATATATGTCTGTGATTGAATTTAAATCCTCTCATGTATTCATTGTTGTCATTCTGATCTCTCATTGCATTTCGGTTACCTGTGCATGGTGTGGTATTGCATCTATATGGTCTGTGTTTATGTTGCAAAGCTTATGTTCTTCATTCCTCGGTGCATCACCTCCTTAGCTTAGGTTTATTTATATGCATTTCTCTCTCCCTGTCTCCTTGGTAGTTAGTTTAGTTTTTGGGTGAACCTCTGCGTTTCATTGGTGCATCTGAACAGAGGAATAGGAACCAGCCTTTCTCTGGAGAATCCTTTCTCATTTTCAAGTCCCACACTTGGAGGAAGGATTCAATGTTATGCAATCACACTGGATACCTAAGTGATCAACCTAGAAACTTGATCTGTATCCAGGGGTGCTGTGATTTTGCATCAACGAGTTATTCCGTATTCATAAAAAAATCGATAAATTCCTATGAGGATAAGTTGGAAGCATTATCAAGAACGATCTTGCGTGGGATGCCAAATCTCACAATGATATTTTCTTTGATGAAGTGCAAGCTGATTTGAGGTGGCATTCTTAACGGTATGGCCTCCACCCATTTGGTGAAGTAATCCATTCATTGTTAGGACATAACTATGTCTGACACTTGATTGGGGATGTAGTGCTCCAATGAAGTCGATTCCCCATTTCCTGAATGGTTCGTCAATAATGACCGGCCTGAGGGGAAAAGAAACCAATTTTAGTTTTCCAACAAACCGCTGTTGGTAGAGTTCACATTTTACTACCCAAGTACAGTATCCTCGAAATAGTGTTGGCGGTGGTACCTAGCTCGAGATGATCTTATGTCTTTGTCACGAGATGAGGAGAAGTGACCGCTGCACGCCGAGTCATGAAAACTTTCAAGAAATTTGATCTGCTGTGGTTTGTCAACGCATCGCAAGAAGATGCCATCAATACCACGCTTGTATAAACCGTCATCCCATATGACATATATCCGCTGCCCCGAGATTTACATCCACTTCTCCTTTGAAGTTACATGAGTGGAAACTCACCGTAAGTGAGAAAGAAAGCGATATCGAATACCATTTGTCGCTGGTCGCAACAAATAGAACCATAGGAAGAGAATCAACTTTCTTCAATTTATCCCCGCACTCAAGTCGATGCAATCATCTTTCTCTTTGGGGATCTCTGAATCTTTGTTTTCAGCCATAAGCTGACATAGGCCCTTGCCTCTTACCAGCTTGGTTGGTTTTATGTCTAGATCATACTCTTGGACCTTTGTGATCCAATTCCCTCGTAAGCTTCCTAACTCCTATTGAGTTAGGATAGACTTGACTGTTGTGTCAGGAACCAACACTACCGTATGAGATTTTAGGATGTAATACCGGAAGTTCTTGAGCTCTTTGCTTGACAACAACGAAAGCGTGCTTTTCTAACTAAGACATCTTCAATTCATGAGGTTTGAGAGGAGAGCTCATGAATGTGATTGGAGATTCAACATCTTCAGAGTTCTTTTGCATTAAGATGGCTGATACAATATGCTCAGATGCATAACTGTACATGATAAAATCCTTGGAGAAGTCGGGACATACTAGGACGGGTGCATGAGCAACGGAGGCTTTTATATCCTCGAATGACGTCTTTCCTTCATCGATCCACTGGAAAATTTTGTGACCCTTTCATCATATTTGATATGTGACGAGTCTTTTCAATGAAGTTGGGAATAAAGCGTCTGAGAAAATTCACCTTTCTGAAGAAAGAGTGAACACCGGTCTTGCTTGTGGGTAAGGTAAGGCTCTGAATAGCCTTAACCCTTTCGACATCTATCTTTGTCCCTTCTTCTTGCACGACAACGTGTCCCAAAGACTTTCCTTCGATGACTCAGAAAATACACTTTTTGGATTTAGGAGACCTCGTGTTCTTGGCATCTAATAAATACTTGCTCCAAATGATCACAATGACTACTTCACTTTTTAGAGAACACGGTTAAGTCATTTAAATAAACTATGATGACTTTTCCCATCATACATTTGAATGCGAAGTCCATTGCTCACCGAAAGGTGAAAGGTGGCACCGGCGTTAGTCAAGCCAAAAGGCATCCTCTGTAGGTGAATGTGCCCCAGGGAGTAGTGAATGTTGTTTTAAATTGGTCTTTAGGCGAGACCTCAATCTGATTATAGCCTGAAAAACCATCAAGCATGGACAACATCTTTGAACCTAAGCATTCTGCCAAGTAGAACTTGATCCATTATGGGTAGCAGGTAATTGTCCTTCAAGGACGCCTGATTTAGATTGTGAAAATCTATGCATATGCATATCTCACCATTCTTCTTTAAATCTTTTATTCACGATGTTTGCGACCGAATGCTTTGTGATGGATAGGAAAAATAATCCTCGCATCCAACATCTTCTATATTTCTACCTGGATGGTACCTGAGATCTTGGGATTATAGTGCCTCTATTTCTGGTGAAAGGGTTTGACATCATCTTTTAACGGATGTCATGTTAAACGTCCTTCGGCTTGAAAGACTTTAGATCAGCATAAGACCATGCCAATACGTCCATATATTTCTTCAAAGCAATTTGACAAACTTCCACTTTTCTTCAAGTGTACAACACTTCCCGATGTTCACAAACTGCAGATGTTCCATAGTACCCAAGTTGACCGATTCGGTCTCCAGAGAGGAGTTAGGATCATCTTGTCACTTCTTCTTGAAAAAACGATCATGTTTGTCAAACAATCGTTCTAGAGAGACTAAACCTTTTGGAATTTTATTTCCCTTGAGCTGACATATGCCATCACCTTCTTTTGATTCATTTGCTTGACTAAATGTGATTCACGGCAAGACGGAAGTAGATCCCTCAAAATGAAGCTCACCGAAATTTTCTGCTTTGTTTCAGAAGGCAATAAGTTGATTGTCATTGTTAAAACCCGTCTGTGAGAATTGTCTGGCACACTTGGGCGGAGACTACCTCAATGGTATATGTGTTTGTTTTCAACCCTAGGTGAGGGAGCATAAGAGATGCTGAGATGGCCAATGAATCGACCATGTCATTTTGAGCTCTTGAATGGCTTTTATTGAGAAAGCATCAAATTCCTCAATGCTATCCCATAACACGTTGCGGTAGTGCCTAAGCCTTTTGTTCTTTACTTGATATATATTTTTACTTGATTAACGAACAACTCGGCATCTTTGTACTTTTAGGTTCTTGATTTTCTTTCCTTTCCACTTGCATGCCAAGTAGCAGAAAGATTCATACTCAGCGAAGATTGTTTGTATTGAAAACCGCAACTTGAAAGAGAGAGGAAAAATCTCCTTTTCAAGAGATATTAACACGACTCCAAAGACCGCATCCGTTAGTCGCACAACCGCCATCAAACCTGCAATGTCCATATCTTGTTAAGGTTTTCTTCTAGACAAGAACGTCCATTTTATCTGACTCGAGTGGATAAGAAGTAGTTCACCATCCCTGATGATTCAAAGAGAATTTGGGCTTTGGGGTCGTCATAATTGGTGACTGATACTTCTTTTGTGATTTAGGCTCTAAATTCTACATTACACCTTTGATGGGGATTCGGCTTTGGACTAGTCCATATGAATGTCTCCACCAACTTCCCCGCAAAAGCTTTTTCCTAAGTAGAATTCCATATGCCGCTGGGATATCGATGAACGAGAATGGTCATCTTCCCTCTTTTCTCGGGAACGCACGTAAATGCGAACTACGCGTCTTTGATCTAACCAATCAAGGAACTGTTTGGTTTCAAGGAGTAACATCTGCCAAAAGGTTTAGTAAGGGTGAGCCCTAAAGCATGAGCAACCTTTACTTTGCACAAATGACATTGTTAGAAGTCCCGAATTAATTATGCGATTGCTTAGCTTGTGACCGTTGATTAGGAGGGAGAGATAAAAAGGTTCAATTTTTCCTGACGTGGAAGTTGAGGCAACATTTATGCGAGATGCAAGAGGAGTGGAAAGGATTCCTTTCGGGGAGACATGAGAGGATATGGCAGCTTGGCTTTGGATATATTCGGTCAATCTTACAAGTTGGCTCGGGTTAGATTGAAGATATTCGGCCTCATACATTTGAATCTTGGTATTTTTAGCATGATCGATTATGTCGAATGTGGCCAAGGGTTGCGTTGATGAAGGAATGAGTCCCTCATTTCGCAATGGTAGGGCATGATTACTAGTCTTTATGGAAATAGAAGAAGGCTGATTTGGAGGAGAGATGGGAGGAAAAGATTTTTTTGTAAAAGACTTGATAGGAGGTTGAGCAGGAAGAGGATTACCTCTTTTAGCAATTGTTGGAGGAGTGTTTGACACAACCTTCTCCTTTTGTATCCCGGCAAAGAACTTCTACTTCTTTTCCATAGGAGCGGGTGAAAACAACATATGATTGTCATTCTGCAGCATACCCTTTGGTACCCTCTTCTTCATCGATTCCTCATCTTCAAATTCCATATACCCGATTGTAGAGTCATCATTCGGCTCACCGACATCTTGATCATATTCGCCTTGTGACGAAGGTTCTTCATAATTTTACTCTTATTTTTCGACCTTGACCAGGGCATTGATCGGAGGAGCCTCAAGTGCCAATCGTGGAGTAGGTTCTGAAAACGTGACCTTTGTGGGGCGTTGTTGGGAGTGAATTTTCTCCATGGAATATCCTCGGTAGGAAGTTTTAGGAGAAGTTTGAGCTAATTGCTTTTTAATGCGAGCAAGTAATTTTCCATCTTCTGAACGCTTCGGATCTGCGGTGAAGTGGCTTGAGAAGGAGTTGGAGCCTTAGACTTGGACGAATCTCATTTTAACTCACCGGATATAAGCGGTTGTCTTCTATCCAAATGGTCGTAGCTTGGCGAGCGAGAACTAGGGTGGTGACTTGTTCTTGTAAGAGTAAGAAACTTACTCTTGAGCTCATGGCGTTCACAAAGAAACACTTTTGATTTTCTAGTGTTAAGCAACATGGCAGCGCCACATGGTTAATCAAAGTGAATTGAAATGGGTGATAAAATCAGGCATTGTTTCATCGCTTCCTTCTTCGGTGAGTGATATTTGACAATAACACAAATGTGTCCTCTCGAAGGCTTGTACCTATCTTCAAATGTAGTTCGTAATGTGGCCCAACTGATGATAGATCCGGCTGGTAAATGTTGAAACCACTCAGCCACGGGTCCTTGTAAGGTCTCTAGAAAGAGGCTTACCAACACATCTTCATGGGTCACATCCGAGATGCTTCGCATGACATAATGAATGCGAGATATATGTGAATCTGTGCTTTGATTTCCATTCCCATCAAATCTTGAGAAATTCTTGCGGTTTCCATGAGGGAGTGCGTGAACAGGATGCGGAAACGCAAGAGGGTCCATAGCGTCTCCCCATGGTACTACCATTTGAAAAGCTAGAAAGAGGACGTGAGATGGAAGTGCGGTTCCACCGAGTAATAGAGCGGCGTGAAAGGGATGTGGAGGCTCCTTGTGAAAACCAATTCTTTCATGGAGGCGAGGCACTTATGGTGACCGATCAATCGAACTCGGCGATGAGAAGCGTGTTGATGTAATACTAAAATTCTACCTCGAAGTAGATCAAAATAGGATCAAATTCTCCACGAGCTCTCCCTATGGGTAAATGGCTCACCCGCCAATGTATCTGTTCAAATTTGCAGTGATTTTAGAGCATATTTAAAAACTCTTTTCGGTTATACTTGCCGATTTTCGGATTTTTCTCGACAAAAATTAGCAACATGTATTTTCCTAAATATTTAATTTTATCCCTCTTTTGAAAATCGATTGCGGTTTAATAAAAAAAAGATTAACGAGGATAAAATAATGGTCAACTTAGTAAGTTGATTTTTGGATCCTAGATTTGAATTTTTGCAAGAGTTTGAAATTATTTGTAAAACTGTCAAAATCTCAGATCTACGGAAATATATGGGTTTCTATAAAAACTCAGCGAACTAAAGATCTCTAACTAGCCCAGATCTATGGATCTATGAAGAAAATTTTAGTTTGAATCACTTTTGCAAAAAAAATTGGATTTTAAGCAAAAGGCAAGATTTGCAAATGCAGGTAGTGATTTTGACGGTTTTATCTATTTTCATAGTTATCTTAGCAATTTTAACAATCATTAGTGTCTTTTAAATGACATAACACTCACATAGATATGGTTATATTCCCAAAGTAGAGTCGCCAAAATCATATTGGTCTAAAAAAATCATCGGAAGGCGATTTATGGATAGATGAGCCAACAGCAGTGTAGGGCATAGCCCCTTTGAGACAAAAAAGTGAAACTAGTTTATTGTTATTCTACCAAGAGGAATCAAAAGTCTCATAATATTTTGACTTCGGGGGTTTGGTATTTCGTCCCGAGGAAGTATTTCCGATCGTGACCATAAAGGAATGAAGCGAGAGAGGAAATAGGATAGATCCGAAGGGAGAAAAGAAATGAATTCAAAGCGTAAAGGTCGGGAGGTTTTATGTTTTGGGCTGGTAGCAAAAGAGCCAAACCTACTTCGCATAAATGAACAAAGCAATACCGATGAGAAAATGACAAAAAAAAAGTAGGGGTAGATCTAATGAAAGGCAACACGGATATAACTTAAGAAATATCTAATGCACATAATACATTCATTGAGCACAAAGTCTTAATTTCGTATTAATATTTTCTGCTACAAAAGTACAAAGTCTTTTCTTCTCACTTCTATTTTTCATCTAAAAATGTCCACCCTCAATACAACAAGTATCCAAGTATATATAGAAGGAGAAGGAGAAAGAAGGCAAAAAGGAACCAACAACTATTTACAAAATATCTAAAAGTCAACTGTTGACTTTGGGGCAATTTAGTGGATGACAACATCCCATGGTACAACATGAATGATGTCATCATTTGTGCCAACATACTTTTAAATACTTTACAAAAATGGGAACAATCCCAAGAGGAGGAAGGCTATTCGTCATCGTCCCGCGGCTGGAAAGGAGTATCATGTTTCTGCTCGGGAGAGGAAATGTGAAATTGAGCCCGGTACTCCATGAACTTACTAATCATCGGTTGGAGTTGATCCTAAGCGGGACCCTTGGTGTGATAGCTGATGACCTCGCAAGTCTCCCTTTCATCTCTCGAGTCTCTCTGGGGAGTTTGAAGTATTCATTACCCGCTCCATCGTGTAACCCACAAAGTCGCAGAGCCGAAGGTTGTTGATGGATTCTGTATCGAAAGAGGCATCTGACCCCAAACCTTGCGAGATGATCTCCTTAAAGAGATGAATTGTATCATCTACCTTCCTCAGAGTGTAATCCACACCAAGTAACCCTAAAATGATTTGTTCCATTTGATGCATGGCCTCCAGGGCTTCCTCCTTGATTTTGTCTATTTTCTCTAAGACAAACTCCATTTGATCAACCCGATAATCTAAAGCAGCAAGGACCTTGTTGGGTGCTCGCAGGTGATCAAAGATGCCAAATTTTACTAAATCATCGACCTGGCGTCGAGTATCTTTTGAAATGTCTCATGTTGCAACCTGGCGTGGTCCAACTCTTCAGAGATAGGCCCTGCTATTTCTTGGAGTTCGTTGTTAGCTTGATCTATATTGTGATAAAGCTCTGTGAACTTTGTTATCACTTCCTCACTATCCTTGAGGATTTGGTCTCTCTAGGCGGACACTGCCATACCTTGCTCGCCAATCTTGGTGTACTCATTTATCTTCTCCTGACTAAGGGCCTCAGGAGTTTCGGTGGCAGCTACAGGAGGTGCACTGCCCATTTTCTGTAGGGCTTGGAGAAGGTGTTTGTTCTTTTTTCAATATCCTCTTCTCTTCCTTTGCTTCTTGAAGCTTTTTGCAAAGGGCATCCACTGCAGATAGGGCCTCTCCCTGTAGGCTTTCTAAGGATGTTCCCATTATGACCTATGTCACTATATAATCTGTAGGAGACAGATCTTTTTTATCCTTTGTGGGATCAGGGTATGCGATCTCCATCACTCTTTCACCTGACGTGCTTTGAGAGAAGCATGTTATTGCCTTTTTCTTCTTAGCTCCTTTTGTCGAAATCATGGAGAAGTCCATAGGTGCAATGGGGAATTTCCTCTTGTCTTTGGCTCAAGTGTCTGGAGATCCATTCGGACTTGGGGAGTGGGACCGGGGGAAGAGGAAGGAACAGGTGGAAGAAGTAGTAGCTATAGTGGATGCGGGAAATGGGTCGAGACACTTGGTGGCGGCATTGAGAGATAAGCCAACATAGTACTCACGGGGGAGGAGACACCACAGAGAGGAAATTGTAGGGGTGGAAGGGATCGAGAGATGAGAGAAGAAATGCTTTGGGGATAGCTCAATGAGGGAAGAGAAGATGGAGGAAGAGGAAGGGGGAACAAGAGAAGACATGGGAGAAGACACACCTAAAGGAATGGTTGGTTGAGCGACATGAGGAGGGGAAGGAGGAGCGGGAGATGGAACGGTGGGAAATTTAGTAGTTACAGCAATGACAACATCCTGAGTGGATGTGCCCATTGGAATGGTTACCACTTCTTCTTCTTCTGGAGAGATCAGGCTTAGTACATGTTCCTCGGTGGCGGAAGGAGGACTCTCAGAGTTTCCTCTGAAAGGTGCTTGTTTCTCCTTCTTTATCTTTCCCTTTTCCCTTTGGAAAGTGCTTTGCTTAACAAGTGCATCACCTAAAGGAGACGTGGTGAAGTCTACCCCGAGTAAATGAGACTGTTCTTCCCGCACCAATTCTCTCGTGCACTTTGCAGAGTGCCTTTAACTCTTTCCTCAATAGTCTGAGGTGCCTTTGTTCTATCTATCTCGGCAAATGGCCAATTTTCCCCATCTATCTAGATAGACCTGATCAACTTCTTGATCAGTCACTTGGAAACCTTTCAGGACAATGGCCACACCATATTGGATGATCTCTGTCAGGGCCAGGTGGGAGTGATCCTTTCTTCTGAGCTCGACCTCGTGATACAGATCGATGTAGATATCTTCAATCTATGGGACGTGGATTGGATCAAGCTTTGCCCTTGGAAGGCAATTATGAGGATCAAAGGTTGGCCTTGCACGAAATTGTGTTTCAAGTTGAGCAACTCCAGCTCCGCAAACATTTCCCGGGCTTTGCTGTGAGAAGTGCAGGTGTACCTACCCACTGTGAGGGGGAAAGGAGTTCCACCCTTCTTTCTTTTTAGACACTTCTCGTGATATGTGATGAGTTGTCTGACAACTCCAATAGGATTAGCTTAGGCCCCGCATATCTCGGTAGCTTGGTGGGCTCCCCCAAGAAGTTGGTGGCTCTGAGATAGGTGAAAGTGGGGAATTACGTAAATAATGCTCCCCACTTCTCTGTGGTAGTAACCACACTCTTGGTCATCCGACCGTGAGTCATGTTAGGCCTCAATAGGCAGATGACACCATAGAAGAAGGCGTCATTGATTTTGCTAAACTGGGCTATACTATTTTCCAGTCTCAACTCTGGATAGTACTCATATATCCTAACCTAGGGCCATACCCTACATCGATTCAAGTGTTGGGTAGTCTCTTGCAGAGGCGATGAGCGTATACCACATAGGAGTTCATGTAGAACTTCCCGATCGTTGAGAATTATCAAGCCGCTCGAAATGGTACTGCGTGATAATCTCCACCCATTCAAAACGTTGATCAAGAACGTTTTTGCTCAT
Source organism: Taxus wallichiana var. yunnanensis (assembly GCA_018340775.1). Taxonomy (NCBI): domain Eukaryota; kingdom Viridiplantae; phylum Streptophyta; class Pinopsida; order Cupressales; family Taxaceae; genus Taxus; species Taxus wallichiana. The sequence continues at coordinate 493,370,462 of CM031243.1, read as the reverse complement.
GGTTTCCAAGTATCTGAGCATCCATTTGTGAAAGTAATGGGCATCAGAAGTCCAAACACCCTACTCAGGAAGGTGATGGTGTCACTCACTCTTCTGAGAAGTCACTGTGATGAATGACTTGTGGCCACCGGTCATCACCTTCTTGTTTTTCAGATATACTTCATTCATCAACTCCATGCATTTATCTTCATTTTCATTCCATGCTTTTATGCATTCTTCCTGGCTTATTGCCACAAAATTCCGGTGGTGCAGGATTCCCAACATGATTTCAAAGTGCGGCGGTGAGGTTGATTATTATCTCTCCCTTCTCATTCTTGACACATCTCGTGTCCTTGTTGTAACAACGACCCACCACCATCATGAACTCATTGTTTACTGCACTCACGGGAATTCCTGTAGCGAAATGCAGACCACTGCCGACCAATTTGTCCATCCATGGACTACCTGTGACCTTCTTGGTTCTGGCCCAGAAGTCCTCCATATCAATATGACCAAGTTCTGAATCTCTGATGTCTAGGTCACATTTTGAAAGGATTCAAGCATCCCGACCCTTTGGTATTTATAATTCATCTCTTCCTCGCTTAGTCCTGCATTACCCTTAGACTTGGTTGGCTTCTTACTTGATGAAGACATGTGCAAATTTGAGTTCAATACTACGATCATGAATATATAAGATGGAGGAAACGATGTGGGTCCACGAACGTGATGGAAAGTGATATACGGGACGACGAGAGTGCTGAAAAATGTAGAAGAATAACCTTTTGCCACGTTTTTAAGTCATGAAAATGACAGGTCGATGCACCTATTTATAGCAAAAGGTGCAATAAATACACCACCAACTTTTTCAAGGCGCACCAAGGAAGATTCCAACATGAAAATATTTGCACCCTAGGCACGGATTTGGCATTGTCAACATTACTTTTTAGCGCTTTGGCGCACCATTCAGGCGCAACATTTTTAATGTCGACAAGATGGCGCATGCGCCTTGGCACAGGCTTGAAAGGCGCATCATAGGAAGGCGCAACATTTGGAATGTCGACACTCCAAAGGATGCGCCAAAGGAAAGGAGGGGGCACAGTTTCATTTGATGTTGTGTGAATAAAAACTGTGCCCAACCAAAAAAAGGACCAAATGACTAAGTTCGAAAAACTAGATTCTCCGGAAAGGGATTTTATGCCATTCCGAACGTTAAGGGACCTCGATGGGGACTAGAACGGAAATTTAGTTTCGTTACCTCGCAAAATTTCCTTATCAATTTTATATGATAACAATAAGTATAGATAAGGATGCATAATTGAGAATCAAAAATGAGTAAGCTGAAAGCGATTATCATCATTCAAAGGCATATCATAAAAAATAAATCACTAAAGGATGAAGTGAAAAGAGATGCTTAAATCCTCCGTCATGTTTTCTAAATTGTTTTAAGATAATGTGCGGGTATAGGAAATAAAATGCATACTTTAAATGACATTGAAAATTTCAATCAAAATAACATGTCATTAAGAAGGAACATCATATAAGTAAAGTTGAAACATAATACATCCTTGCATTACATCCTTTGTTCCGTGAAATTGAAAACATCACACTTCAAATTAAGAAGAGATAAGCACACATTCAACATCTTTCAAGTTCAAAATGCAAGGTATAGAAAAGATCCAAGTATTCATGCCTATCTCAAATAAATAACTAAAAGTTGAATAAACATTTCAAGAGTTCTCAAGAAGAGTACGCTTGCAAAGTTCGCATCAACGGAGTTCATATGAAGAATCTCAATCATGCATTTGGAGGAAGAAATCAATATTCACATAATAGCTAGCTTATAGGTCCGAATTCTAACAAAATCAACAATGATTATTTTCCATCTTCAATTCATACATCAGAAAGTCCAAGTGTAAAAGAAGAAAAGTATAAAAAAATTCCAGGCATCTTTTAATTCGTAACAAAGTAAAGAAGGTGCAACCTTGTAGATGGAGCATCAAAGTTCCATTCTTATCTCAAATTTTAACACGAAAAGGAACAGGTATAAATATGTTTACAAAAGTATGCATTTCAAATCATACTCTCGCAGTAAAGCTTCAATCATCCAAAGGAGAGATGCACTTCAAGTCATCAAGATGAAATAATTTTAGAGCACGCATTGAATTTGTTATCTAATTTCCTCCACTGCCCTTTGAAACTAGATAACAAGCAGATTCTCCCGTGGATTAATCAAATTAGTCCCGAGAATATCGAACCAATACAAAAAGAGTCAAGCTTCCAGAAATAGGGGAAGAAACTTAGCCAAATCACGATGAAAAGTGGAGCCGGAAATGATTCAACTCAAGCAAAGAAACAAACTCGTAGAATGTGCCACATGTCACCGCGTAATTCCAAAAGATGAGAGGGAAAATTGAAGCTCCAAACTCCCGCAGGACTTCCACGTGGGGTCGAATGGTAAGGGGCCCACCAAGAGAGGGTCCTCATATTAATGTACAATGAGTCCCATTACAAACTCGCAGAAAGAAAATTGATCCGCGAAGGTGCCATGTTTCAGCTCGACGCACTTTCAAAAGGTGCAAGAAAAGCGGAGACCCTAGGGATGCGCTTGGCCTCCATGTAGAGCTCAGCACAGGTAGACTCTGAACCCAAAGAAGTTACAAAATATTGGTGATAGGTTAATTCAATGCAATATTAATCATGAAACCCACCTAGAATATTAAATTATCAAATATTTTAAGAGATTGTGAGAGCCTGCAAGGAACTCCCAACTCAAGTTCAAACAAGCATAACTTTTGACCTAGAACTCCGATTTTCAAAAATTGGAATTTTTAGAAATCTCTCAACATCCTCTACACCAAAAAAATGGATTTATTATTTTTAGTAAGGATATGTGGGTGAAAATAAAATAAACATATCTATCTCTAATAAACCGAGCACGACACACAACAATCAATAAATACATAAATTAATGAAGCATTGATGGTGATATTTAAAGAACAAGCCCAATTCAAAGAGATAGTTGGAAAGTGGTTTGGGAATGCATTTAATGAGCATGGCCATCATTCTTTCACTATTGCAGGTCATGGGATAGAAGGAGGAGTCTTTTACAAGCAAGGTGTCATTGATTACACTCATTTAGTGCATCTTACAAGTGGTTGAAAGGCAATTTCGGGATTTCACCCTTATCTCTTTGTGATTATATATATTGACTGGGGTCTTATTTTAAAAAAATGTTCTGGGGGTCAGCCGGTTTTCTTCTCTGTCTCAGTCCCTCTTCTGTAAAAGGCAGGGGCCGGAGCTCTAGCCTTCTTCCTGGGTTTGTAATAGCAATCTTGCCTCTTTTCTATTATAATACTATGCATAATTTTTGGAGTAATATAATATGCCCTATGGTGCATTTTTTCCATCCTTCGCATATCTTTGTTGTCTTTGATCACCTTTATTTTCACATAGAAACTATGCATCTCTTAATGTTATTACTATCTTTGAAGTTGTGCTTAAGTAGTTTGAGGTAGTGTTCTATGTGATATTTTCTAGCCTCGCAGTGGTACGCTTCATTCACCCTTTTCAGCTTGTTCGTCATTTCCCTTCTTTAGATAGATGCATTCTCGATTGATTTCTTTAGAGGCTTGTTTGGCGCATCACCCTCATTAATCAGTGTATGTTTTGTTTCACTTTTCTCGACCTCATCCCATCGGCAGAAGAGCCGCTTCTTTAAAATCTGGAGGTCTCCTTAGGGTACACATCCCACTAACCTAAGGATTCCCACGACTCTGACGGTCCATCCAAAAGGATAATCATTAACAAAATCCTATCACCAAGAATGTGATTTCAAGAAAATCTTACAAGTTGCAAAAGACAATTTCCCAAACAAGCAAGAAACTAAGTGGCAATAGAGTTTTACAAGTTCAAGGAAAAATAACCATTTCAAGAAAGTCATAACAAAGGGTAAAGTTTATCTTCAACCATGTACATTAAAGTTGGTATGTCCCTAATGAGAAAGATCAAGGCGTAAGGAAAAATTCATAGTTATATTTACATATATAAGTGTTATGCATTTTCCTTTATAAAACTTCATGCAATTTTGTCTCATAGGACATATTTATAGTAATGAGAAAAACACGTATATATGTTTGCATATTTTAGAGAAATGAAGCTTATAAGATGCATTTTCATATTTTAAATATGTCTTTAAAAGTATAAAACATGAGGTTAAAGGAAAAACACCCATGTATTCTAATAAACACAATATTCAGAAAAATGGAATCATCTTCAAGAATGATAGCCCAACCGCTTCAAAATAGCTAGTTTTTTCCAAAGAAGAAATAGTAAAATAGAACTTTACAAAGGTGAGCTAAAAAGGCCAAGTAACCAGTTTTTTTGAATACCCAAATCAAAGAAAAAGCACAATGCAAATCTGGGAAACAAGAGAAATACACCAAAGGAAGTAAAATTTTAGTAAGACCGAGCCGCACAGAGGTCAAAGCACACGACCTAGGTCAGAAGAATAACAAACCATGGGAAGATTCCAGATTCGGCAGCCCCAAAGGGAGGCAACAATGAAACCCCACTACGAATGAATCTCCAACACAATATAGTGAAAACCAAAAAAATGTTGAGCCTAAAACAAAAGAGAGCCAAATTTTTCAAAAATGGATATACAACGCACCAACATCAAGGGGCCGAGTTGTTATAAATAGAGGAAACCTATGAGTTTGGGAAAATATAACAACCCATAAAGGAAGAATGAGGCTATAATTTCAAAACTTTCCAAACAAATAAGACGACCCAATTCAATCTTGAAACGAAATAAACATATAGGATAGTGAAGTTTTTCATAAATCTAGGAAAATTGATTCTAAAAATAAAAGCCGTGAGCGTGAACTAAGAAAAAGAAATATCAAAGTCAGTGGAAAAGAAGAAACCCCATAGATGGTGAAATGTATAAACAAATAAAGGTAAAAATAAGATTCACGTTCTTTTCACAAGACAAGTCATGAAGGTAAGGAAAATCGACAATAAACCAACCTAGATTAAAAGATGTAGTGAGCTCATCAACACCAAGATAGATAAGAAGCGTAACCCATTTCATAGCTTATAAAATCAAAATAATGTGACAACCTAGAAGAATAAAAATCCAACATGGCAAAAATCAGAAGCAATGCAAGCTACATGGGGTCATGCCATAAGGGAAGAGAAATAATGCAATCCAAGTTTAAACTAACCACACATGCCCTCGAGATTGAATCGTCAAACCAAACGCTAATACAAAGAATAGGTGACTTTTTGAGGAAATCAATGGCGGAAAGGTAGTTTAAAGGAAATAACACAAGCAACTCATAAGTCCTCAAAATACCCTCGCCTGATCTAAAATATGCAAAACCCACTTCACATACCAAACTCCAAGTAGAAAAGGTAAACCCTTTGCAAGATACCACGAGATGAGAGAAAGGAAAAAGGGAAAAAACAAGTTTTATGGCCAACACAAGCCAATAATAAGAAATAAAATCTGAACGCATAAGATAAACCAGATATGGGAAAGAATGTGCAACTCCAAATGGCGACCAAATGTCCAAATTAAAAAGATCCATCATAGATTGAAAGGGAGGCTAGGATAAATAATTTTGAACAAACCAAAACCCGGTTCAACAAACTATAAGGAGAAAAATGAACAGAGCTTCATAGAGTAGGGTTTTACCTTCAAAACGACGCCTGTAACCATGATTTGATCCCAACATCAAATGCCATGTATCCACAAGCAAAATGCAGAGATCCCATAGTTTTCTCATGGTGGCAAAAATAGAAAAAAATATTTCATAGTACATAAACAACTGAGAACCAGAGCTATGGAAGTAAAGGAAACCCGTAACCAATTCGATAAGCTCAACCATGATGAACATTGAAATTTTTGTGAGTATTTGAACATTCCAAAAAAACATAATGTGTAAATGAAAATGATATTAGGGGTTTAACCCTATCTTTCCAAACACGTGGGTTATAAGACAACTATGATTAAACTTAATCATGGTTTGTGTTTTTCTTTACCACGAAGCTATGGTTATTCACCATTATTTGCATGGGAAGCAATTACTTGAGTATTATTGGTCAAATAAATCACTGTATGCAAAAAGGGGGACCCTTTATTCCAAAGCCAAATTCATGTTATGATTAATATTTCCCCACCTTGTATCATCAAATGTAATTATTCAACCTTCTACATGAGTGCTCAAAAGGCCAAGAATATATTTTACACAAAAGGAAAAATTAACCTTTTGCAAGATAAGGTGGAGTTAACTTGGACCTTATTTTTATCAAAATTACCTTAACCTTTGCAAAAATTCCGCACACATTCCTTGATCCATGTAAAAGCATAGTTGTGTGTAAGGGTCAACATTAGTTTGACAAGTCAACTTCAGTTTACATGGTCTAAGATAGAATTCTTCTAAATTATCTTTTTCTTTTCCATAATGCATGTTAGGAATAGCTTGCAACATTGGATTTTATATTGGGGTGGTTGATTAGTCATATTTGGAGTGAATTGAAGTTGTGACTAGAGTGTTGAGCTTCATCTCCACTTCTTTTTGTCTATTTGTACATGGCTTTTACAAGCATGTGTGGGGACTTATTTTTTCGGGCAGAGTTATGCTACAAAGATTTTTACCGTACACCTTGCTGATTAATAAAGACTAAGTTTCCTCCATATTCAATATTTTTGCAGTGTTTTACACAAGTTGTTTTCTATGTTCAAGTGAATGAATAGGTTCCTTTATATGCTATCAACTTCAAGAAACCTCCATTAAGTTGTTTAATAAGTTTTGCAGGTTTTCAAGTGTGTCCAAACACATTATTGAGTGCAAAATCTGTCAAACGAATAATTGAAATGAATAATCAATTTTACCAATATTTAAGTGTGTTTTGTTTTAGGTGATCCATCAAGGGAACCAACCCTCTCTGGAGGTTCTCCTTAGTCTGAGGCACCCACAACTCGGAGGAGATCCCATTGTACTAGCCGAAGTCAGATTCAAATAGCACATCTAGCACAGAGGTGTACTTCAGACCGATAACATTTTTTGGCAAGCCCAGTGGGATGAGGAAACGATATTTTGGAGTTATTTACATCATGCAGTTAAGAGATGTTTCACATAGTTGTTCCTAAATATTTAATTGATCAATATCACCAACCTATTTTAGCAATTATCAACACTCAACACAATATAAACGAATATTTATGAGTTTCTATTAGCCGAGAGTCACTCATCCAGTATCAGTTGCTTGCTGCCATCACCATTTTCAACGAGGATTATGCAGATCTGCACTTTTATAGAGAAGATTAGCTACAGCCAAAAGGGTCTAATCACACATTTTGCTATGTTTCATGCCTAAGTTCAGAACCAGATCAGCAACAAGAGGTATTCCCCTTGATTTTATTCAATTACCTCAAAATTCAGCTAGGAGAAGAAGAGTTGGAAATACTACACCCTATAACAGGCCCAATATTGCCAATCCTCCGTCTCAAATCCAAATTTTGTCATTCAGATCCCTATCTTTCCAATGGCTGCCCTAGCAAGAATTGAGCCTTTTGTGCCCTTTACTAATGGCAGTCCCTTTAATTACTTTATCATCATTACATACCCACTTCTTTTTAAAGGCCTTCCATATTTCACAGGCTAAACCCAAGTTACCACTACCAAACATACCAGAGATGTTGCAGCCCTTTGTTCTGTGCATAATATCACTCATGAGGATGTTTTTTAAGGCTATTAGCTACTTATTTTAAATTCCAAGCCATTCAATGGTATAGGATCCTAACCTAGGATCAATCACTACTTGGGATGTGTTAGGTTCAGCCTTGTGCAAGCAATTTGAAGATAAATCTGATCATTTATCCCTTATTGAGCAACTTACTACTATTAAACGTGCACCCCAAGAGTTCATGACCAATTTTAATGTGAGATTCACTATGACTTGGGATAAGATTCCACTAGCAATTCAACCTACATCTGAGCATGTTTTTTTGTATTATTTACGTGTGCTTAATAGTGACATTGTTGTCATGATTCAGTTCATGGGCGGTACTACTCTTCTCATAGCCTTTGACATTGCAATAAGAGATAAAACAACCTTATACAAGCTGAAAAGTTGGCACCTAGACCCTCTATGCCTATTTATGCTGAGCTAGCTCCCATTCCACCAGCTGAAAAACTACCATTAACTCCTACAGTTTAGCCTAGTGAGATACATGACTTGAAAGGAGCTATTAAAACCTTATCAAATGAAAATTGTGCAATTTAAAATAAATCAAGCTCAAGCAAGCAGGGCATATCAGCCACCTTTTCCGAATTTTAACAATTATAGGCCTCTTGCTCAAGGTTATAGACCATACCAAGCACAACCATCCATTACAACAATTAAACCACTTGCAACAGCGTATCCTAATGCCCCTACAACTTCAAGAGCCTTGGTTCCCATGCAAATAAACATGGTTCAAGATTCTAACATGCAACCTAGTGAGCCAAATACAGCCTTAGAAATGGTACCACGGGTTTTATATACCACAGATGACTCAAGAGGAGGCATTCCATTATTTCCAGCAAAGTGTTTTTCTTCAACACAAGGAGACCCAAATTTTGCACAAGAATAGTAGGGGCAGCCTGATGCAACAATGGTTAACTTTGAAATAGCTGATCATGTGGCTGTAAATCATGAAATTGGAGCCAAGGAAAACATTGAATTTGTTGCAGTTGTAACAAGGTCAAGGAAAAGGGCCATGGAAGCAAATTTAGGTGATCAAACTATTGTACCAGCTTATGAAAATCATAATATTGTTGTTGGTAAGAGTTCTTCTTCACCCAATACTTAAGAACAAGTTGTTGTTTTAAAAATCCGATTAAGATAGGAGTGTTGTTCCATTCAACATAGTTGATCATATGAAGAAATCTAATGTTGCTATGAGTATGTGGGACACATTGTATCTATTCCGGGACAAAAGGAATTGCTGGTCCAAGAGCTTGCGGGTCTGAAATTAACATCAAAACAGGCTGACCGTGTTGAAAACATAACCAACATGGTGATGGCAATTGCAGATCAACAAACTAAAGGTACAAAACAACAAGCACATAAAGAGGTAAAGGCACCTAAAGAGGTAAAAGTGGTTAAGCCACCTCCTTTTTATCTTTCATTGATTATTGGAGATTCATTAGTTCACAATTACATGGTTGATAGTGGAGCTAACAACACTGTTATGCCCAAGTTAGTGGCTGAAAAGCTTAGGCCTTAAGTATGAACCAAGTACTAAAGGAGTATTACAGCTTGATGGTTCATCAACTAAGACCATTGGAATAATCAAAGATCTAAAACTAACTTTGCATGCTTTTCCAAGTGTTACAATCTCACGGATGTGATGGTGGTGGATCTACCACCTTATTTTGCTATGTGTTTATCTAGAGACTTCACATCCAAGATTGGTGGCTATATTTTAGCTAATTGGACATATCTTGTCTTTAGAACCAGGTATGGGGCCAAAGTTACTATTAATTCAGAGCCCTTTTCAAATTTTCACATTGAGCCTTTCACACCTAGTGCCATAAATGCAAATTATACTATAAGTGAAGAACAACTAAGTGATTCAGAAGCTGAAATTGGGTATGCATTAGAAGGTGTTCCAGATTTATTCAAGGATCAAAGAAATGATGAAGAACATGAATATGATCCATGGAAAATCGTTGAGGAAAAGGCCTTGGAATTTATTGCATTCATGAGGACAATACTAAAATACTAGCTATGGAGAGAGAAAATCAACAAGATCATGGTTTATGGAAACTTTATTTTGATGGCTCCAAAAACCAACATGGTTCAAGGGTTGGTTTGATGTTGATTTCACCTTCAAAACAATAGTATTTCTCAGCTATTAAGTTTCAATTTACTTTCTCTAACAATGTTGCAGAGTATGAAGCACTTGTTCACAGTTTGGAATGGGCAAGAAAGAAGGGAGTCAAGGATTTGTAGATTTTTGGGGACAAATGAGCTCATTATTCATCAGGTGAGAGGTTCTAGTACTTGCAAGAACCCATTAATGAGAACTTATAGACATAGAGTATGGGACATGCTTGATGATTTTCTTGACTTTAATATTCAAGTATTCCTAGAGACAGAAATAAACACGTTGACAAACTTGCAGCCATTGGTTCTCAATTTGATATACCTGTTGATATTGGAAATAGTAAATTAAATCCTCATATCAAGGTTTTAGTAAGGCCATCTATTCCAGATAATAACATACATTGACAAGTTTTGATAATGATGCACACATAATCAGATTTTTACAGGAAGAGGTAGAATTTTCTGCTCAAAATAAGGGAAAACTGCAGAATAGATACAAAGATCAGATTATGCATCTCAAAATGAACAAAATTCCAAAAGGTCTTGTTACTTTGGAATCCATTTTTGAGAAAATGATGAAATGAAGCATGAGAGAGATGTCTTTGCTGCAGGAGTACAGATCAACATGAAAAAGTCACCATTCTTGATGGTAAGAGTCTCAATCTTGGTAAAATTTGTTCACAAGTTGAAAAAGATGATTTATTGAGCTTTGTAAAGAGTATGCAGATGTTTTTTCTTAGCAATACAGTGATTTAAGAGGTTTTTATCCCTCTTTAGCTTAGCATACTATTGAATTAGAGGTTGATTCTAAACTGGTTAGACAAAAGCAAAGGCCAATTAATCCCAAGTTGGAGCCCTTAATGCGGATAGAGCTTGAAAAACTCATTGATTCTTCCATTATCTTCCCCATTAAGCACTCAACTTGGGTAGCTAACCTTGTACCAATAAGAAAGAAAAATGGTGAAATCAAGTTATGTGTTGATTTCCATGATTTGAATAAGGCTTCTCTTAAGGATCATTATCCTTTTCCTTCCATGGAGCAGATACTTTAGTTAGTTGCTGGTTCATAAATATATTCTTTACTTGATGGGTATAGTGGTTACAACCAAATACTTGTCAAGGAAGAAGATCAATTTAAAACAACATTTACTACTAAATGGGGCACTTATGCATACAGAAAGATGCCATTCGGTTTGTCCAATGCAGGTGCAACCTTTTAGAGATCCATGGACATGGAATTCCAAGGTATCATTAATAAGTTTGTCTCTTTTATTTGGATGATATAACATTGTTTTCAAATCTTGTAAGTGATCACTTACCACAACTCAAAGCAGTTTTTAAGAGATGCAGAGAATACAATGTGTCACTTAATCCCAAAAAATGTGTGTTTTTCAGTTCATGAGGGTAAGCTTCTTGGCCATATCATCTCAAAGCATGGTATGATGATTGATCTAAAGAAAGAGTGTTATTCTTGCTTTAGCATTGCCAAAACATAAAAAGGAACTTCAAAGTTTCCTTGGAAAAATTAATTTTATAAGAAGGTACATTATTGATTTTGCTTCACTTTCAAAGCCATTGACCAACATGCTTAAGAAAATCATAATTTCACTTGGTCAAAAGGAGGAGTGAATAGTTTTGAGGCCATCAAACAGGCCATAGCTTCAGCCCCTAACTCTCATAAATCCTGATTTTTCAAAAGATTTTACGTTGTATGCTTATGCTAACTTGGATACTATTGTAGCAATGTTAACACAACAAAATAAGGAAGGCTTGGAGCAACCAATTGATTTTTTCAAATTTGATGGAGTACAAAACAAGGTACTCATTCATTGAAAAACATGTACTTTCAATTGTTAGATCTCTTAAGAAATTCAGGCATTTTCTCTCTAACAACAAAATTAATCTGATGGTTGCTCATCCAAGTATCAAAGAATTTTTGTTGAATAAGGATATATCTGAGAAAAGAGCAGGTTGGATCACCAAGGTCATGGAGTATGATATCATCATTAAAGTGACCAAGCTAATTAGGGGCAAAGGATTATGCGAGCACTTGGCTCAAGACTTGCAAGAGAGAAAAAATCTATTTTATTGTTGCAAGAATGGACCTGAAAATGCAGAAAATCAACAGCTTATAGATTGGATTTTGAACATGACAAGGTATCTTCAACATGGCATTTACCCACCAGGTTTGGACAGCTCGAAAAGGAGGTATTTCAGACTTCAATCCATCCCTTTCTTGCTGGTTAATAATGTGTTATTCAAGAAAGATATTAATGGTGTCTTGTTGAGGTGTGTTGATCCAAATCAAGTTGAAAGGTTTCTTGAACAGTTTCATGACAGTCAAGGAGGAGGGCATTATTCATCAAAACTACAGCCCTCAAGATCATGAAAGGAGGCTATTATTGGCCTACACTTTTCAAAGACAACCATGCTTGGGTAAGAAAATGTCATAAGTGTGCATTCTTTATAGGAAAAGAAAGACTTGCAGCTTTACCATTGCATCCAATTACAACTGATAAACCTTTTTCTCAATGGGGTTTGGATTTTATTGGTCTCATAAACCACCTTCAAGCTTGGGTCATAAATGGATACTCATCAACTGATTACTTCATGCAGGTGGACTGAAGTTATTTCTTTGAAGGAAGCTAATGAGACAAACATCTTGGACTTCTACGAAGGCATAATTACAAGGTTTGGTGTTCCTTCTACTATAATTTCTGACAATACAAAAACTTTTGTAGGAGGAAAGATTTCTATGGGCAAATTCAGAATGGCATGTATTTGAGCACTTCATCCAATTATTACCCTCAAGGTAATGGATGGCTGAAAGTACAAACAAAAATCTGCTGAGAATAATCTCTACATATGAAAATCAATAAACTTGACACACTAAGTTGAAGGCATCCTTGTGGGATGATAGATAACTCATAAAAGGTCAATTTCAAACTCACCTTTCAAGTTGGTTTATGGCCTTGAAGCAAAGTTACCCATTTCTCTTGAGCTTCCAACTTTAGAACTAATGCATCAAGTTGAATTAATGGAGAATGAACCCATGGAAGTGAGGTATGCACAACTTATGGAGCTTGAAGAGATCATAAATCAAGCTATGTTTTCTATGGAGCTGAATCAAGCTCAAATTAAGAGGACATTTGATAAGAAGGCCAAAGAAGAGTCTTCAACAAGGTGACTTAGTATTAAAGTGGGATGAAGAAGAGAAAAACCAGATGCTCACACAAAATTTGATTCATTGTGGAGTGGACCATACATAATCATTGGATGCAAGCCACATAATGCATTTCAACTTGCACGAAAAATGGAGAAGAGCTTTTGATCCCAGTCAATGAGATTCATCTAAAGCATTGTTTCTAAATGAGATAAGTTGACATTGTATTATAGTTTCCCATGTTTTCCTCTAAGTGTTTTATAAACACATCTTTTTAGCATTTCCTTTTCAATAATGGTTTTCATCTTAAATGGCATGCCTCGTAGAGGTTTATCTTCCTCCGTGTAGTTATGCACATGTTTCTTTTCTTGTTTTTCATTTTTCGAGGAGGATTTTCAGTCTTTATCAACGTTGTGAAGTCTTTGGCATGTATGTTAAGCCTTGGTATAGGTTTTTAATTGACATTCATGGCTGAAAAAGGCCATTTTTAGGGATTCTAGTTAGTTACTAGGAAACCAAGTCAACAAAGTCACCAAAGATGTTGGCCATTTTTGGTCAATCATCGGAGGGGGTACTAGAAATTTTCAGTTGCTCGGTTTCAGGAAGTTCAAGGATTAGCACTCACCATATTAACAACTTAAAGTGTTGTCCTAGGATGCAATGCCCAACATATGCATCCTCTCCAAGCATATGGTCTTGCGAAAAACAATGTAGCAGCCTGAAGTCTTTTCCAAATATTTGACGAAGACCAGAAAGATTGCATATATTGGAGATTGCATTCTGAAACAACAATTTTTAGATGCTAACTTGCAAAATGGAAGGTTTCAATTTATATCATCATGTTACTTGCAGTTCTTGGAATGTTGTCAAGTACATTTATTCAATTATTTCTTTATGCTTAAATGAGATTACATTATGTGTTGAGTTGTTTAAGTTCATTCCACATTTACAAATTACAAAATGAAATGCAAAAGGAAATAGACAACTCAATTACAGAAATAATTTCATTTATTCATGAAGAAATAATGTGATCCCACACAAGCCGTGGGAGCTAACTTATGAGTACATACAAAATAAATACATCTATTTTCTGAATGTGCAGTACAAGAAATAAAATGAATACTTTAAATGACATCGAAAATTACAATAAAAAACATGTCATTAAGAAGGAAAATCTAATAAGTAAAGCGAAACAAAATACATCATGTTACTGAGCCTCATTCCATGAAAGGTAAAGCATCACACTTCAAATTAGGAAAAGAGATAAAGCACACATTCACCATCTTCCAAGTTCAAAATACAAGTTATAGAAAAGATCCAGGTATTCAAGTGCCCCAACTCAAATAAAGAAGTACAAGTTGAATAAACAATTCAAGAGCTCTAGAGAAGAGTACAATCTTGCAAAGTGGTCATCAATGAATCATATTGCAATCCATCAACTAAGGATGAGAGTAGAGTGCTAGTGTGTGTGACCTACCTAGTCATCGTCCACATCACATGGTGAGTCATCTCGCCTTGCGAGAGTCATAGGTCTTAGGGAGTCAAATGACAAGTGTCAAATTTTGTCATAGAATCTGTCATTGTCATTTGTGTTAGTGTGTCATAGGAGTTACATTCCTTATTTGGAATTATAACTCCTCCTTTAGTGGCGTCATATCGTCAGTCATGTCATATGCGTCAGTGGCGTCATAGGAGTTACTTTCCTTGTTTAGGCATGGGGGTTACACAACACCCCTATTTGTACTTCCTTTTTCGATCTATGAGAATGAGTAGACCTGTTTTCTTATTTGCATATTCTTTCCATTGTTCAAATCTTACTTATTGCGTTGGAGCTACGATGTTACCATCGGAGTGCAACTTCATTGTGGTGCATTATTTCAACATCGATTCTTGCATATCCCTCTTTCATGGTATCATAAGCGCGAGGTTTGGTAAAACATGCACTCTTCGCTTATCAAGTTGCTTATTACTTCGCTTTTCTTCTTATTTTCTCGCAAGTTTTTTTCGATTATTACTTTGGAATTGTATTGCTCACCTCGCGTTAAGGTTTCAGCAATTGCAAGTTTGAGGGGTTGTTCATGGTTCATTTTTAGGTGTTCGTGGTCTTTTCTGGCTTGTTAACTCATGTTTTCTCAGCTCGTGCATTCCATCCACCTATGCCTTGGAGCTCTCGCTACCTTGGTTCTCACAATTTGTTTGTGCCTCTACATTGACTCACCACCAATTGCTTTGCTTGGACTCGGGCTTGTTCATAGTCTAAACATGGGTGTTTTGGATTGTTCAAGGTCTCAATGTGGTACTTTGGCTTAAGTTCTCCCTTATGGTGATCTAACCGAACTGCATTGGCTCTTTCCCATGCATTCCTTTTTTTGCTTCTCGCATTAGCTCCATTGGCCTGCAGGCTCGTATTGGTTCGGTATACTTCTGCATTGACTGTGGTTTAAACATTTGCGGGCTTGGGTTTGATCCAACTCCGAGTCTTCATTGTTTCCTTTTGCATTTTCTGTGCTTTTGTGAGGAATCTTTCTTGCATTCGCTCATCTTCTTTTGCATCGGTTGGACTCGTCTCTTCTATTGTGCATCCGCCTTGACTCGAACTTGTGGCACTAGAGTTCATTCCATTCTACTCAGATTGTGCATTTGTTCCTTCTACCACTGGTTCATTCAGACTAGTCCCTGGAATCTCATTGACTCCTAGCTATTCAACGACCCCCGGTGACCGTTATACTCCTGCAGAATTTTCTGGGAAATGCAAACCTTTCTTGCTCCACGTGGCTTCCACCTGTGATAGTCCTCGTGTTCGGCCCTTTGTGGCTGTTCATTGCAATTTTCCAACATGTTGCACCCTACCATGTTGTGTTTCTTAGACCATTCACTCTGCTGACTTGATTGTTACCTTGGGCGTTTCAATAACCTAGCGAGTACTTCCCAACCAACTCGTGCAAACTTTTGGTCTTCTCGAGTAGCTCAGTCAACACTGCCCTAGCTCAGGTCATATCCATCCTTTTTAGAATTGATTATTGGTAAAATCAATCACCTTTAATTTTTTAAGGTTAAAAACATTTATTTCATTAGCATTGTAATAATTTTTTTTGGGTCTTTTGCTTGTTTTATTGTCCTTCCTTCGAGTGTCGAAGATGGAGGGTGAGGTCCGGGGTTGGTAGGAGGCTAATCCCCCCTCACAATAAAAACAAACCCTATCTAAAATTTGATGTCATTTCTAATGAGCATACATACGACACCCTTTGCATGCGTTTAGGGAACTTTTTAAATCTATTTGTAGGGCTTATTGGCATTTTCCATCAGTTGTAGGAATCATTTTTTTTTATAACTTTTGACTCGTTGCTCGGTTTTGAGCACTTCTTTAGTAAAAATTGCATGTTTTTTCACACACTAGATGATGGGATTATCAATTTTGTAAACACACTATTTTATAAAGTTCTCGCATTCAGGGGTGTCATTGTATTGTTTAGATCACCACTTTGAATTATCTTGAGCATTATACTATCCCTTTTATTGCCAGTGGACTTGTGAGCGCATCCGCCACGCTTGGAAAAGGGATTTTTTTGTGCGATGTGAGACACTATTTCTCACAAGGCCTTCTCTTCCCCTTCTTGTTTTCACTCATTTTTGTGCTTGCTTACGGTGTCAAACTGTTGCGCCCAATAAACCTTGATTGTGATCTCCAATCTTGCATTTTATTACGCTGATTGCAGTAGGTGAGTACAGTAGTTCTCTTCTCGGCACACAATCACATCTGATTGTAATCAACACACTAAACTATAAAGTGCTAAACTCGGGGGGTGTAATATTGTTCTGGGGTGGGTTTTTCCTTTCTCTCTCCCTCCTTCTTCCTTCGTTGGTTCTATCTCTTCATTATGGATATCTCTAAAGTACCGGTGCTCACACCTTTTAATTTCTTTGAATGGAGATATAAAATTATATTGGTTTTGCAAAGTAAAGGGTTATACCATGTTACCATGGGGTTAGAGATAGAACTTGATGATGAACCCGAAAAGATCTAAATGGTTCAACCGCTATGATGAAGCCTTAGGTCTTCTTTGTATGTCTGTCTCTTCTGACTTTCTCTTCCACATCGAAACTTCCTCGACACCCGATGGAGCGTGGACAACACTCGACGAGATGTTTGGGAAGCAAGATGACATGAGAGCACATGAGTTGGAGAATGAACTACTAGGGTTAAATCCTAGTGACTTTGAAAACCTGCAGGCCTTCTTCTCAAAGTTTGTCCACACTAGACTACTTCTAAAGGAATGTAAAGTGGAGAAGAAAGACTCTCAATTGATCTTGTCGATTCTTTCTAAGTTAGGTCTTGAATACTTTGTCTTTGTTTCAACTTTCCACGCCATGAAAGCTGCCTTGGGTAGTTCCTGGAAAATGCCCTCATTTGACAGTTTTTCATCCCAACTCATTTGAGAATAGGAAAAACTAATTCAAATGGGGACTCTAAAGTCCAAGTCACATGCCCTTGTGGCGAATAAGGGAAAGAAAAATGAAAATAAGAAAGAAACTAAGGACCAACCTAAGAAAGAAACCAAGACCAACCAACCCCAACTAAGCCCAACACTAACACTTTGACTTCTGAGCCTAAAGTAAAGAAGGAAAAGTGTAAATGCTCCTATTGTAAGTATCCTGGCCACAACGAGCATCATTTTTTCGAAACAAATTGATCACTTAACTCAGTTACTTGAGAAGAATAAAATAAGTGTTCCTAAATCCAGTCAAACAAAATGCTCAGAAGGGTGAGTCTTCTAAAGCAAAGGAGTCTAAAAATGAAAAGAAGAAAGGTAAGGCCCTCGTAGCTAGATCAGCTCCATCATCAACTTGGATTATCAATTCGGTGCCTCGCACCACATGGCTTCTTCAGAGGTTAAATTATCTAGCATTGAACCATGTGGCATGTCCCAAATCATGTTGGGTGATGACACTCATGTGTCGGTTTCTAGTAGTGGATCGGTAGAGATAGAAGGTGGAACATTTAACCAAGTGTTGAGTGTTCCCAATCTCCTATCAGTTTACCAAATCACCCACCTTGGTGAAGGAATGTGAGTGGAATTTGGTCCTAACTCGGTGATCATTTGTGAGCTTAACTCTGACTGCATTGTGGTGAGGGAAATGCGGATCACCGTTCACGATTGTATACATTTTATGACTTCTCTTGATTCAACGCCCAATGCCTTGCTCACTCATGCAAATGAGGTTAGCAAGCTATGGCATGAGCATTTTGGGAATCTAAATTATCGTTACCTTAAACAATTGAGCCAAAATGAAATGGTCAACGGGTTACCCGAGTTAAATTTTCTAAAGGTCTTTGTGAGGGTTGTACCCTCGAAAGCACCTTGAAAAAAACTTTGATAAGGGAAAATCCTGGAGAGCTACTCGTCCCTTGGATCTTGTTCATAGTGATGTTTCGGCCCCTTTCCATCTCCTTCTTTCACTAGAGCTCTATATATACTAACCTTCATTGATGACTTTTCACATTATACTTGGGTATATTTTCTTAAGATTAAGTCTGAAGTCTTTGAGCGTTTTCATAACTTTAAGGCTCTTGCTAAGAAACAAGCTAAAGTCTTGGAGGTGAGTATGTGAGTAATAGGTTTGAGTATTTCTACACTTCTGAGGGGATTGCTTTGCAATGTATAGTTGCTTACCCTTCCCAAAATGGAGTTGCAGAAAGAAATAACCAAACTCTAAAGGAGATGGCTACTTGTATGGTTCACTCAAGTCCCTTCCTCCGCAATATTGGGCTGAAGTAGTGAATTGTGCTTGTTACATTTAGAATCATGTTCCACACAAGGCAGTAAGAGGGATGACACCCTTTGAAGCCTAGTTTGGACACAAGCTTGATGTTGAGAACTTTTGAGTCTTTGGATCCAAGGCTATGGCTTGGATTCCCAAGAATAAATGCAAGGCATTGGATCCACAATCCAAACCTTGTATCTTTGTCGGGTATCCTGATGGCATGAAGGGATATCAATTTTTGAACCCTACAACCCATGAGATCTATATTGAGAGGAGTGTGAATTTTGATGAGTCATCCTTGACTTTTACTTCCACTGAGGTTATTTTTCCCATTGATTCAGATTCGACTCACCGGATGATGATGTTGTTGTGTGAGTTCCTCCTCTCCTGATCCTCCCGATCCTCAAACTTCCGAGTCTTCCGATTCGGCGAAGTGATGATGAGGACTATGTCCCTTCTCACTCAAGTGAAGAATCTTCCGACTTTGAGCTTGAACCTTCGGGACCTCTTTGGGCTAGTAAATTTTTATAGAGTATTGAAGATTTAGTTAGATATCCTTGGATGAGAGACATACTCACTCGAGTTTCATTGGACCCCACTCCTTCTTCACCTCTGCTTATGATCCACCATCTTTCCAGGAAGCTATTGGGATTCTGAGTGGGATTCTGTTATGGATGAGGAGTATTCCTCACTCATAAAGAATGACACTTGGGATCTTACCCTCTTACGAAAGGAAGAAAAAGCATCCCGTGTAGGTGGATATATCAAAAAAAAGTATGGAGCCAATGGAGAAGTCGAAAGTATAAAGCGTGACTTGTAGCTAAGGGTTTCTCCCATGTCGCTGGGGTAGATTACTCGGAAACCTTTTCTCTCGGTTGCAAAGATGACTTCCATTCGAATGACCCTTACCATCACCGCTGCTTTCGTTATTAGATTAGGTATTTACCTTAGCTCATGTTCACCTAGGTACTTTATTTACCTTTATTGTATTTATCCTCACCAACTGTTAGAGTAGGTATTTACCTTAGCTCATGTTCACCTAGGTATTTTATTTACCTTTATTGTATTTATCCTCACCCACTTATGTGTGTGGATATTTCCTTTTATTTATTTAGATATTAGGGGGATATTATCTAGTTGTTAGGTATAGTTCTTTCCTTGATCTATGGTATTGACTAGTTCTTTCCTTGATCTATGGTATTGACTAGATCCTTGATGTCTAGTTCTCTCATAAATCTATGGACTTAACTAGTTCTTTCCATGATTTATGGCTTGATCTACAACCTTGACTGGTTCTTAGATTGTTATTCCTTTCCTATATAAGCAAGGCCCATTCTCATTGTATTTCATTGAGTTCCATAATAATATATGATATTGCTACTCATTTGTTTACGAAAGGTTTTATGTAAAGTTACACCCATTGAAATCCTTATCCCCTAGTCATATGGTATGGTCATATGAGGGCTTAAAGCTTGTGATTCCTACTAGTAGGTGCTTAACTCCACCCCCTTTCATTTTATTTGTGTGGTGACATCAAGAGAATTTTATTCTTTTGAAGTGGCAACTAAAATAAATAGTAGAGCATAACATATTAAAGCTATTGTAACACACACTCATTATAAAGTGCCAAAATGGGGGGCTCTTATTGCATTACTTGGGAGTCTTGTTGTATTTCTTGATTCTTGCATTTCTTTTGGTGACTTTTTGAAGATGGCATCTATTTCTGCATTAGATCATGTTGAGTCATTAACAACACATAATTACCACACATGGAAACCAAGAATGGAGACAACAATTAAGTGGAAAGGATTATGGGCTTTAACTTCTTGAACAACCGGTGTTCACTAGAGAATATGAGAAATTTCAATACCGGTGCAAATTTTATGAGTGTATTGGTTTGATAGGAAATTATGTAAGTGACAGTCTTTTGTTTCATTTGGAAAAATGTGACTCTCCTTTCAAAATATGGGAGAAATTGGAGGATTTGTTTGGTAAGGTGGATCATATGAGAGCCATGGAACTTGAAATTGAGATCGCCTCTCTTAATCCTGAAGATTTTCCAACAATTATAGACTATCTTACCAAGTTCAAGCATTTGTTGACACAGTTGAAGGGAAACAAGAGGAATGCACCTATGGAAGTAAAATATCGACAAGACCAAGTTCAATAGAGGTCAAAGCACACGACCTAGGTTGTCAAGAATAACAAACCACATGAAGATTCCAGTTATGGGCAGCCCCAAAGGCATGCAACAATGAAACCCCAATAAGAATGAATCTCCAACTCAATACAACAAAAACCAAAAATGCAAAGCTTGAAACAAAAGAGAGCCAAATTTTTCAAAAATGGAGAAAAAACACACCAACATGAAGGGGTCGAGTTGTCATAAATAGAGAAAACCCACGAGTTGGGAAAATATAGCAAGAACCCATAAAGGAAGAATGAAGATACAATTTTAAAAATTCCAAACAAATAAATGCGAACCAGTTTAAGCTTGAAACACAATATACATACAAGGTAGTGATTTTTTCATAAATATGGGAAAATTGATTCAAAAAAATAAAATCCAGAGCGTGAACTAAGGAAAATAAATATCGAGTTGAGGCCATAGAGAAGAAGAAACCCGGAGATTGTGAAACGTATAAGCAGAGCATGGTAGAAATAAGATTTGGGTTGTTTCACTAGCCAAGTCATGAAGGCAAGGCACATCGAAAACAAACCATCTCGGATTAAAAGATGTAGTGAGCTCATGGACACCAAGACAAATCGAAGCATGACCCATTTTTAGTTATAAAGAAAACTAATATGACAACCTGGAAGAATACACGGTCAACCATGGAAAAATTAGAAGCAATGCAAGCTAGAGGGGCTCATTCCGAAGGGAAGAGAAATAATGCAGCACATTTTTAAACTAATCACATAGGCACGAGATCGAATCTTCAAAAAAAAATGATAATACAAAGAATAGGTGACTTTTTTAGGCAATCAATGGCCACAGGCGGTTTCAAGGCAATACCACAAACAACTCATAACTCCTCAAAATCAACTCACCCAGATCTAAAATATGCAAAATCTACCTCACATACTAAGCTCTAAGAAGAAAAGGTGAACCCTTTGAAAGATTCCATGAGCTAAGAGAAAGGAAAAAGCAGAAAGAATGTTTTATGGCCAACACAAGCCAATAATAAGAAATCAAAGTCGAATGCATAAGCTAAACCGAATTTGGGAAAGACCGAGAAAACTCAAAACCGTGACCAAATGTCCATATTAAAAATCTCCATCACAAAGTGAAATGGAGGCCAAGATAAATATCTATGAATGAAGCAAAACCTAGGTTCAACGGGTTGTAAGGAGAAAAAAATAACGAGCTTCACGGTTTAGGGTTTTACCTTCAAAATGATGTCGAGAACCACGATTTGAACCTATTATCAAATGCCAAGTATCCACAAGAAAAACACAAAGCTCCATAGTTTTCTCATGGCGTAAAAAATATAAGAAAAGCCTTCATGGTACATAAAAAGCGAGAACTAGAGCTATGGAAGCAAAGGAAATCAAGTAACCGGTTTGATAAACTCAACCATGGCCGCCATTGAAGTTTTGCAGACTATGCAAACTTTCTAGAGAAACATAATGTGAAAAATGAAAAGGATATTAGGGTTTCAACCTTTATTTTTCAAACACGTGGGTTAGAAGACAACTATGATCAAACTTAATCATGGTTTGAGTTTTCATTTACCACAAAGTTGTGGTTATTTGCCATTATTTGCATGGGAAGCAATTACTTGGGTATTATTGGTCAAATAAATCATTGTGTGCAAAAGTGGGGAACCTTTATTCCAAATCCAAAGTCACGTTATGATTAATATATTTCCCCCTTACGCATCATCAAATGTAATGATTTAACCTTTTGCATGAGTGTAAAAAATGCCACGAATAACTTTTAGACAAAAGGAAAAATTAACCTTTTGTAAGATAATGTGGAGTTAACTTGGACCTTATTTTAATCAAAATTACCTTAACCTTTACAAAAAAATGCCATACACATTCCTTGATCCATGTAAAATCGAAGTTGAGTGTAAGGGTCAACATAAGTTTGACAAGCCAACTTCAGTTCACATGGTCTAAGATAAAATTCTTATAAATTATCTTTGTCTTTTCCATCATGCATGTTAGGAATAGCTCATGACATTGGAGTTTGTATTGGGGTGATTGATTAGTTATATTTGGAGTGAACTAAAGTTGTGGCTAGAGTGTTGAGCTTTAGCTCCACTTCTCTTTGTCTATTTGTACATGGCTTTTACAATAAGCATGTGTGGGGGCTTATTTTTGGTAGATTTATGATGCGAGAGATTCTATATTATACACCTTGTTGATTAATAAAGACTAAGTTTCCATATTCAAGATTTTTGCGAGTGTTTTACACAAGTTTTTTTGTGTGTTCAAGTGAATGAATAGGTTCCTTTTCATGTTATCAACTTCACAAAACCTCCATTAAGTTGTTTAATAAGTTTTGCAGTTATTTTAAGTGTGTTCAAACACCTTATTGAGTGTAGAATTTGTCAAACAATTAATTAAAGTGAATAATCAATATTTTATTAGTCCTTAAGTTTGTTTTATGCAAGACTAAGTCCCATAGGTTTTGGTGTATCACCTTTTTAAGCTTTTAGTTATTTACAATTCTTTCTATCCCTTAACCTAGTAATTTTCAGTAGTTTTAGGTGATCCATTTAGGAAACCCGCCTGTTCTTGAGGTTCTCCTTAGTCCAAGGCACCCATAACTTGGAGGATATCCCATCAGACGCCAGCGAAGTTAGATTCAGAGGTGTACTTGACCGATAACAATTTTTTCGACACGCCTCATGGGACAACGAACCAGATTTTGGAGTTTGCGGCATGTAGTTAAGGATGATGTTTCACATGGTTGTTCTGAGGATTTAATTAATCAAGATCGAAGCTTGAGTTGTTATTTGTATGAGGAATCAACACTCAACATGATATAAATGAAAACTTACGAGTTACAATCAGCTAAGATCTTAAGCTTAACCATTTTGAACAACTTGATGCCATCACTATTACGAATGAGGATATTGATAGATCTACACTTTTACAACAAAGATTAGTTCTTGGTCAGAAGGGTCTAACTACATATTTTTCTATGTTTTATGCTTAAATTCATAACCATATCAACAACAAGAGGTATTCCCCATTATTGTATTCAATTACCTCTTAATTCAGCTAGGAGAAGAAGAGTTGGAAATACTACACCTTATAACATGACTAATATTGTCAATCCTCCATCCAAAACTTGAATCTAGTAATTTAAATACCTATATTCCCAATGGTTGTCACAACTAGACTTCGGTCTTTTGTGCCTTTTACTAATGGCATCCCTTTACAAATTGTTGTTTATCATGACATACCAATTTCTTCTTTAAAAGGCCTTTCATATTTCACTAGTGAAAACCAAGTTACTCATATCAAACACATTAGAGATGTTGCAGCCCTTTATTCTGTACATAATATCACTCATGAAGATGTTTCTTTAAGGATATTAGTTGCTTCTTTTAAAGGTCAAGCCCTTCAATGGTATAAGAGTTTGGTAGTAGGATCAATCACTACTTGGGATGGACTGGGTGAAGCCTTGCACAAATAATTTGAAGACAAATATGATCATTTATCCCTTATTGAGAAACTTACTACCATTAAACATGCACCCCAAGAGTTCATGACAAGCTTTAATAAGAGATTTAATAGGACTTGGGACAAAATTCCAACATCGATTAATCCTAATCCTAAACATCCATTTTTTAATTATTTTTGTGCATTAAATAGTGATATTTCTGTTATGATTTCTTCCATGGGTGGTACTACTCTTCCCACAACATTTGACACTACAATCAAAGCAAAACAAAACCTTATACAAGTTGAA
Source organism: Taxus wallichiana var. yunnanensis (assembly GCA_018340775.1). NCBI lineage: Eukaryota > Viridiplantae > Streptophyta > Pinopsida > Cupressales > Taxaceae > Taxus > Taxus wallichiana. Next base: position 493,345,749 of record CM031243.1, on the reverse strand, counting down.
AAATTGGCTCCTAGACCCTCTATGTCCATTTTTCCTCAGCTAGCCCCTATTCCACCATATGAAAAACCACCCTTATCTCATATAGTTAAGCTTAATGAGATAGATGACTTGAAAGGGGCTATAAAAACCTTGTCGAATGAGGTAGTGCAGCTGAAAAGAAATCAATCTCAAACAAGCAGGCCATATCAACCACCTTTTGCCAAGTATAATAGCTACATGCCTTCTCGCTCAAGGTTATAGACCATACCAAGCACAACCAACCATTACAATAGTTAAACCACTTATAATAGTTGATCCCAATGCCCCTACAACTTCAAGATCCTTGGTTCTTGTGTAAAAAACATGGTACAAGATCATAATATGCGCAGCCTAGTGAGCCAAATACAACCTTGGACATGGTACCGTAAGGGTTTTCTATGCCACAAATGACTCAAGAGGAGGAATTTCACCTTTTTTCGGGAAGGTTTACTTCTTCCATCACATGCGAGACAAAATATTTACACAAGAATATCGAGGAAACCAAATGTAACAATGATTAAATTTGAAATAGTTGATCATGTGGCTATAAATCAAGAAATTGAAGCCAAGGACAAGGTTGAATTTGTTGCATGCAGTGAATAAGGTCAAGGAAAAGGGCCATGGAAGAAAATTTAGGTGATCAAACTATTATACCAGCTCACAAAAATCAAAATATTGATGCTAGTAAGAGTTCTTCTTTGCCTAGTACTCGAGAAATTTCTATTTTGAAAAATAAAATTAAGGTAGGATTTGTTCCATTCAATATTGTTGATCACATGAAAAAATCTAATGCTTATTATGAGCATGTGGGACACATTTTCTATTCTGTGACAAAAGGACTTGTTTATCCAAGATCTTACGGGTCTAAAATTAACATCAAAATAGGTTAACTGTGTGGAAAACATAACCAACATGGTGATGGAAAATACATATCAAAAAACTAAAGGCACAAAAAGTAAACATGTAAAGAGGTAATGATGCAGGGGAGCATCAAGGACTAAGTGTAATAAATTCATATAAGACCATTAGACACATTTTCTAGGTGTGTTGAAGTTGAAAATGTTATAAAAAAACCTTGACATGTTGTTAAAGGCGATAAGTGCTTGTAAAGGTTAATATGAGCTTGTAAGAAAGTTGTAAGGTGAGTTTGACTTGGAAAAGTGAGTTGTTAAGCCATGTCATCATGTAATTGTTGTCTTGTATGGATCTCGAAGTAAATTAAGGTGATATCTACCTGATTTTTATGTTGATAAAGTTGTTGGGTTGGTTTAGGAGGTTGTTTAAGAGTTTTTGCACTAGTTTAGGGGTCTAAACTTAGGAAAAGAACACCTATTCATATGTTATTCAAAGTAAGTGAATGCAAGAAGATTTTAGTGAGTTTAAGTAATGAATAATAAAGCATGAATAACTATTTGGAGTGATAGCACATCTTTGTTTGAAGGAATTATACAAGATTTTAGTGGGTGTGCATGAAATCCCGCATAAACAAAGCTATAAACCCTCAATGCCTCTTAAATGATCAAATTCTCCCGATTGTTAAGTTGGAGAGCTTTTGTAGGTAACACGGATCATATTCATATTTTTTGTAAGTTTTGAAAGTGTGTAATTTGATTGTTATTGCACATTGAAGGCTCTCGGCTGGATCTAGGGCTTTGTAGATATTTTAATTGTACGAGATGAAATTGGTTGAAATTTTCAAATCATTTATTTCTGATATGGTCTAGAAAATCCCCAAATTATGTGGTGAATGGTTGAGCATAGTAGAAATTGTTGATGACAATCTCTCGAGCAAACCTAGTAAGAAAAAACGATTACCTGATTAAAGAAATAAACAATTTCTACATTATAATTTGATCAATCATGGTTCTAGACTGATATGAGAGGTAAATTTAGGCATGATAGAGATATTTGAATGATCTAATGGTGTTGTAATGAGGGTAATGCCTTCATTTTAAATACAAACTTGAACGTCTGAGGTTACATGATTGTCCTAGAGGGTAAATTGTATGCATGCAAGTGCAAATTAATGAGTTGATGATCCAAATTCATCGGGAGGATCTTTAAGATGTTTGGGATGGTGTTTCATTGATATTTCAGGTAATAATGCCTTCATTTTTCAAGTATAGTCTAATTGTGCGAGTTCATATGACTGTGTTAAGTCATTAAGATAGGTGTCGAAAAGTACATTGAACCAAATAACGATAAAAATGGTTTGTGAAGCTTGTGGGCACTAATAACATGGTGAAGGGGTTTGAAAGATATGAATCTACAACAAGGAAGGATATTAGTTGCAATAACAGGTTTGAACTGAGCATATATGAGTCAAGAACCCTTGGGAAGAGTTGTAAGAATGTGTATTTGAAGATCATTGTTTGAGTAGTCATTAGGGAGTATAAAGCCTTATTTTGATGGTTTGAACATGTTCCAACAGGTTGCAGAGATCTTGTGACACCATTTCTCCATATGAGGTAAGGAGTAACTAAGAGACATCAAGAGGTATGATTGCCAAGGATCTCATAAGTGGACTTAGGAGTATGAAATAGGTTTGAAGGTATGAATAGGAGTCTTGCACTTTGTTAGATACCATTGAATTGGTGATCACAAGGTGATCACATCAAATTTAGCCTTTTACTTGTTTGTTTCTTATGAATGGGAATGCATTAGGTCTCTTATATATGTATGGTGTTTGGATGGACCTCCAGTGTTAAAGCACATGAAAAAGTGCATAGAACCGCGTAGGGTGATCCTCAAGCCAGGGGAGTTCGGTTGGTGTCATTTAAGAAGTTAAGTTATTGGTATTGATAATTAGAATTGTGAATAGGAAACCATCTAGCTCATAAAAAATAAAGATCAAATTTAAGTGTAACCCCTGCACTAGGTAAAGACATGTGTTAAAGAGGTAAAAGTGGTTAAACCACCTCCTTTCTATCTTTCGTTGATTATTGAAGATTCACTAGTTCATAATTTCATGGTTGATAGTGGAGCTAGCAGCACTTTTATGCTTGCTGAAAAAGTTGGGTCTTAAGTATGAACCAAGTAGTAAAGGAGTATTATAGCTTGATGATTCATTTACCATAGCTATCAAAAATTATGTGTTTATATTTGTGATGGGAGAAAATTTCATTTTGGGAAAATATCTATTTGGGATCTTGCAGTGGTATCAAAGCAATGTTCCTCCCACCTGGAGGGTTTTTGATTTGATGTAGCCACGAGAAGTTGGTGATAGAGTTCAATCATGGGAGTTAAACAAGAAATCTTTCCATGGGATTTGGATAGATATCTTTTTAGGGTAATGGTAGACACCCATCAATAGATGATACAATCCATGTAGCAGATGATGGGGAGGATGGCTTTAGATAGGCTATGAGATAGGAGAGATAGTTTGAGAGATAGACAAGATCAGAGGCCTAGATCATCATCATCATTTTATATTCACAAAGGTCCAACACTACAGGATAAAGAAGCAAAAGTGATTAGCATATTTGAGGAGTATAGAATTCTTCCTCAAGATGTTAAGGAGAATTTTCCTTTCATGGACTACATGGACATGCACCCAAGTATTGGCTACAAGACTGAGTAGGAAAGGAAGGAATATCACACTGTAGCTTCTAAATGGTTGATACGTGGAAGGAATAGAGAATCTTCACAAATGGATGATACAACTCTTCATGAGAGAGTTGTGGTGTCTTCAAGTTCCAATGAGGTATGCAAAAATTTATTTGATGAATTTGATAGACATGTTGATTTGGCTCAGGAAGACATGGGAAATGTCTTACCTACATCATCCTTGCAAGAAGTTTCACTTGGAAGCTTCTACTTTAGAGGCTAGCATAGAGCATGTTAGTGTTATGGATAGCAATTACATGGATTCGTTGGGTGATCATAAGGCATATTCTAATATGGTAGTCACATCATCTACACATGGAGAAAAATCAGATTATAGCAGCCATGGATGTTCTGAACAAAGGCCTATGATTTGGGAAGAGGTTGATGCTTGCAATGAAAGCATGGAGGAGGATCCCAAGAGTTTGATTTGGGACAACGTTAATTTATCTCCCCACTCTCATGAGATGAAAACCCTTACACATGAAGAAACGAATGAAGAAGAGTCTACAAGCATTGGCATTCAAATTACATGTGTTGGATATGAAAATTCCACGGAAGATGCACTTGTGAAGCTTGAAGACATGGCAAAAGAGTATGACAAGTATTCTGATTTTTACGAAAGAAGTCATGTTTCTTTACCCCATCATGAGAGGATGCTCATTTTACATGAGGATGGAAATTCCATGGGGCCTTTCATAGGTGGCATCCAGAATGGGTGTTAAAATAGGTTTTGTGTGATAAATTCAAGTCATAAGAACTACGATTTTTATATCGGACTTGGGAGGATGTGACAAAGACACAACTTTTGTGTGATATGTGGTCACAAAAGCCAAAGAGGCTAGATTAGTGGCTGCTAGTGCAAGACAACATCTTCATAAGTCAAAGAAAAGTTCAATCTCATCAACATAGCAAGGAAAAAAAGAATGAATAATGTGTGGAAGAAGATATGCCATCTCATTTATCGCAGCAATTGGTTCACAACAATATTCATCCCATTCAGACAAGAATGAAGGGGAATTGGTGTAGCAAAGTCAAGCCATTGTGAAGTCCAAGATTGACGTGAATATTGGTGATAATCCAAGGTATGATGAACATAATAATGCATCTTATTTATTGCTGCCCATTCCAATTTATTTTCATCAAGAGATGCATGATATGGTAGAAGATGAAGCCTTCATTTTGGAGTTTGTTGAACCATTGCTCCAAATATATGTATATGGGCATTTTTTGGATGATACATGGGGGAAAATTTTAGCTCACTTGACGGAATATGTGTCGGGCTTATAATCACTTCATCATGTTTTGTCTCTTGTGCATGATACTTGGACAAAACAAAATCAGAATTGCTTGAGGGCAAACAATTTTGGGAAGGGAGGACTATAATGTCTCATTTTCCAATCGAAGACCTTTGGCCCATTTTGTTAACCCGACGAAAAAGGAAAAATATAAGGGTGACTTCAGTTATAATAAATTATTATAAAGTGCTATAAAAAAATTTTTTTATTAAAGCACTTATACTAATTTATTTATCTTAGTAAAAATAAATTGTAATCCCTATGGAAAATACGATTTTCCTTAAGAGGAAAAATTCATTGTAAAAGGGATTTATTATATTTTATTCCTCCTAGAAAGGATAATGGTGACTTGGCCCAAAGGGGAGTAATGAAGCCTAGGAAAGATAAAAACATAATTAATTCATGTATTTCCTCTAGAGAAATGCGACTTGCACTAGGAGGGAAATGTTGTTGGGAAAAAAAATTAATATGGAAAAATATTAAATGTTTGCATAGGGAAAATCATGTGAGCTCATTGGCTAGTTTGGAGGTTGGTTGTTGGCCCTTTTCCTTTAAAAGGGAAGTCGACTTGCCTCTTCCATAATCCAGATTTTTATATGATATTTCTCTTGCATTTGAGCACTAAGCTTTTGCATAAAAAATTCCAAGGACGAAACCCCTTGTGAATTCTACCTCTTGTGTATGAAAACCCCAAGAGTTTGAGAAGTTTTTTCACTTAGAAATTCCCATTGATTGTGATCAGATTTTCGAGTTATTTTCAAATCATTTCAGCGTGTATTTTGGAAAATAAATTGCAGCAGTTCTTCTTCTATTGGATCGACCTAGGTTTGGGACTGATTTGGCATGTTCTTTGAGGTATTTAAATCTGATTTCTATTGTCAAATCATCTATAGATTTTTGTGAAGTGAAGCAAAGTAATTTTATAATTTTTAGAGGGTTCTCACGGTGGTTGCACAAGATCACCTACCTCAAATTCCCGAGGGATGATATGTTTATTGTAGCTTTCACGGATTTGATTATGATACACTTTAAGATAGTCCACGCGTGAAGGTGTTTTTCATCTAGATGTTCAAGCTCTACTAGCCTAGCTACTTTGTAGTCCTCTTCTTCTTTATCCAAGATAGTCTCACAAGGAGATTCTCAAAGAGGGGAGCTCGATCTCTAGGGGTATAATGGCTTCAAGTGCCAAATACCAAGGAATAGGGGTTACACCTGTAGGTGTGCGATGGAAGTGCGATAGGCCTAGAGGGTAGGATGGATTTGGAGATGCCAATTACGGCCTATTTTACCAACCATTTTCTCCATAATCCGAATAAGTTTTATTGGTGGCCTCAACTTGCCCATTACCTTGAGGGTAATAAGGTGTAGACCACTTTTGGTGAATTTTAAAGCATTGGCACAAGAGCCTTCACTTGTTTGTTCTTGAATGATTTTCCATTGTCAGATATAATGGCAGAAGGGATGTCCGTAATGAAAAAATGATATGGTTCATGATGAACTTGGAAATCTGAGCACCTAGTGACATAAGTGAGAGGAATAACCTCCACCCATTTGGTAAAGTACTCAATGGCAGTGATAATGTGTTTGTGGCCATCAGATGAGGTGGGGTGAGTTTTCCTATAAGATCGAGCCCCCATTTGCTAATGGCCATGGTGTTGTGATAGACCATGTAATGACTGAGATGGTGCATGGATCAAATTTCCATGTTTTTACATAGGACACATTTCTTCACATACTAGAAAATAATTTGTTTCCATAGTAGGCTAGTAGTATCCCACACGTAAAAGTTTCTTCACAAGGACTATGCCACTTGTATGAGCACCACATATGCCTTCGTGCACCTCTTTGGTTGCTTGGATAGCTTCTTCAAAATTAAGGCAAATGTAACAGAGTCCCATCGTAACCTCGATGATAGAGAGTGCCCCCAAGTAGGGTGTAATGGGCTATATGTTGGATAAGGGTTCTCTTTTGGGAGTGGGAGAGGTTGGGTGGGAAGGTACCATCCTGTAGGTAGTTATAAATATCGACATACCAGGGGAAAAGGGACCAACAACTTCACATACCAAACATGATTCTGGCATGTCATAGGCCGGTACCATTAGATGATCGATAAGGAATTGAAAATCTTGGTATCTGGCGATAAGCGTAGCAAGGATATCCAATTGTAGCCATAACATCCGCTGATTGGTTTTGCATGCGTGGAACTTGATGGAAGGAAATCATGAACAAAATACTCTTTTAGGTGTCCACCATGTGTTTATATGGGATAAGCTTCTCATCTTTGACTTTGTATTCATCATTCACTTGTTTGATGATAAGTTGGGAGTCGCCGATAACCTCAACTTGTTTGATGTTCCATCTTATAATGACTTTAAGTCCTACAATGAGAGCTTCATATTCGAAAATGTTGTTTGTACATGGGAAGCCGAGTTTGAAAGCTTGTGGGATGATATCTCATGTGGGAGTAATAAGGACTACTCTAATCTCGAGCCATTAAATGTGAATGACCCATCAAAATATACCTTCCAAGTTGATGATTCTTCAATATATAAAATGGAAGCATCTGGAAGATCTAAACTTAAGGGTTTTGTTCCTGGAAGTGGTGCTTCATCCAGTTGGTTAGCAAGCACTTATCCTTTTACTGATTTGATTGACATACTCAATGTCAAACTCACTCAACAAAATAATCCAGTTGGTCCATCCTTCCTATAAGTGTAGGTTTGACAAAAGGTATTTGAGAGGGTCAACTTTAGATATTAGCTTGGTATGGTTGTTCAAAAGGTAATGGTGGAGTTTTTTGAAAAGTGAAGACAACAACAAGCATGCTTTTTCAATCTACGGATAGTTGAGCTCATATGAGATCAAGGTGCACTAAGGTAATAGATGGCTCTTTCTTTGTGTTGGGCATCATATTGTGCCAAGAGCACACCTATAGAAAATTGGGTAGCAAATATGTATAACAACAAAGGTTCACCTAGGTAGGTGGTACAAGAACAGGTGGATTTTCCAAATATTGTTTGAGTTGAGAAAATTTTGTTGGAAATCCGAGCCCCAGTGGAAATCAATATCTTTCTTTAGCAGATGGGTGAAGGAGTGACACTTGTCTGCAAGTTGTGAATGAATCTTTGAATGGCCTAAATTTTTCCTTACAGGCTATGCATGTTGTTTGAGGTTCTTAGGAGGAGGCATCTCAGTGATAGCAATGACTTTGGCGGGATCCACTTCAATTCCACGGCGAGACACAATGAAGCCCAATAATTTACTAAAATGACTCAAACACACTTCTTTGGATTCAAATGGACCTTGTAATCCCAAAGCCGTTCAAAGATACGACGAAAGGATCGTCGGGTGTTCTACTCTAGTCTTAGATTTTCCGAGGATATCATCTACATAATCCTCCACAATATCATGTAACATGTCATGGAATATGACATTCATAGCTCTCTGATATGTTGTGCCTACATTCTTGAGGCCAAAAGGCATGACTGATAGTAAAAGGTGCCCCAGGAGTAGTAAAGGTGGTTTTATGTTGGTCCTCTTCCACAATCTTGATTTGATTATAGCCGAGAATCCATCCATGAGGGATAGCATTTCATGGCCAGTAGTAGAATCGACAATCATGTCGATGTTTGGAAGAGGAAAGTCATCTTTAGGACATGCTTTGTTGATGTCCTAAATCTATGTTCAAATCCTTATACCAACATGTTTCTTTACGAACATGCACTATGTTGGAGATCCATTCGAGAGTAATCAATAGGTTTGATGAATCCCACTACTGCTAATAACTTTTCTAGCTCCTCTTTGACCAAAAGAGCCACATGTGGATGCATTTTGCATAGTTTTTGTTTGATTGGCTTTGTTGATTCATGCACAACTAGGTTATGCACTACTAAAGAAGGATCCAAGCTTGGCATGTCTACATAGGACCAAGAAAATACATCTAAAATTCTCTAAGGAGCATAGCAAAAACTTTTTTGTTTCATGTGTTGAAAAGAGAAGCCCCAAGTTTGACAATTCTAGGCTCATCTTTTGTACCGATGTTGATATCAATAGTCTCCTCCATAAGTAATTTGGATCCATCCTCCATATGTGTAGGATCGGGGAGATTGAGTTCTTGCTCTATTGGCATCTCAATGAGATTTTCACCAATAGGCTAGTCACTTTTTATATCCTTTTTTTTTTTTTTATTTGTTTGTCCATAAGTGCCTCAAAAAGGTTTTCACTATGGGACTTGGATCTTTTATTTTGGCAGAGGCTTTTGGAAGATATTTTCCCTCATTCTCTTTTTTTTTGTTGACCACATAAACTCAACCTCCTCCCCAAAATACACATATGCATCAAGGTTGATAGAGAATCCCTTCTTATGGTCCCCAATAGGAATGTCATCATACGTAACCCCATGAATTCACCAATTTCTTCATCATTCTAAAATAAATCAATTGGTATATGTCATTGTTGGTCCTAGTTGATAAGGGAAGGGTGTACAAGGTCTAATTCAGGAATGGAAGGGGATAAGGTTAAAATAACCATGTCAGAGAATAAGTTTGTGGAAGCAAGGTCCTCGTAAAGGCTACAAAGGGACTTTGGTTTTCTATCATAATCTGAAGAGCTATCCTCACGTTCTCGAGGAGGTGGCCTCAACTTCTATAGGTGGTGATCCATAGGGCCAAATACCAACTCCATATCTATCCATTTTCTCATGTGTCGAAGAGGTTCCCACACCTTGTTCATTTATGCCACACCCATATCCTTTATATCCCATAACATACATCATCTTATTAGGGATGACATATTCTGGGGATTGATAGCATGAAGCCATCCTTTCATCAAGGGATTGGGATGTATAAGTGTTATGCATTTTCTCATCTTCCAAGAGACCACTGGATGAATTTGTCAATACTATAAGGTTCCTGAGGTCATTGCGGCTGAAATTTGGGCCTACCACATGTTTTGGGTGATAGGGGAAGATTTGAAACAAGGAGGGCTTGTTGGAGGTTATATTCCCCACAACCGGTAGAAGGATTTTCAGTTTTGATTCCCATGTAGAAAATGGGGATATGGATGTGGAGGCACCACTTTCATGTGGGTGTAGTGTATCGGGATTGATGTGAGAGGTGAGGGCCTCTGATTGAAGCTCAACAACTATTTTATAGAAGGACAATCATTCATATGTTGTGGGGTAATGGCTGGATAATGCTCTGCAATGCGTAAAAGGGTTACGGGTCCCCAAGAATGGTAAGTGTTTTGTCCTTGATGATAGAGCTTGATACACTGGTGGAAAGTTGAGGGAACAACCTACATGGCATGGATCCATGGGTGACGAGGAGAATATTATAAGGTAGCTCCAAGTCAAGGACATGGAACCGAGTTTCATGTGTAATAGGCCCAACTTCCATTGGTAAGGTAATCATGCTTGCTGATTGATTGTCTCTCTGCATTATCATAAGCCTTAATGGTGATCACATTAGGCTCTAGTTCAGTGTCAGTGTGTCCCAATTGTTTTATGAGCTTTAAGGTACATATGTTAAGGCCTAATCCATTGTCCACAAACACCCTTTTTGATCTTTTTGAGTAATGATCACTTCAATATACAAAGGGAGGTTGTGTGTTTGGTCATCCATTGGAATCTCATTTTGGCTAAAGGTGATTTGTTCATATGGAGTGAGTTATGCAACCAAGGCTTGGAAGCGTGAAGCATCAATGTCCATGGGAAACTCTTAACTCCTAAAGGGTTTTATAGAGGATATCCTTATGAATAATAGATATCTTAAGAAGATCCAAGATAGAGATCTTGGCGGTTGTCTTCTCAAGATGCTCTAGGAGATCGTAATGACCATCCAAAGGAGTAGGTAGAGGAGGTCTGGGATGATAAGATGAGTGTGTCACGTTTCCACGACACACCCTTGTGATTTGATTTTGATGGTATTTATATGCTCAGTAGTGGGATGGACATAACCAATGAGAGAATCAAATGGATTGGTTGTTTTGGAAACAACGTGATTGGACTTTTTCCTTGTGAGGATTGACCTCGATCCAACTTTTTTCCACCTATTTATGTTTGGGGAATGGTTCTTTATAAATTCCCAACTATTATTTTTAGACGTTTTTATTGGGTTCTTGTGCACCTAGCTCAATGTCTCCTCTATCTATGAGATCCTGAATGAAGTTTTTCAATTTCATACATCGATCTGTAACATGGCCTTTGACGCGATGGTATTCACAATATTCATGGTCTTTATACCATGATGGCTTTAGTGCATCTTCAAAAAGGGTGTAGTAGTGGGGGAAATTTGACCATGTTGATCACATCCAACTATTTTAAATCGATGATAAAGACTCCATAAGTGGAGTATACTCTCTGACGTTTAACTTCATATTTGAGTGGTCCTTGTGAGAGTTTCAAATGAGGAGTGTTTTGGACCACTTGGACATGTTTGGAATCATGATTCCATCACCTACGACATTCTTTTTTTGTTGAAAAACTTGGACTTGTCTGTAGGTTTTGATTCATGGTTATCTCTTTGAAAGGGTTTTAAGGTCCCTTTGGAAAGAAAATCCTTTTCAATTTGGCTTCCTTTTTCAATAACTTCTTCAAGGTGCTTACACAATGCATTTGCAAGTGAAAGGCTATCTCAAGATGCAAGTTAGGTACAAATATACTTGAAAAGTTGTTTCTTCGGAATGGAGAGCAAGGGAAGTGACTAGCTAACCCTCACCATCATTGTAAGAAACCAACAAAGTTTTTGTTATTGTGTTGTTTTGTGTTACAAAGGTCTATCATAGTGATATCACTTTCCATGTTGAATGAAAAGTGGTGAACAAACTTCTCAGCTAAGTCCATGAATGTGAAAATAGACCCTTTGGGGAGATGGAGAAACCATTCAAGTGTTGGCCTCCAAGACTTATGGGAATAAGTGAATGAGGTAATTATCACTATAGGAAACTTCTTGGAAAGCCATGAAGAAGTATTTTACGTGATCATGAGGATCACCTTTTCCCCTATATTTATCAAATTTAGGGAAATCAAAGCTAGGTGGAAAGGGAGTACACAACATCTCCGATCAAAGGGATAAGGACACAGTTCTTTGAACTAATATTTCTTATTGTGTCCAAGGTTGTTTTCTTGAAGACCAACAAGTGCGTCTTTCATGGACTACCACTCTTGGTCAAATATTTGGCCACGTGAAGGTGTGTGGGTATATGTACACATGGTTATATTTTGATGTTTCACCACCATGGTTTTAGTGTAATGTTCACATAAGTCACCTTAGGTTTCTCAATGTGTAGCTCTACTTGTGTCCCGATGGACATGTGAAGCTAGGTTTTCCAATTGGTGGCTAAGAGTTTGTAATTGTTGTTGTACGGTGACCTCTTCATTTGGGGTTCTAGTTGAGGTTCATGTTGGGGTCTTGTTCAGGTTCTTCACCCTCTGTTCTAGCTTTCACGGTTGGTTTGAATAAATGGTATGTGATAACCAGTTGTAGTCTTAGAGGCTTCTACTTCCTCATTGTTTCCTTCAGTTGGGCAAAGGTAGAAGCATGTCCATGGTTTAAGATATCCTCAACTGTTCAATAAGGAGGAGGTTTTGTTCTTTCTTCTTCTCGAATCTCATGTTTGTAAGGATGGCGGGATCAAATTCAGGTGGCAATTTGGCCCCTAACTCTACTACCCGTACTAAAACTTGATCTTTGTTTTGGAAGAGGAAATTATCTATGTGGGCGGGGTCATACTCAAAGGTATCCCAGGAGTTTTCCTCATCTCCACTATGGTCAACCATTGTTTCCTCTTCAGATAATGGGTCCAAAGGGTTTGGAGGAAAGGATTTATGCCCTCCTTTATGTGTCAATCTTGTAATAGGTGGCATGATGGGAAATGTTTTACAAAGATTTGGGATATATGTGCAAGTGTCACAATGAATCTAGGAAAAAAAATAGCAGCATAATAAACAATAAAGTGAAGACTTTTCCAAGGGTGTGGAATGTATGATGAAAGTAGCCAAGGAAAATCTATGAAATTTTGGACAAAGTAATGATCACAAAAGGAAATTTTTCCTATGTGTAAATGTCTCAAAAAAGTTGTTTAATAGTGTAACAACACAATTTCAACACTTAAATCAGTTTTGAGAAAACAAGATTTAAGTATTAAAAAGGGGTTGATATGATTTTGATAGTGTAACAACAACAAATTTCAACACACTTAATCAAGTTTAAGAAAAAAAGGTTTAAGTATCAAAAATGGTCGATACAATGCGAGCAACGTAACAATACAATTTCAACACTTAAATCAAGTTTAAGAAAACAAGATTTAAGTATCAAAAAGGATTGATACAATGCGGTAGCGTAACAACACACTTTCAACACTCAAATCAAGTTTTAAGAAAACAAGGTTTAAGTATCAAAATGGTCGATACAATGTGAGCAAGCAATAAACAATACAATTTCAATACTTAAATCAAGTTTAAGAAAACAAGATTTAAGTATCAAAAAGGGATTGATACAATGTGGGTAGTGTAACAACACACTTTCAACACTCAAATCAAGTTTTAATAAAAACAAGGTTTAAGTATCCAAAAATGGTTGGTACAATTTTGGCAACACTTTAGATAGTGCTTTTTTGATAAAGGGGGAGCCAAAATTTTGTGAAGGGGATATGTTAAAATGTTTTGTAACCAAAAATATATGGCACAACTTTGGTAGAGTTTCACCTTGTTCTAAAACAAGGTGGAAACTAAGACAAAGTTTTTCTTAGTAAATATTTTGATACCAATGATAATGGATATGGAAAAGTTGGCCTCGATGCCAAATAGCTTCCTAGGGATTTTGTTCTCAAACTCACCAATATTTTTCTAAGAGAGGTACACTTTTTTAGAATAAATTCTAAACAAAGGACCATTACCCCATAATCAAATTAATGAAAGAGGCCTCATACAACAACTTTTATATTCCTCATGGGTTTTACTAGTCAAGTAGGTGTTTGGGCACTTCCTGTTTCATCAGCCAGTTCCTCAATGTGTTGACTACTTTTTGGGGTTCTATGGTACTCCTCACAATGAGTTTTATGGCTTAAGCCAAAGCACTTCCCATAGTTTAAAGCGGATGGGTTTTAACCCTTATCCAAACCTACAAATACAGTGTGAGTTGTTCTTTTTTATCTTTGTTTAAAATGTGATTGTTTTAAACATTTTCTTTGACCAAGGCAACCTACACACAAAGCATTAGTAATTTGTTTTGATTTTTTTTTGACAAGCATAATGGTCCTACACTCAAAGATTTAGTAGTTTCCATATGACCACAATGTTAGAAAAATATCAAGGATCTTAACCATTTTATTTCTCAAGGTCACTTGGAAGCGCAAGAGAAGAGCATATGTGGTGTTTGATCAAATTAAACCAACATGGAAATTTTAAACCAAAATATCAAGCGTTAGCCATATTTTCAAATGACAATCAAAATGTTAGAAAAACATCCAAAATCATTTTTCATTTCTTATTCTCAAGATCGCTTGAAAGCGCAAGAGAAGAGCATATATGGTTTTGATGAAATTATAACAAAAAGGATATTTCTAACAAATACTCAAAATGTTAGCACTAATTTAGATAAAAACTTGCATATTAGAATTAAAACATGTATAAAACTACAAGAAATTAAAATTAGCTTTGAAACTTTCAAAATTTTGAGAAAAATTGAAAAAAGCACACACAGTACTAGCACATACACAAAATGCTAGCACATGGAAATAATACTAACAAATAGTGAAAAAAATGCAAAAATGTTAAACATGCAAGCATGCAATGTGATAAATAGGAACAGCAATGAATGCAAATGGACACATAGCAGTGCAAATGAAACTGAAATGGAGGCATATGGAAGATAACACTAGCATGTAATGTGAAACAAATGCTAAAGAAGATGAATGAATGCAGTAGATGCAGCATGTAAAAGAATTTAGTGAAACACTGATGAATGTATGTGAAAATGATAGAAAAAAACATGAAAGTAAACAATGAAATGAATGAATGCAAGTGTGTGTAATAGTAGAAGTGATTGTTATGCACAAACATGCAATGAATAAATGTGTATGAAAGGTGACATGTGCATATAACAGATGCATACGCAAACAAATAGTTATGTAGTGATGACATAATGATGATATAGTGTGCATATGAGATGTACAATGCACTAAGTGCAAGGAACTATGTACATAAAAAAAGTCAAAACCAAGCCAAAAAACATAAAAGCTCATATTTTTCTCATCAAGACTCAAATTTGACAACATTTTGCCTCCTAAATATCCATAAAAGAACACTCAACACTATCAAACATCATAAACATGCTCAAAATCAAAGAATTTCAACAATTGAAATAAAGAGCATGTAAAAATGAAGTCTAAACTAAGAAAAATAAATAATGTGCATGAGACAAAGGGGTGTCCCACTGGGTGTGCCATATGTATGCATGTATTAACTAATCTAAGTTAATGAAATGAACCTAACACCAAGTAGATTCATAACTTAGTTAATCTAAACAAAACATCATGATAAAGCATAAAAGAAAGCTTAAAACTATGCATAAAACATTAAATCAAACATCAAATGCAAACCTCCTTTGATTGTTGGATGTGCTTTTAGATTGTAGATATTTCCTTTGTGAACCAAACACAACCATGCACGATCAAGGAATTTCTCCAAGGAAGAGGAAGAGATCTCACCAATATGGCTTGATTGTCATTTTTGGTTCTTCTCTTACTACTCTTTACCAAGTAGAAAGGGGAGATTTTGAATCAATCTTTCCAATAACATGAAAATGTTCTTATCAAGTGTAAATGTCTTACAAGGACATGAAGGTGTAAGATTGGAAGGAAGGTACTAGGTTTTTATATAGCTTTCCAATTTGGGAGAAGCTTGCAACCTAGTGAATGTGGGATAAAGGGAAAGTAGAATTAGAAAGGGATAAGTATGATTAGAAGATATTATTAATAAATTAATTAGATTAACAACTCATGGGAGTTGGAGGTGATTTAATTAATCAACTAGGATTAATTAATAGACCAAGTTAAGCTTATAAAAGCCATTTGGAGGTGATTTAGAAGGAAATTAGTAGAATTCCTAGAATGCCCCCTTCATATGCAAATCTTTATTATCAAGAAGAGAGAGGTTTATCTAATTACCTTACCTACTTCTTACCCAAATACAATTTCAACTAGAAATTTGAAGTAGAACATCATACTTGTGACTCCATGAATTGGAAAGTAGACAACCTCGAGACTTGAAATCTTCATTCTTAGATTTGTGCTTCACTTTTGCTTCAAATTTGCAAGCATACCTTATCCTAGAGAAGAGATATGGAGGAAATCATTGCTGGTTTGAATGCTTCTGCCTCAAGCTTTAACTATATTTCAGAATGAGATTTTGCTTTGACTCTTGAATAATCAACCTAAGAACAAAAGAATGAGACATATTAGTGTATTCTTGGACTAATTGGTCATGACCTTGGGGAAGTTGGGAACAGTTGATGTATTGATCACCACAATTTTTAATATGGTAATAGTTTCTTTCAAGGCTTTTAAAAACCATTCTAGGTATCTATAGGTGTAAGATCATTCTCATGGGCAGTGCCATAGTTATTTGACCATGTCTTAAGGAAACTCCCAAAAGAGGAGATATTCTTTTCTTGATCAGAAAACTGATTGACCATGTAATATCAGCAAATGAGTTTTAACCAACTATATAGTGCATTGTCATCTATTTTTCCTTAGAACATCCAGATTAATTTGTACCTTATACAATGTTTGACCACTAAACGATCAACATGTTGATGAAATTGACCAGTTAAAAGGGGATTGAAGACTCAGAAGAGTTGAGCAAAGAGATCAATGATCCAATAATTTTTCCATGTGGAGTGTTTCTCTAAATAATTTATTTTCCATTTGAAAGAATTCTCTATCATTTGCTGAAATATTTCTGAATTCAATGTCTCTTAAGTCGTTTTAGTCTACCATTCGTTGAGATTGTGAAGGAAGGTAAGAGGAATGATCATGAATTTCAAGACCAAACTTCATGTAGTCAAACCTAGCATCTGTGGGCATACAAAATGGAGAGGACTCATATGATAAACTTCAATATCACTTAAGAGTGATAGGAGAAAATGTGCTCTAATACCACTAACCCAGGGCCTAAGGGTGACCTGAGGGCCATCACACTTGAATGGATTCAAATTTGTTATGAACAAAAGGTGATTCGAATGATAGAGCATAAGAGAGCACTTACTTAGAGACTAGAGAATAAAAGGGCATGCCAGAACTATAATGCAAGTTCAGTGTACAAAGATCTGAGAGATCAGCAGAATACGCTGCAAGATGTCTATATACTTCATCTATTTCGTACTCCATTTTAAGAATAGATAGTAAAAATTAATATGAAAGTGTGGAAGATGAAGAGACAGTTGAGCTGTTGCAAGAAATACAACCAAACACCTTCTGACAGTTCAAATCCTCGTTTTTTTTTTATAGGAAACTGTGCAGAATAGCTGCGTAGAACAAGGCTGACTTTGTCAGAGCTGTGTGGGATTGAATTAGAGGAGTTAGGATTTCACAGTTTGACCACATGTTCTTGGGAAGGTCCTAAAAGTTGGGGTGTAAACTACATGTGGCGCAGAGCAGCTCTGTTATACTGCAAAATGATCAAAGTGACTCCTTCCACTTCTCCAAGTCAAGATTTATATGGATGTGAATCACACATCCTCTCTGTGATCAGATTGACTTGAAGAAGTGGAAGGAAGCCAGAAGTGTAAAATGAATGATGTTGCAAATGCTCATAAAATTATGTAAGGGCGTGATCAAAGGTTTGAGGTTATTCAAGTTGATTTGTACTCAGCCAAACTGAAAATGAAGATACAAGAAACTGCGAAGAGGACAAATTCATCTCTTCCCCTGATGAAGACAGCAGATTAGATTTGGGAGGTCAATCTTTCATAGATTTAGTGTGAATTTGTATTGGGCAAGCTTGGATCCTGTCTAGGTTTTTCTGTAAGGTCAATGTCAATTTTGTTTGTGCAGCATTTTAAGATCTTCCTAGTAGAGTTGCTTAGGTTTTACATATGATCTTTCATGCAAGCTGCTACTAATGCAACTAGGAGATGCAAATAAGTTTATTCTCCTGTGGTTGAATACAAGAAAAAGCAACATAATATCATTGAAGCTCTTGGATGAATCAATGTCTTTTGAAGTGACGAACATAATTAGTAACCATTATGTTCGTTGCTCTTCACAGTTTTGTATTCCTCAACATTTGAGGTGGGTATTGTGTGTCCTTTGTCTTGTTCAAGATTATGGGTTGATGTAGATGACAACCTTTTTATAATGAAAATGTCGAATTCAGCTCTTGAAAATGGATGCAGATAAGTCCAAAATAGTTGTTTGAAGCTATAAGATAAAGTTCTACAAATTTTTGGATTGTCTGGGTTTGATGAGGACTCTTGCTTTGAGCATACTTGTTATAAGTAATTGAGTCTTGGTATAGACTTGTTAGACTCGGGACTTTTGAGTTTGGTATGGTGGACACAATTAACTATATAGATAGATATGAGCGGAATGTGGTCCAACACTTGTTGATGATGTTACAAAAATGGCCGTTATTGCATTTTTGTAAGGCGAGCAGTGATATGACTCATAAAAGTCCGAACTTTGTAATTTACATCCGTTGTTGCTAAGCTTTGCCCTGAAGCCTTTACAAAAGTTGAAATTTGATATGATCCTGTTTGTAAGAAAAGTTCATGATCTGCCTCCTATAATTTTGACTTTATTAGCATCTGCTAGGCATCCACCTCATGAAATTAGTTCTCAATTCATAGGCTTTTCTGTGGATTTTAGTCCATTACTATCATCTGTTGGGTTTGCATCTTGTAAAGAATGTATCCAATTCGGTCAGGGTAACGTTCCTCTCCATCATAGCAAGACCTTCCGTTACCTTATTCCTCGCAAATTCTTGGGGTAGTCTTCATCATTACAATTTACTCCCATTTCAGACTGAAAGTAACCACAAATGTGTTTCTTTTGCTATTTAGTTCACCTTATCTTAATCTATATGGTCGTTGTATCATTACTCCCTTTGTTGTCTATGGCCCTGATAGGTTCATGAGAGCTTGAGGGTTACCTAAAATTCCTCTCTCACTATTACCATTTTAGAAAGCTCATATGCTTTTTTCTAATGGGATTATGTATACACATACTCCAAGTTTAGATGGATTGGCAAAGCTCCGTTTATTCCCCACTTTGGTCAGGAGGTCACAACTTAAGGTGTACAAAAATTGAAGAAAATATATATAAGATAAATTGAGAGACTCTTGCTCGTCATCTGGGAAATCAGATCTAAATATATTATAAAAGAGATCTTTGAACGCCCTACATACTACTATCATGTGATTTTTCACAAAATGTCCTGGGTATTTTTTGCCTATAGACAACACAAAATATACTTGAAGCTTTGCATATATAATTTGTTACATAAAAATTATAACCAAATGGCAGCCCTGGCATAGGCACAGGGTTATAGAATCAATCCAGGCAAATGACTAAGGTAGGACTACATAAAGCTCAATAGATGCTCCGTTCTTGGTATCCAAAGATCGCACTGATGGTAAGCCCTTCTCTCCCATTTCCTTCTGGCCGAGAAGAAATCCATTTCCTTGAAGCATTCTTTTCATTTCACATTTCAAATCCTTTCTGCCTCCTCCTCCAGCTCCTCAGTCCACAGCTTTATTGGCTTCCTGAAAAACAGTTCAATGTATCGACTCTGGTATTTCAAAAAAGTTCTTTAACAAATACCTCATTACCATGTAGAGACAGTGATGCACCCTATACTATATCATTTCATCAATCAGAAAGCACCTTCCAGCTCAGCAAACACTTGGAAGCAAAATGTCTTCATAAACTGAAACCAAGTACGGATTCCATCTTACCACAGAAAGTCTGACATTATGCACATTGTATAATGCAAGCCTTTGTTTATAGCTTGATCCAATTAGCATCACCAATAATCTCCACAAGAACATTTTCCATTCTTGAAATGATGAAAACGGTTTGAATCTCTCACAATGATATCTCTTGAAACAATCGTGGAAATAAACTTGGTTGCAGTGTGGCAATCACCACATACTCGAAGGTTTTTAACAACTCTAATACTTGTTCCAGGGGATGTGTTTAACAATCCGAATACAATTGCTAGTTTTTCACTATGGTGGCAGAGGAGTAGTTCCTTTTCCTCCTCCTCCACATCACTTAATATGGGCCTTGTATCTGGAATATACCCAACTGCCTTCATCTCCCAAGACAATTTCTCTAACCATGCATACATCTCCTGTGTTTGTGGGTGTGATCTGTCTCCTACAGAAAAAGCATGCACCGTTTTATGGACTTCAATCCAACTGCACCCAGGTATTTTTTTAATTCCTCTATCTTTCATCAATTTCCTTAACTTTTGAACATCACCCCATCTGTCAACTTCTGCATAGATGTTTGACAAAAGAACATAAGGTGCATCACGTTTAGGATCCAGCTCAAAAAGGAGTGTTGCCACTAATTCACCTAGCTGTATATTCTTATGCGACCTACAAGCACCAAGCAAACACATCCACACAACCACATCAGGTTTTATTGGCATTTTGATGATAAAGTTTAGGGTTTCCTCAAGATAGCCAGCACGAGCAAGGAGGTCAACCATGCATACATAATGGGTTGCTGTAGGAATAATGCAATAAGAGGCATTCATGAGGTTGAAGTATATACAGCCGTCATCCACTAGACCAGCATGGCTGCATGCAAAGAAAACACAAAGAAAGCTTACATGGTCAGGGATAGTTCCAGAGGGCTTCATTAGTTGAAAGAGTTTTAAGGCATTCTTGCTATAGCCATGCATTGCATATCCTGCTATCATTGCATTCCATGAGACTACATTTGGATGATGCATCTTATCAAACAACTCACGTGCTTTCTGTATGTTTCCACACTTTGCATACATGTCTACCAGGGCATTCACAACTACATCTGATAAAAAGTCACTTTCAGTTATTTTTTTATGGATCTCCGTACCCTGTTCCAATGCTCCAAGTTTGGCAAAAGCTGGGAGGATGCTAGCAAAGGTTGATGAGTCTGGCTCTACACCTGCCGATTGCATTTGTTTGAAAATTTCCAAAGCTTTTTCAACAAACCCATTTTGTGTATATCCAGCAATGATTGCAGTCCATGAGACCACATCTTGACGGGGCATTTTGTTAAACACATTGCGTGCCTTCTGCATGCTTCCACATTTTGTATACATATCTATCAGAGCATTCGATACAACAGAATTTGATAGACATCCGTCTTCCACTATTTTCTGATGAATCTCCAAACCCATTTCCAAAGTTCCCATTTTGGCACATGCTGGGAGAACGGTGGAAAAGGTTGCTGAGTCCGACTCTAAATCTGTCAATTGCATTTCCTTAAAAATCTCCAAAGCTTTTTCAACAAGGCCATTTTGTGCATATCCAGCAATGATTGCAGTCCATGAGACCACATTTTTTGAGGCATTTCTTTGAAAAGCCTTAAAGCCTCATCAAGAACACCACTTTGTGCATATCCTGTAATCATTGCATTCCACGAGACCACGTCTCCATTATGCATTTTGTCAAACAGCTCGCGTCCATTGCGTATGCTTCCACATTTTGCATACATATCTATCAGGGTATTCATCACTACAGCGTCAGATTGAAATCCACATCTAATGATTTTTCCATGGATCTGCAAACCATGTCTTACAGATGCCACGTTGGCACATACAGGAACAATTGTGGAGAAAGTGAAGTGATCGGGGTGGTCAGGTGTTCGTTGCATTTCGTGAAACAGTTTGAATGCCTGTACAGGATGTCCATGCCTTCTGTAAGCTGCAATTATCATATTCCATGAGAAGAGATCTGGTTCAGTCATGCCGTCGAAGACTTTGCGAGCATCCGTCAAACTTCCACACTTGTCATACATGTAGATAAGTTTATTTGGTAGTAGTGTGCGTCTTCCAAACGTGTGTCCCCTGCCATTGATGTGAGAGTGGATTTGCTTGCCCTCTGCAAGGGCTTTCTTAGCAATGCAAGCCTGTAGTAGATGAAGATATGTTGAAGAATTTACAGACGGATTGTGTGTTGTAAGAAGAACGTGTAGTGCCTCCTTCAAGCGACCCTCTCCACAGAGTGCTACGAGATTTTGATTGAGATGTATTTGGTTGCTTGGTTGCAAACATTTTTTCATTCAAACACTACCAGATGACCTCATCGTCATATGGACTAGCTGTGATCTGATCCATCGTGTATAAACGAGTCTCATAAATATTTTTGAGGCTGCATCGTAGTGTTTGGCTTGGAAAATTATTATACTGCCCACGGCAAGTATATTGCTTTCACCATAGCTATTAATTGTTTTCTCATAAATCAATAACAATATGCCCCTGTCATATTTCTTATGTTTTGTAAAGTTTATATGAAATATTTGTGGGAATATTCTGTTTCCCTTTATTAAAGAATATTCTTTTTTCTTTGCTTTCTATAGTTTTGTTCAAAAAATTAAATTGAAAAAGACAATAACCTGACATGGATTTGATGGATGGATGGGGCAGTCCATCCAAAAGTCTAAGGCAGCATAAATGTTTCTGATAAACAAATTAAATGTTGCAGCATGTCACTGACAACATGTCACTATACAATTAGCTTTTTTGCCTTGTTCTTGGCATCCCATGGCGTCTGATCTAAATCCTCCTCATTTCAAGTAAAAATATCTATCAATAAACATAAAATACAGAGGTTATAGGGTTTCAATCTCAATTTTAATTTGTGAAGGCTATGCGGCTTGGTCCATAAAAAATGTTACAGGCTGCGTAATAAAGAATGAGTTTTGTTTGCTTTGGGTGGATGATGTTTTGAGATCCTTCTTGGCGTGGAGCTTTATCTTAGAGTCAAGGGAGGAGTGGTCCATGAACACTCCCATGGCGATGGTCAGAGAGGGAATTCTGGAAGATATGGCAGCCGTTGCATCTCTTTCAATTTTCCATTCCACCTCGCCCTTAAAGTCGACATTGAGCAGGCCTCTCACCAGGACCAGAGCATTGAGCTTCTTCTCGGCATCAAACGCAGGACAAACGATGATGGGTACACCGCACAAAAATGCTTTGCAGGGCGGAATTCCATCCACAATGAGATACAAAGTTGTCAGTGCATGGGTGGGCAAGAATATAACCCTATGGAGGTGGACAAGAAATGATCAGTCCTCGATCCTTGGTTCGATTCTCAAATTCCTCTGGCAGCTGTATCATTAATTTAAAAGTGGATTCTTCCCTGTGATTTTCAAAGGAACAATATTTCTTCTTTTGGTTTGTATTGTTCTTTCTCCTCCCTCCTGCTTTTTGAGAATACAGTTTATAGATTTGAGCCTGGTAACCCTGATGTCCTAGAGATTGAATTGGGCACCAGAAAATGGAATATATGCGTATGAATCCACAGGGAACAACAAATTTTCCTTCATTTGGTTTGTTTTTTATTCTTATCCTTCCATTCCAATTTCAGAATTCTGTATTTTGAGCCTGATAATTTTGACTTTAAAGCAAAATCCTACATGTATTACTAACATAGAGTTCACAGGGGTACAAGAACTGAATATATACATATGAATGAAATAAGGCATCGAAGTATCGATACTTTGTATTTGTAACTGTAGTAACTAGTTGTGTACTCCATTTTTATATATGTTAGCTAGTGGTGAGAAAATACTGAAGAAATAACAACATGGGTTGGCTTCTGCTTTCAACGCCCAAAAAAAGGATGTCCACAGGCTTCGAGGTCTGCCGCAAGCTCCCTGATCTGCTCGGCAGAGAGAAAGACGAAACCCAACCAAACGAAAAAAACCGATTTCATTTTTGTGACATCGTAATCTTAGGTTTTGCCCTGCTTTTCTCCATCGCAAACCATAAATAACAAAAATGATTAACATGGTTTCTACTTCAACTCTCTTTTCTATTAAATCTCAAAACATATAAAAATTAATGAACACGCTAATGATGTTCATATTCTCAGATATTTATTGTGTCCATGGGACTCATCTTCATTTGGCCTGGAATTTGATGGTCTGCGGATGGTTTTTCCATTTTTTAGCTACAATTTACATTTTTAATTAAAACATTAACCGTCAATTTAAACCCGCAAGTTTTTGAATAATTTGGCCCCAACCCGCTCATACGCCTTCTGATGCATGTGGAAGAACAAAAAATCGACCATGCTTGAAACGAACGCCCATGTCTTGTACAACTGCTTCTTTGACATGGATGGCACAACCACGACATCCGCCACAAGGCATGGCTTGCATCCATTATCAACTCTTAGATGGAGTTTTCGAACTCACTGTATGCATTTTCGTTGAAAGTGGGTAAAAACACAGACATCAAATTTGGAAACCCGGTGATGAATTTGTAGGCTTGAAGTTCCACGTAGAAAATAGATGTATGAGACATAAATCCAGTATTGTTGGTGGCTATAATTAAAAATTGCACTTGAAAATATATCACTCATTCAACTACAATGAAACATTTGTTAGTTTTTATCCTCCTTTTCTATGTCAATTTTGATCAAATCAATTATTGAGCAAAGCACCGCAACTGATTTACTAATTTAGTAGTTGCTTCACACCATATAGTTTATGAATATTGATTTTAATTGCAATAAGATTTATGGTGGTTATGTTCTTTCAAGGAGATCCTCCCTCATTATGTCTGTTAGTTTAGTACATCTTTTGCATGTTCCAGTTTAAAAGGCATTTTGTTTTGCTTATTACGGAAATGTTCTTTTACTTTCATGTATTAGATATTTATAGTAAATGACATCTTCTCAAACAATTTCTGGTCATTTAATTAAATATTAACGACTTTGAAATACTTGATGTGTCGAATGGACATATTCACATTTTGAACACATATTTATGCCTGCAACTATGAATTTTATTATATATCCAAAGTCAGAATTTTAATCAAAAAATATGTTTGAGCTGCCAATTTTGGAAGTTATACTCATGATACATATGTTTGAGCTTCTTTTCAATTATTGCTTTCATTAAGTTATGGATGTGTTTTATTACAACTCTAATTTTCTCTCATGTGTCATTTGTCTTGAGTACATTTTCCTTATACTTAGCAGTGTTTGAAATTACATGGAACTATTTCCAACATGGAAAGCTTGATGAATAAGAACATTTAACATTATAGATCGCATTCTCTCATACTTGTTCATCTGTTCAATTTATGGAGTTACAATTTTCAATTTATTCATGTGGACAATTTTTAAAAAATTTACCCAATATTTCTCCTCTCCCTTTTCCAATATATAACATACAAAATGACACTTGCTTTTTAAAAATGCAAGTCACATGTAACATTATTTGAAATATTTGTAAATACTTTATGGTTTAAATCTCAAAAAACACATTTAGATACCCACCGATAAGATTGGTTCCATTTACATTTCATCCAAACATTTCCACCTACAATTTTCCTCTGCACACCCTTCAAGGCATCCCCTTCTCAGGCAAAGATTTGCCATATCATGGCCTTGTTTTTAAGTAGTCTTAAAAAGTATTTTATCAAGGCCCCTAAAATATTGGTGATGTTGTTATGCTTTTAATGAGCCCACCACGAATTAAGGATTGTGTCCTGGGAACTTTGATAGCATGAATGCCCCTTAATCGTAGTTGCTTACTCGGAATTGTAAATTCATTTTATTCTTTCTCCAAAGCATGAGCAGAGATGCCGACAATCTATGTAATCTAGTGCCCAATGAGTGCACTACTCATAAAAAAAAAGAACCCAAAAAAGTTTACCATACTATATGCTATCAAGGGTCGGAAAAATTTCACCAAATTGAATGTCATCGAGGTTGGAGTAGATGTTATGATGTGCCAACGACAAGCAATAGACATAACAAAGCAACACAATGTGCACACAAACTCTACTATTATTACAATTTTTCAATTGACTTCTATGAGTAAAAAAATGTTTAAAATGGTGGTTAAATGGACATCAAATTTAAGGCTATAAATTAATTGTTAACAACTCACAAACATTATAGTTCACCATCACTACTTACTGCAACTACCATTGTAAATTGTCTAGTGGCATAATCAAAGTGCTAGTAAAATTAGGTTTTGAATTACAATAGGTAAATTTGGAGATAGTTCTCAATTACATGTGGCAAAAAGGGATCTAATATAAGAGAGAATCAAACTTGGACCTCATAGATCGAACATGCACAATGACCATTTCTAGAATGGCTATGAAAGTGGTCAACCAAAAATGCAATGGTTACGAAAATGGCGTTTGTTGTAGAAATAAACTTGTGCACTATGAACTTACACAAAGAGGAGCTATGTTACGAGAATCTTGACCATACAAAGAAAATGACATGTATAAAAATACATAAGGTTTCATCTCGGGAAAATTCTTTCAAAGTTAGAAAAACCACCATTGTAACCTTCATTCAATTATATTAACTTAATTGTTTATAATTCAATCACTTAATTTAAGGTTATAACTTATCAAAAACAATTTACTATATCTATGTAAATATTACAATGCACACCAAGTAGTTATCTCAATTCCCTAAGAAATTTGTGTTTCTATATATAAACGCATTAATAGGTCATGATTACGCCAAGGGGGATCCAAAGACTCCTAAAACCACTGCGAAAAGGTTATTAATACAAAACTCTTCTCATCAACTCAACATCATAACATCATTAACCATTATTGCACACCCGGTTGATAGAAAAAGTTAGACATGTGTACAATAATGCCTCAAGATTGACTTGTAGTTCATTAGTGTGTTATACATCACCATAATATGCAACCCCATTATTCACCACTATGTAACCAAATTGCACAACATTATTATGTAACAATGTCATGCAATCTTCACTACATGACACTACTAAGCATATTTCCTTATGTACAACTATTGAATATAACTTCATCAATGCAACTCATGTACAATAGTAGTGCATAAATTCATGCAAAGTATGAAAGACTTTTTGATATCTTGTTTTACTTCCATAAAGGTGTGTTCAATTGTGAGATTCAAAATGTCAAACATAATTTTTCCACATAATCGACTCTTGAAGATCTTCACTTACCTTTACACTCGCTAAGATACTAATCTTGAAACAAAATCGCGCCCTTGTTAAACACTTTTCTTAAGGGATTGAACACACACACACACACACACACACACACACACACACACACACACACACACACACACACACACAAAAAAACATTCCCATTGATTTTCTACACCACAAAGACTTCTCTATACTCTTCGACCTTTATCATGAATCCATAATATTTCCTTTGTGTCCACCTTCCACAACACTATTTCCCTCTTTAGTCATTCCCTTAAAAATGGTACTACACATCATTATGCTTTGACTAAGAATGATGCTTAGGGTTCTTTTCTAGATAGATTTTTCTTTAACTATCTCAATACAACCTTGAGAAAGAACCCAACAATTAAACACAACCTTTGAAGCCTCAATGGGGATATCATAACCAATGCTTGTCTCTTTCTCATCCTAGTAGTCGCTCCATTGAACAAGTTGAACGTGTATGCACATGCAACTATATGATAGTCAATATCTTTGATCCATTCTGATCCACAAAACCTTATAGACTCGTGTCTTATTTTTTTCCAAAG
This sequence comes from Taxus wallichiana var. yunnanensis, assembly GCA_018340775.1. Lineage (NCBI taxonomy): Eukaryota > Viridiplantae > Streptophyta > Pinopsida > Cupressales > Taxaceae > Taxus > Taxus wallichiana. The sequence goes on along the minus strand of CM031243.1, from coordinate 493,318,082 downwards.
AAGTGTATTTAATAACGCACACGCACAAGCACACACGAACATGAACACGCACACACACATGCACATGCACATGCAATCTTCACTACACATGACAACTGCCAAGCATATTTCCTTATGTTGAAGAATTTACGGATGGATTGTGTGTTGTAAGAAGAACGTGTAGTGCCTCCTTCAACGACTCTCTCCATAGAGTGCTACGAGATTTTGATTGAGATGTATTTGGTTGCTTGGTTGCGAACATTTTTTCATTCAAACACTACCGATGACCTCATCGTCATATGGACTAGCTGTGATTTGATCCATCGTACTGAACGAGTCTCATAAATATTTTTGAGGTTGCATCATAATGTTTGGCTTGGAAAATTATTTTTAAGCAGCTCTTTAAAAAGTATTTTATTGAAGGCCCCTAAAATATTGGTGATGTTGTTATGCTTTTAATGAGCCCACCACGAATTAAGGATTGTGTCCTTGGTGAATTTGATAGCGTGAATGCCCCTTATTCGTAGTTGCTTACTTGTAATTGTAAATTCATTTTATTCTTTCTCCAAAGCATGAGCAGAGATACCGAAAATCTATGTAATATAGTGCCCCAATGAGTGCACTACTCATAAAAAAGAACACAAAAAAGTTTACCATACTATATGCTATCAAGGGTTGGAAAAAATTTCACCAAATTAAATGTCATCAAAGGTTGGAGTGGATGTTATGATGTGCCAACGACAAGCAATATGCATAACAAAGCAACACAATGTGCACAAAAAATCTACTATTATTACAATTTTTCAATTGAATTCTATGAGTAAAAAAATGTTTAAAATGGCGGTTAAATGGACATCAAATTTAAGGCTATAAATTAATTGTTAACAACTCACAAACATTATAGTTCACCATCACTACTTGCAATTGCCATTGTAAATTGTCTAGTGGCATAATCAAAGTGCTAGTAAAATTAGGTTTTGAATTACAATAGGTAAATTTGGAGATAGTTCTCAATTACATGTGGCAAAAAGGGGTCTAATATAAGAGAGAATCAAACTTGGACCTCATAGATCGAACATGCACAATGACCATTTCTAGAATGGCTATGAAAGTGGTCAACCAAAAATGTAATGGTTATGAAAATGGTGTCCGTTGTGAAATAAACTTGTGCACTATGAACTTACACAAAGAGGAGCTATGTTACGAGAATCTTGACCATACAAAGAAAATGACATGTATAAAAATACATAAGGTTTCATCTCTGGGAAAATTCTTTCAGTTAGAAAAACCACCATTGTAACCTTCATTCAATTATATTAACTTAATTATTTATAATTCAATCACTTAATTTAAGGTTATGCAACTTATCATAAAACAATTTACTATATCTATGTAAATATTACAATGCACACAAGTAGTTATCTCAATTTCCTAAGAAATTTGTGTTTCTATATACAAACACATCAATAGGTCATGATTACGCTGAAGGGGGATCCAAAGACTCCCAAAACCACTGCAAAAAGGTTATTAATACAAAACTCTTCTCATCAACTCAACATCATAACATCATTAACCATTATTGGCACACCCAGGTTGATAGAAAAAGTTAGACATGTGTACAATAATGCCTCAAGATAGACTTGTAGTGCATTAGTGTGTTATGCATCACCATAATATGCAATCCCATTATTCACCTCTATGTAACTAAACCGCACAACATTATTATGTAATGATCATGCAATCTTCACTACATGACACTCGCTTAGCATATTTCCTTGTGCACAACTATTGAATATAACTTCATTATGCAACTCATGTACAATAGTATTGCATAAATTCATGCAAAGTGTGAAAGAATTTTTGATTTCTTGTTTCACTTCCCTAAAGGTGTGTTCAATTTTGAGATCCAAAATGTCAAACATAATATTTTTCCACATATTTGACTCTTGAAGATCTTCACTTACCTTTACACTACTAAGATACTAATCTTGAAACAAAATCACCCCCTTGTTAAACACTTTTCTTAAGGGATTGAACACACACACACACACACACACATACACACAGAGGAAAACACCCCATTGATTTTCTACACCACAAAGACTTCTCTATACTATTGACCTTTGTCACAATGAATCCATAATGATTTCCTTTGTCCACCTTCCACAACACTATTTTCCTCTTTAGTCATTCCCCTAAAAATGGTACTACACATCATTATGCTTTGACTAAGAATGATGCTTAGGGTTATGTTCTAGATAGATTTTTCTTTAACTATCTCAATACAACCTTGAGAAAGAACCCAACGATCAAACACAACCTTTGAAGCCTCAATGGGGATATCATAACCAATGCTTGTCTCTTTCTCATCCAAGTGACTGCCCATTGAACAAGTTAAATGTGTTTGCACATGCAACTATATGATAGTCAATATCTTTGACCTAGTTAGAGTCCACAAAACCTTGTAGACTCAATGTCTTATTTTTTCCGCCAGTGTGTATTTAATAACACACACACACACTTTTTCCACTTTGGTGTATTTAATAACACACGTGCGCGTGCGCACATGCACACACACACACACATGCAAACAGAACACGCACACGCACATGCACACACACACACACACGCACAAGCACATGCACACGCACACGCACACGCACACGCACACACGCACACGCACACGCACACACGCACACGCACACGCACACGCACACACACATGCACACGCACATGCACACATGCACACACATGCATGTGCACACACATAATTTCCTTCTTTATTCATTCCCTAAAAATGGTACTACACATCACTATGCTTTGACTAAGAATGATGCCTAGGTTTCTTTTCTAGATAGATTTTTCTTTAACTATCTCAATACAACCTTTAGAAAAATCCCAACAGTCGAACACAACCTTTGAAGCCTCAATGGGGATATCATAACCAATTCTTGTTTTTTTCTTCTAAGTGACTGCTCCATTGAACAAGTTGAACATGCATGTACATGCAACTATATGATAGTCAATATCTTTGACTCGAGTTAGAGTGCACAAAACCTTGTAGACTTAATGTCTTTTTTTTTCCACCGAGTGTATTTAATACACACACACACACACACACACACACACACACACACACACACACACACACACACACACACACTCATTCAATTTTGTAAGGCTTAAGATGCACGTGTATTATATATTTGTAATATATAATTAAATTTATAAACATTAATTGAGTGCAAGCCTCCATTATATTTTATTAGAGAATATGATCAAACTATGTATTTACTTATATAAATTTATTTAGTAATAGGATACTCTTATCCATAAGAAAACTTATATTACAAGTAATCTACTCTCTAAACCCTAGTCGTAGCCTCCCTCTTACTTATATAAGAATGTAAAGGGCTAGTGGGGTAAGTTACTTTTGGACAAGAGTTACTATTCTAATGTTTATAATATATCAAAGGTTTTAATGTAAATAGGTAGGAATTCTACCTAGATAAATTTGTGTCTTGTATTACAATGTTTTGATGCATACATGCAGGGGATAGTATTAATAGATTAGATATCTTGGAACATATCCAATAATTTAATATGGTATTAGAGCCTATTAAAGAGATTCACCTTTCACATCATGTTTATGTGGAACATGCAAAAATCTATTATTTGCGTGCACATATTATTCAAGCATAATATCACATTTGTTGTTTTTTATTTTATGTTTTCCTTTAGTTTCCAAGTTCACATATGTTTTGGTGGCATACTATAATTACCCACTATGGACTGTCACCTCACCCTTGGTGGATCTCAAAGGTGATTAGAAAGTGGTGAAAGTAGTGAGAACTAAAGGTTTTCAGCTATTGTTTTTGGCATAATTTCTCTAGATTAGTGATGTATTCATGATTATAGGGTCCAATCAACGATTTTTTTTAGACCAAACAACCTAGAGATTCATAGACAACTATAGACTCACAAAAGAACAATCTATATATGTAACATGGAAAAGTAAATTTTTCATATTAATCAAAGAAGGAAAATCTACATACAAAATCTGGAATTACAATCTTATAAAATAAGACTCTACAAATATCCCTAGTGGGATGCACTACAAAATTTTATCCTAGCTAGACTTGGAGTCTCTCAAGGCTTTGCTTGAACTAGGCTAATTGGTTCTTTCTCTCCACTATCAATTATATTACATGACATGAAGCTCTAATATATTCTCTTCTTCAAACTACTTCATATGGGTATTTATACCCATATTTATAGGGACCAACTAACATTGGTCAAAGATTTTTTTTTTTGCCTTCCAATTTATACATTACTATTTTTGTCACATCTATACACATGGTAGTTTCTCAAGAAAAAGGATCTAATCAAAGCGAGAAAGTGGATTAGGCCCAAACAATGTGGAATGAACACCTTAGTATAGACACCTAAATTTTGTGTTTGACACTTGGTAACATTAGTTTTGACAACATTTTGACACACTTGGACGATTAACATATATTTGAATCTTGAGAATATTTTCCTTTCATCAATTTATCCTTCCACTCTCTTGGTCACCTTCGTCTACTACTAATACTTATCAACCCAATTTGAACAAAAACACCTTATAAATTCTCGGATAAACATTCTCTAATCATCACATCCCTAAATTTTCCCTGGATAGTACCCAAAACCCTATACATTATCTTATATCGGTAGTATTTCACTCTATTAACAATTATTCAGGAATTTCAATGGATACTTTTCAAAATTAGGTTGGTCTATTGATGGGTTGACTATGGAGTGAAATCAATGATGAGTCACCTACATATACAAATGAACTTTAAGGTCATTTTATCACCTCATGCCTCTCTTGGAGCACCCATATCACCTAAGGAACTCTCACACATACTAGAGATCATTACATATCATACACAAATACATATGAAATCTTGAAAGAGAAGCCTTAATATGGTCCATTGAGATAAAATTTGAATACAAATAGGTCATAGTTACATGGTACCAAGTATCAAAATATAAATGAATGATCAAATTTAGATGCACATTATTTTTAACATTTGCACACTCACCTAGGTGGAGAACTAAATGTTGTTTGAGACCTCTTTAGAGTAGTTATAAGAAGAAAATCACTCAACCATATGAGGGGTGTGTTAAGGTCACTTAAACCCAAAATGTTAACCCTTTTGAGGTGTTTTCTTATAACATGTGTGTTTCTAGGGTTTGGATAAAGGCGACATGACATAGACTTGATTACATTAGATCAAACATACAAACACATACGAAACTAGATTATAGATATAAGAGAAGGGATCTAGCCAATTTTGGGTCCTAAAACCCTTCTAAACACTATCTACAAACCCATACAACATTATTTGAAACATGGACATGAATCTGTTGGAAGTTTTGAAATAATTCCTCTACCATTACCTCGTCACTTGAGTCACTTATGACATATTTTAGGTAATTTTAGGCTTTGTAGGAGTTTGTGAGATCCAAAAAAGTATCTAAACTAAAGTAGCTTATCCTTGTTGGTTGTCTTGGATATTTAAATGAATTAATTACACATTTAACCTATCGTTACAATTCAAATTTTATATATTTAACACCTTTGTTTTTATATGATGAATTAGCTCACGTTTTACTATATTTCATACCACTGTGTGTGGAAAAGGTAAAATACATTGTGAACCCCACAATTGATTGTACACAAAACCTTATATGTTTCCTTTCATATTAGGGTTTTGATTAACTAAAATAGGGATTTTAGAGCTAATCTAACTAGTAACAATGATAGAGTAACTAATATGAAATGTAAAATAAGTGCTAACGATTTTATTTGATATTTAAATGAAATGCAATAAATGAAATAGTAGTGATTAGGGTACTAACCTGAAAAGTACTTACCTCAATGTGTTGTTGGACTGTGATGACTGATAGGTGGACATGGCAGAATATGAAGTTATGACCCGTAAAATTGTAGCACATAGGGATCTGTCATGCATCTTTGGGGCACCTAAGGGTGCCCCTGGTATGTGATTTGGGTGCTCTAGTCTGCGAAAAACTCGGGTCTACTTCCGGCGTGTCGTAAATTCTCTATAATACCTTCAGTATTGGTCACTAGGTTATCGTAATAAACTCACTCATGTCTCTATAGTTGGGTGATGATGATCTACCTGCAAACCCCATACAAAAGATCAAATCCCTAAAAGAAAGATGTAAATGAAGGGGTCAGAATTCGAGACCTTAGATACCACGATGATGGACTTACAATTAAGAGTTGCACTATATTCCACACCCAATTTAGTTCTGTGTGCTTGTGTGTGCAATTGTATGCCTAGGGTGCCCTAACGTCAATGATGCAGAAGTAGGGGCAATAACTAGATGTAAAATGCAAATGGTGGATGGAATAGAATGAATACAACCCTTTCCCCCTATGCTTGTGTGATGCAAATGTAGAAGATGCCCAAATGCAGTCCTTTTCCTAAGTAGTAGCTAGCTCTTGATAGTAGATAGTCCGCCCATAATGTGGTGAGTATGTTATGTTTATATAGGGATCTCTTGCTCAAATTTTGACACTAATGGCCCGACATGCCGACTAGCACATAGGTGAATGAGACCATAAAACCATAGAGACCGACCTTGAATAATGAAATTAAATGTGAACATCACGGAAACTAGGGCACCCAAAATCAAGGACTGGAGTGCCTATAGGCGCCTAAGATGACCATAGGCACCTACTACTCGGGGACTAAGGATGAAAATGACCTAATTACGACACCTAATTCTTGTTGAAAGATGACCAGGCTGTAATCGCAAGATAATCGAAGTCCACGCAAGACAAATGACAATGACAACTAATCCGAGTGAAAAAAGCGACTAAGGGATGAGCCATTAGTGAATATTTTCTCACGCGAGATCCATATATAAAATAACATACTTGGTGGTATAAATGTAATAGTAAGTGCATGATTTTGTGACTACATTTTCCCCCACTTTATGTTGGTTAGTAGAAATCTCGATAACATAAAGTAGATAGAGATGTGTACCAGAGAGATGCCCATGTTGAAGTAGAACATGCATATGTGCGGTAAAATCGTGCTTAGAAAGAACCATATAGCGTGTCGAACCATGGATCAACAGGTTGATCCATGCAACGAAAAGCGTAATGGCGTGATGATTGTAGTGTTGTAAAATGAAGATGAGATGGGGAAGGCAATGATCGGTTCCCTCCCGAATGCGTGTGTATGAATAATGAACCTGGAGGATTTGGGCTTCCTTATTCCATAGGAAGAGTGTAGGGAGAAAAGTGTGTTATTCTCCAATCTCTAACTACATCCTCAAGATCTAGCCACTACAGACAGACTTAGATAAAAATATTTATGGTTTTTGGATCCAGATAATTTTGATCAAACAGTTGACCCATATAGGAGTGGTATAGGAAAGGAACTCTTGCCCCCACTCCACATGTGTTTCATTGCAATGTGATGGCTTCCAAGTTAGGTCATTTGGAAGCAAGCGTGAAATGAAGAATAACTTCCCAAGTTAGGTCATCTCGGGAGGCCAAAATGTTTTGAAATTATCTTGATATGATTTCAAATGTTGAATGTATTAATTAATTGATTGGTTGGTTATTTTGATTGGTTACTTGTGGAGAGATTTTATGCTAGTTGCCCTCAAGTTAGGTCATTAGGAGGAATCAATAGAAGTTGGTGAATGATCATATGGAAATATTCTTAACGCTTGTTTCCCCCATTTTAGGTCATTAGGGGAAATGATGAGATGTCACATAGAAAAATTGTATGTTCTTTTGTTGCCCCTAGATTAGGTCTTTAGGGGGAATGAATAGTGAAATGTCGCGTAGTGAATTAGTAAATGTTTTGAAATTGTCACATTGGTAGTTTTTTAAATGTGTTGTGATATAAGGGGAATTATATGATGTTCTAAATGATATTCCCCCTTTTGGTGAAAGGGGAAGTGATGAGAAGAATGAATGCTTAAGCCAAAAGTAAGCACAATATATGTAGAAAGTGGTAAAAATCGTGAGAATGTGGATAAGTTGAGTGGAAAACATCATCTAAGAGAGATAATACAAGTATATGGGTATAGTATGGTGGTAGGAGGAATTATGAAAATAACTCTGCAAATAGGGTGTGAATCAAAATAAAAGCTCAAGATATGGTTAAAACAGTGTAGTTTGTATTAATAGAGGAAATGTGCTTGAAATAATGACTATAGTAATGTAGATGAAAAAGGAACTATAAATAGTAAGGTGAAAAAGTATTTAGTCACCTTATTTTTCAGTTGCACTATTGTGAGAGTGAGCATGAGGTGAGTGAAAATGCCACAAGTGAGAGCAACACGCCTAGTCAATTTGAGAGAGTGGCAACCGCCGTAGAGTCATGCACTACCGCAGAGTTGGTAAGCAATGTGTTTTTCAAAAATGTTTGGTGTATGAGTTTTTAGTGAATTTTTGAAATTTTTATAATTTTAATTTTCTCGGCATTGTGGGCCTAGACAATAACGGTGGGGGTGCTACTAACCCACGGGATAGGAATGCCCAGAACCTGGCGCTAGTGTCCTCGCTTACGGGTGCCTTGTTTTGCATCTGGGTGCCCCGGTCCGTAAAGTGTGAATGTGGACTAGAATGGTAAAAATGAAGTTTACTGATGAATAATAATGTAATGAGTGAATCTATTTGTACTTGTAAAGTGTTCTAACATTGCATTTGTTGTTGTTTTGTGTTGTGTAGAGAGATATCCACTTGAGGGAGTTCCACGAAGGTCGCCATTTGAGCACGTTGCTAAGGTTGGGTTTGTCAGATGAGGATTGGGATGTGATGGACCGTGCTTAACTTTGTCACACATAACACGGATGGGAGATGTTCCCATAACATGTCGATGTTGACTGCACTATATGACAAATGGTGTGCAGATACATGCATGTTTTGGTTACCTATAGGGGAGATGACTATGATGTTGGAAGACGTGTAATGTATTATGTAGTTGCCTATTGTTTGGGAGAGGGTTAAAGTGATGTCACTAGAGGACATGCATAGGTAGATCCGAGATGCGAGATGATACTTTTTTAAGACTCAAATACCTATTGAGGCTCATATTAGTCTAGATGTTATTTTGAGGTCTAGTGTTTTATGCTTGTGAAAGTTTATAGTGGTGGTCATTGCTTCATCTATAGCAGTAGAGGGAGGAGGTGTAGGCATCTTGTATAATATGCATGATATATTTTGTTAGATAGAGGAGGATGGTACGAGGTATGTGTTATCTAAAGATCCACAGATAAGAAGATTCTTGTGTTTTGAAGCCTATTTAGAGCCGAATCTTCACCAAGAAGAAAGGACTTAATCAAATTATAAAGAGAGATGAGAAGCCTACGTGTGCTGCCAACCATCAGCGAGGGGCAACTTTAAAAATAAAAAAAAGGGGAAAAGTCTCAAATTCCCACAGAGCTGACACATGGAGTCAACAAACGGGCCCCGCCCAAGATATTTTGTTCGTATACCACGGGTCCTTACAAGCCAAAAAATAAAATCAAGCCCGCGGATGACGCCAAGTGTCCACCCAACGCATTCCCAGGAGCCTTAAAGGAAAGCATAGTCTTAAGAATGCGCGAGACCTTCCACGTGGATCTTGCAACAAATGGAATCCATCTTCAAAGCATGCCATAAAGATGACAAGCCATCTGTCATGTATAAGTGATTTAGGGTCTTATCTGTAAGATTTAATGCTTAAGACTTTTCAAAATATCGAGAGGTGAAGGGTCATTTCATTACAAAATACGCACCGTTTGAATCAAGAGGCCGGGAACCAATGCATAAAGGGTCGAAATATCTAGGTTATGTAATAAATAGCTGAAGGAGTTTCTTCTCAAAAGGTGAGTCCATCTCAAGGGAGTCGGTTGCAAGATAATTAATATGCATTAAATAGGCATGGCTCTCACTTTTTTAGGAGACCAAATTGTGAGAAGGATTTGAGGAAATATGTTCATGTCACTTCATATCATTTATCATAATTGAGGGGTAGTTGGGAAGGAGTTTGAAAGTTCTCTCTTACCTCCTCCCCCTATAAATTGTAATCGAAGTTCGATGAAAAGGAGATATAGAAATTTTTAGTTAGGTTCTAGGAGAGTTAATCTATTCCTCTCTGTCTCAAAGTCTCTCTCGTTGTAAAATACAGAGATCTTGGAGCTCTAGCCTTTTGCATGGGCTTTGTAACAACAGTCTCACCTCTCTTCTGAATGTAATACTATGCACAACAATTGGAGTAATATATATGTTTTGAAATGGTTTTTTTCATCACTCACATAGCTTTATTGTCTCTTATCACCTTTAATTGCATAAAGAAACTGTGCACATTTGAATGTTTGTTACTATATTTGAAGTTGTGCTCAAGTAGTTTGAAGTAGCGTTTCATGTGATCCTCACCATACTATGGTGCATTTCGTCCACCCTTTTCAGATCTTCATTGTTTCTCTCCTTGGACAATTACGGAATCGATCGGCCTCCTAGTTGACTCTTCGACACATCGCCTTATTTTTGTTTCATTTTTTTGTTTCTTCGAGTTTTTTTACCCCTATCTCCCCCCATAGAGAAGATCCATCTTCTTTAAAATTTGGAGGTATCCTTAGGGCGCACGTCCCACTAACCTAAGGACTCCCACAACTCGACAGCTCTATCCGCCAGGATGGTTGTCAATGATATTCCGAACACACTGATGGGACAATTCGAATGATATTTTATTATGGTGTCAACTCGGATGGTTCTCGATAGGAATTGGTCAATAAAAATAGTTACAAAGCACATTCCGCAACTCTACAGGGTCCGACCAAACCATTACAAAGGCTCACATACCTCCCTCTCATCCATTTTCATTCATCTTCCTTTCCACCTCTTCCATTTCTCTTCATCCAATGAGGTTGTGCAATCATGACTTCATTACCACCAAGGATCGTTTCCTTGTCTATTTCTGAGATACCCCTTCCACACTTCCCCTCCTTTCACCATGACCATACCTCTTGCACTAGTAAGAAATGACCTTAAATCCAAAAGAAGAGGGGTATATGGTGAGAAGTGATATGGGCTTGGGAGGAAGATAGAGGTGCAGACGTAGTTTCCGATTATCATCCCCACAAAGCAAGCGTTCCCAGGAGAAGTTGTTGTCATCAGGATTCATATTGTAAGATGAAGCCAGATATGATGGGAGATTTATAGACTCAAAGGCCAACATACAAAAGGAGGAGATTTTGGCGCAGCAGGAGGATGATCAGCTTGACCGCTTATCAGATTTGGGGGGATGTCTCAGTGAAGAAGGACTGTGGAAATCACAAGTCTCTTCGCATCATCAACACCTGCAACTACATCAGCCTTTTCTCACAATGATTCCCTCGGAACTCATCTTCGGGCCCTAGAGGAAAGTATTATTGAAAGTTTTCTACTTTCAATCAAAGAGCCTAGGTTTGTCAACGAAGTTGCTAAAAAAAGGAGGAGGTAGACAACACCTTTCAAATAGATCCATAAAAGAGCTTCGTTCTAAAAAACACAACGCCAAGTTTTGCCATAAGTTGTTCATCGGGGCGAAAAATGAACCATCACCAGTCATGTTCACTTGAGCATAAGGATGATCTTCATATTTTTAAGGGTCAGCTTCAACACCTCCAATAAAAATGAGCATCACGAGGAGGTATTCACTCTATTTACTAATTCTTGGGAGAATAAATAGGGGTAAATTTTCACCCTTGCTACATGCTATATTAGTATCCAAACTAACTACATGGCCGTGATTTGTAAGGAAGGAAGTTATTTTTCCTTTCTGTTTTAGGTTTTATTTAGCTGGTGTTAACACCGATTAGAGTAGGAGTAGGAGTAGGTTTTCTTTCAGCAAAATAAGTGCTTGTGCACACTCTTCATCCCTCATTTGAGGCATGTATGTTTTGTTAGCTTTATAGGCCCATGTTGTATTACTCCATCAAGAGGCACCGAGATCTTATGAAGAATCCACTGCGAGGGTCCTCAATTTCCTATGATAGTTGCAAACTTCAAGACAAATACAGAGCAACTAAAATTAGCTAAAATATTCCATTAGCCATCTTTTCAATTTTCTACTATCAAAAAATAAATTATAGAAAGTTTCATCATGAGAGTAGGAAGGCACGAGAGTCAAGCAGCGACTATGGATGCTCCACGAAAACCTGAAAGGGTCCTAGACTCAAATTCGAGTGGCTTCGAAACACAGTTCCAGACTAAATTGATAGTGGGAGATTGTGGGTTCTTTCCATTTAGCAGGCTAATGGTCCCAATGAGTCACCAAACTGTTATCTAAAAATCCATAGACAAGAAGATTCCTACGTTTTCAAAGCCTATTTAGAGCTGAATCTTCACTGAGAAAAAGGACTTAATCAAATTACAAAGAGAGACAAGAGAAGGCTGCAGAGGCTGCCAAGTGTCAAGCGGGCACAACTTCAAAAGTCAAAAAAGGGGGCAAAGTCTCAGATTCCCACGGAGCTGACATGTGGAGTCAACAAATGGGCCCCACCCAAGAGATGTTGTTTGTATACCATGGGTCCTTATGATCCGAGAAAAGAAAAGCAAGCCCGCGGATGACGCTTGAGTGTCCACCGAGCACATTCCCAAGAGCCTTAAAGGAAAGTAGAGTCTTAAGAATGTGCGAGACCTTCCACATGGATCTTGCAACAAATGGAATCCATCTTCAAAGTAGGCCATAAAGATGACAAGCCATCTATCATGTATAAGTGATTTAGGGTCTTATCTGTAAGATTTAATGCTCAAGAATTTTTCAAAAGATCAGAGGTGAAGGGTCATTTCATTACAAAATATGTGTTGTTTGAATCAAGAGGCCGTGAACTAATGCATAAAGGGTTGAAATATCTGGTTATGTAATAAATAGTTGAAAGAGTTTCTTCTCAAAAGGTGATTCTATCTCAAGGGAGTCGGTTGTAGGATAATTAAGATGCATTAAATAGGCATGGCTCTCACTTTTCCGAGGAGGCCAAATTGTGAGAAGGATTTGAGGAAATATACTTCATCACTCACTTCATATCATTTATCATAATTGAGGGGCAGTTGGGAAGGAGTTTGAAAGTTCTCTCTTACCTCCTCCCCTATAAATTTTAATCAAAGTTCGATGAAAAGGAGATATAGATAATTTTTAGTCAGTACTTGGGAGAGTTAATCTATTCCTCTCTATCTCGAAGTCTCTGTTGTAAGAGACAGAGATCTTGGAGCTCTAGCCTTCTACTTGGGTTTTGTAATAACAGTCTCACCTCTCTTACGAATGTAATCTTTGTACACAACAATTAGAGTAATATATATATATATATATATATATATATTTATATATATATATATATATATATATATGTTTTGGGATGCTTTTTTCCATCACTCGCATAGCTTTATTGTCTTTGATCACCTTTAATTGCATAAAGAAATTGTGCACATTTGAATTTTTGTTACTATCTTTGAAGTTGTGCTTAATTATTTTGAATTAGCATTTTGTGTGATCCTCACTAGACTGTGGTGCATTTCGTCCACCCTTTTCGGATCTTCACTGTTTCTCTCCTTTAGACAGGTTGTGGAATCGATTGGCCTCCTAGTTGACTCTTCCAACACATCACCTTAGTTTTGTTTTGTTTTTATCTTTTTAGTTTTCCAACCCTATCTCCCCCAAAGAAGAGCCAACTTCTTTAAAATCTGGAGGTCTCCTTAGGGTGCACATCCCACTAACCTAAGGATTCCCATGACTCTGATGGCTCTATCTGCCAAGGATGGTCGTCAACAGTATGTGTGGGCATGATGTGTGTTAGTCCATCTATACAGAGATTTATATCAGTTCACTCATGACAAGTACGACGGTGGGATAGGATCCACGAAATTGTTCCATGTGTTGGCATATGAGCATATAGTAGTGTTGAGACTAGTTGGGGGCCCACGAGAAGAGTGGGCCAAGCCTAAGATATATGCGCAGAGGTGGGTTAACATTCATGTGCATAGGATGGATACCGATACTTATAGGGCCCTGATAGACAAGATGGGACCTAAGTCAGTTATATGGAGGCCATACCGTGACTATGGAGGATGGCCTGAGGATGTCATGGATCTATGATGTGGTTAGAGGATAGATTTCCAGGAGAAGCAAATCTCTTCCAGGTGGAGTGAGTATCACGTCAGTTCGGTATGGCTTAGGATGTGCCCCCAGATCCATATATATGGTTGAGAGCTATTCGGGCACCAAGGAGGGTTGTGGCTGACCAGGGACCCACAACTAAGTAGTTAGAACCTCCTAGTCCAGATGAGGTAGATGTCGCAATAAGTGGTAGATGTAGATGATTCCATTAGTACCATGCATGGTGGGCAGCACATCGATGGGTATTATTGTTCCCATTATTTGTAGATCCAATAGAGGTTACCATATGTAGGTGGAGAAGGAGTGGGGAAGCTCATGTCCCCGACCCCATAGCTTAGCATGTAGCGGAACATGAGTATGTAGATGTGTTTATGTTATGTATGTTGTTGTTGGTTTTTATTTGAAGTGATGGTTGTCTAATGTGTTGGCGTTGTTTGTTTTGTAGGTGATGTGTATTGGTCATTGATAGTCAACACATCCATCCGCACCTTGACGTAGAATGTGTCGACCGACGTGCTTGGTGGTGGTATACTTGAGAGGGTGGATGATATAGCGGGTGAGCATGCACATTTATTTGATCTGTGGCGGTGTCAATAGCCACATGTACCATATTTCTATCTCGAGAGGGATGAGGCACGCAAGGAGACTTGTCAAGCTAGAGAGGAGGTAGGTGGCGAGTCTACTAGCACAAGATTTTTCACTCGATATGTGGACTTACCGGGATAATTCTTTGATAATTATATAGATAACACCTTACTACAAAGGTAGGTGGAGAGATATCAAGGCCACAAACAACGGTGCCAAGTTTGTGGTGAGGCGTCTAGTTCTAGGGCTCTCTGATACAGAGTGATAATGATGATGAGTTGTGATTATCATGATTGTATATGATGTAGGGGAGTTTCCCCCAATAATGATTTTTTTGCTACCTATGTATGGACACGTGTGATTTATATATGACGATCTTATTTTGTGGTGTATTGATGTTGTATGATTTGGAATGTATGCGATGTTTTTGTATTGTGTTAATGTTAAATTTGGTTGATGTAATATTCGCATAATGATGAAAAATAAAATGTGATTAGTTAATTGGAATGTTTAGTAAATAGAATGTGTAATGCGTAGTTAGATGATAGTAACATAGGATGTGAAAATATGATGATATATGAACTAATGTGTTGTAATGAATGTGTGTCGTAATAATGTAGTGTGATCGTAACATGTTAGTGTAATGAGTGGGAGGGGGAAAATTAGTGATGCCCCTGAGTGTATGGATGAGTAGGTTCATTGAGTTAAGATCCTATAACAATCAAGGATGAACCAAAAATTAAGAGTGCGTCATCGGGAAATGATTGAGGTGTGCTAGATGAATGACGGAGCGAGTGATAAAAGGTTCTTAGAGAAATCCCTCAATAGTCGTGTAAGAACCGTAAGAACACAAGTGCATCATCGGGGGTAAGGTGATAATAATCACCTACTAGAGACCAAGGTGGCGTGAAGCAGTGGAAGCATGTGGAATGGAAGCAATATGAGTGTATGAACCAAATTGAATTTCATATGGACTTGTGTTGGCATGTACGAAAGAAGGATGTTGTGGAGACCAATGTGGAATAACAACATGATGCGGTGGATAGCACAAGTGCGATGGATGAGATGGATCTAGTGGTGCAGTGGTGTATGGATGTGGTGGAGTGTGTGCATGAGTAATCAATTGGGGTTGTGAATGAATCACTTCCTAAGTACTAGAATGGAGGAGAAGACTCGACTATAGTAGGAGCTCTCTAGTGAGGTAGAGGGGAGATTGATCATTCATGTGGGCGAGATCCAAAGGAAATGATTCCCTGATCCTCTAATTGGCGTAGTCTATCGTGAAGGGAAAGACATTCATTATCTCTATGGTCATTGATGTGATGGTAGTTACAATAATGTTGGTCATGTTGATGTTGGAATCGGTGTTGCGAAGGTCTTTGTGGTTTGAAGGTAGGTGAATTAATCACTCATTGAGTAATACACACAACACATCATGTGGTCGAGCGTGATGAGAAAAGTGCAAAGGTTCTGCAACCTAGGTGGAGTAGTAATAGGAGTAGTCTCTCCACATGAGCCAAAGGAGTATGTTTTTGTGGTGAAGTAGGTTGAGCCTGTTTGCTTTGATTTTTAGGCAAAGGTGGAGATTGTGTAGGATGCTCAACTGAAGGTAATGGTGTAGAACTAGAGGAGGCAATAGCCGTAGCAGTGTGTGGAGGATCTATAATATGTGTAGAGAGAAGATATTTCTCTAAGTCAATGACCTTATAGCATAGGAGAATAAATGACTCACATGTATCATATTGTAATTGTTTCTTGAGTGGGGAATGAGGCCACATGTAGACACCACTTTTAGTATCATTCCTCCCCTTCACACTATTTTTTCTCTCCTTCATTAGGCTTACCCATTCACATCCCATTTCCCACCTAAATTATAATAAATCCCATTTCCCACCAAAATACATATTCAATTAATCAATCTTAATTGGTTAATTGATCCTCTTTAAATCCCTAATCCTCATTATATGTTAATGTGCTCCATATAAATCCACCTAATTAAATATTCCAAACTAATTCATATCATCCCACCTAATAATTAAATAATCCAAAATCATTCAAATCATGAACCCCACTCATGATTTAAATAATGCAAAATAATCCATATCAAATCCATTATTTCACCTAATCACTCAAATCATGTCCCCCCACTCACCTAATCAGGGTTACTTTGTCAAACCCATATTACTTGATAACCCCTAAATTAACCCCATCTCTAAGCTATAAATGTAG
Organism: Taxus wallichiana var. yunnanensis; assembly: GCA_018340775.1. NCBI lineage: Eukaryota > Viridiplantae > Streptophyta > Pinopsida > Cupressales > Taxaceae > Taxus > Taxus wallichiana. Next base: position 493,301,115 of record CM031243.1, on the reverse strand, counting down.
GCCTTCCCCTCTTTTGAACAAGTTAAGAGTGATAGAAAATATCTGACATTATAGCCCTCGCTTATCATAATATCATCACAGTGCCCTTGTGATGCCACTTGTATCACCATAATACCATCCTCATGCCCTTGTGGTTCTCTTAGTTTGGTTTGCTTTACATTTACTTTGATCAGATCAGTAGCTCCTCTATACATCGGCATTTTCAAGTTCTGTTATTTATTAGTTTCTACATGTTATCCATCTATCTTTCATTTATATCATTTTATCTTATCAAACGGGGTTGACATCCACATAAGGAAGTTCGTTCTTCTTGGAACTAAATTCATCAGAAGCCTCGCATACACCATATAATATGTTTTCCTCTTAGTTTCCCCTGTTTTGTAGGTCTATCCACTCACAACAAGGACATTCACTTTGTGCCCATCTATTTACATCCATCAGATTCACGAGTACCTTAAACCCCACATCTTTGAGGTTTCTTGATTTTCTTTGTTATCTAGATCACTAATCTGGACAAGGATGAAGAAAATTCGACCAACATTCTAGCACGCCTGATGGGACCCTCCCATGAATTATTATCATTGGTTTCGCAACTCGTTGTTTTATCTATCATTTTCTGTTAGTGTTTGTTGTTGTAATTTCATTTTTTGTTCCATATGGTATTTTGTGGTTAACGTTCATGTTGTGGGAAGTATTATTTCTTTGTGTTGTCTTAGGGTGTGTGTGCAGGTTCTAGTAATGGTGGATACACTCGGCTTCATCGCTAATTCTAGTGTCTCTGGGGTGGCGGTATTCTCGTTATTTTATTGTTTATAATGTCTTAGTTAGTCGTCTCCAAAAGGTTAGTATTTGGTGCTTTATATTTGGTATAAAGTTTTAATTTTTATTATAATAATAATAGATATAATATATAAGTAAATAAATAAAATAAAATAAAATAAATATTATCCTAAAACTACCCCTCCCACTTATCCCCTAATTCCCTTAGCTTAGCCAACTCGTCCAATTTATTCCCACACCCAACTAGCTATCTAACTCCCTTTAACCGTTCCCATCCATCACACCAAGTTAACTACCCGTAACCCCGTTCCCATCCCCATTCCCAACTCCCTACACCCCATTCTCATCCCACATTCCCAAATTCCTACACCCCATTTCGATCCCATGTTCCCAAATCCCTACACCTCACTCCTATCTAACTACCTCAGCCCTCGACCACCCGAGCTCCCACCTCACTACTCACCCAATCCCATCCCTATTCCCTACCCCATGCCTTCCCATAATACTGGTGACCACCAAACCCATATCCCACCCCGCCAACTCTTTCTCCTTCCCGACTCACCCCCTAGGTTGAGCTATCTTCGTAATAGGATCAACAACCTCTACTTCCCCTAACTCGGCTCCTCAATCAAGCCATCCTCGCTGCCCATCTTGCTCAACACTACACAACCATCCCCCACGGCCACTCGGCCTCACCCATAGCCTCGCACCAACCATCTACCATCTCACCACCAAGACCACACCCCATCATCGCTAGCTCACCACAATGTCCACACCTATCACCGACCTTCCATAAGCTCATCACCGAGTCCATAGCCAACCATCACCCAACCATTATCAAGTTCCACCCTTCCACCACCAAGCCCTAAAAACAATGCCAAAGGTGAAATCATTAGTCTTCAGTCCTATTGCATGCATTTGGAAAAATATCTTTAAGGCCTTGTCCCATAACCATGTTGGCAATACCCTGTAATCATAGTTATTCGCAAAACTAAATTTTGTTCACACATAGTTGCCCAAAGTCGCCCAAATTGTCCACATCATACAATGACATCTAGTTTGGCGTGTTTTTGATGACCTGGGAGAAGCATGACTTAATTGTCCCACACACGACCACCACTAACACCACGACTCTCCATGTTTTACCTCTACATCACATTCGACATATCAACCAATCGACCCTTTTACCAATTGTTTTGATTTTTCCCACTTTGACTTTCAGTACATTTTTTTAGTCTTCGATTTCTACTATTTTTAGTCTTGCATTCATATGGTCTTGCATTTTTATCATCTCCTCGGTCTATGTTTTTCTAGCAATTATATTAATCTAAATGTGTCACCGTTAGTCTACATCATTTATTTTTTCTATAATTGTCTCACATTTTGATGGTCTTGTATTTATCTCGTAATTCATTTCTTTCGTCTATATCGGTCTAGCATTTTCATTAGTCTATATCAGTCTATATATTAGTTTACATTATTTATATCACACATTATTTGCGTTGTCTATATGAGTCTCGCATTTTGTTGCCTCTCGTATATATCGTACATCATTTCATTGGTCTATAACGTGTATAGTTTATCATTTATATCGTATATCATTCCCTATTGTCGTTATTCATTTCTTTAGCTTTAGTCTTCGCTTTCGTTGTTTTCTTAATTTATAACCACTAGTTTGTCATTTCCATTCCCTTAACATGTTTGATTTCCTTATATTATTTTCTTTTCTATCATTTAGCTTTCACAACTTGTTTAATATCGTTGCATTCAAATGTTGGACTACAATTTTTATTTTAGTTTAATCATTTTTATTTTTCTTCATAGGACCTTCTTTCGCAAACATTAGATATTTTAATTGTATTTAACGTACTTTTTATAATCATGTTAACTAATTATCTTATTTTATTTTACAGGTGACCAATCCGGATTGCACCCACCTCATTTCGTTGTCAAAGACATATTTTTTTATAACATTTACACAACTCCACTACCTTCCGCCGAGATATCCAACGCAATATCACTCATCGTGATTGGTGTTTCTTTAGTGTCTTTCATTGTTTCTTGATACCGCATATCGCTTTACAACACATCATTATTATTTACTCACGTTGTCATCTAACCCCCTTTTGGTGCCTTTCATCTACACATTCTTGTCATTTTTTTTTTTTAGAAGCTAATCACAACCCGTCGCTTTGTATGCTCTTCTCTTGCGCTTATCAAAAGTGATCTTGAGAATCAAAAACATGACTGTGGTATCCTACATCATTTTATTTTCATTATCGTAGAGAACTACTAACCCCTTTTGCAAGATCATTGACTACATAATAGTTTGTCGTTTTCTTTAATCAACATACTCACATTGATAACTCCATATTCTCTCTAGTATTTTTGTTGCGCTAACTGTGGAGATAGTCTACATTGCTGGCTTGCTTGTGAAAGGATTACTTGGAGCCTACTCTTTGCTTGCCTCAACTTGCTTTATCAGATAAAAAGGAAAATCACTATACATGTATTCCTCATTTTCTCTATTTTCTCCTTTTACATGCGAACTCCTTTTTATGTGTGTGTCCTCATCAAAAGATAAAATTTGGATTTGGGCGAATAAATAAATTTTCTCTTCTCGAATCCTAATTGCTCACATAGTTCAAATAGGGGTTTAATACTCTGCATCTCACATATCTTCTTAGACACAACCTAAAAATTCACAAACCAATTAACACATTGAAACATTCCTTTCACTGATTCACTAATTGGGATTTGATAACCCAATAGGAAACCGTTGCACACATTTCCCAAACCACATTAGAGGAGGTGTATCGGATACTTAGAGTTCTAATTCTTGGGAGGAAATTGACTCTTAAGACAACATGATCTAGAGCTATGAGGAGTTTGTGGGACAATTATATGGCGATGTCGTGGTGTCGGTAGGCTTAGGTCGATCTATTACCACCACTCCTATCCCCACTATCTGCAAGGCCATCATGGGTATTTTGGCTTTGCGATTGATAGGGGACAAGGGAGTGATACGTTACCCATAATGCTGAGCTCCCATCATTGCTCAAATAGAGGCACATGACTTGTACCTATTCCAGGAGTAGATATCCTTGGGACCAATTATCATGACTTGTACTGGTGGTTCACTTACAGAGTCGGTCTCTCATTCACCCCACACACATGATGAGTTGGGTTTATGAGCACATTATCCCCCTACCCAGGGGAGGACAAGCATATGATCCAGGGTTGTCGGGGGCCACCAAATGGACATGGATGTCGGTGCTTAGAGGGCTGCATCAACCAAAGTGGCTTATGATTATTATTGTAGACCTTGTTGCTTATTCCATACCAAGATATGGTAGGAGTGTGGGGTAGGATGAAACCATAGTGACAATTTTTTCCACTACTAGCCGAGTTAATGAATAGGATAGGAAGGTGGAGGCTCATCCATTTGGCCAAGGTTCCTCAACATTTTGGTCTTCTCTATGTTGATATGACTCCCCTGTGGCACTTGTATACATGAGTGTTAAGGAGGCTTGAAAGGGCCCTCTCGAGATCTCGGTTGGATCGTAGTGACTCGGGGGTGCCTATTACAGCTTAGATGTGTTGTTCGTGACCGACATGCAGTGGTGTAACTCCTACACGTTTACTTCAGATTAAGGCCGCACTCACCCACAACAGGGAGGAGGAGATACCCATAGATATAGGTTCTGATTCTGAGGAGGAGACATGTGATGAGACTATAGAGGAGACCGATGATGAGGCTGTAGAGGAGAGTGGTGATGGGTCGGATGATAAGGAGTTCGGTGGTGAGGCTGGTTAGGTAGCCCACATGGAGGAGGAAGAGAATGATCCGAAGTGGCATGATATTTTAGAGAGACGGTCGAGTGGGCGGAGGTGGATGCGGAGATGGAGAAGTTAGTTTCAAGGGCCACTTCCTCATGATGGAGAAGATGACAAGGATTCCATCATAGGGCAACGAGTTGCCTCGGACAAAGGAGAGGCATGAATAGGACCCCATATCATCCACACCAGCTATGTCGGTGGACCCTACATGGGTGCCGGAGATCCAAGTATGTGATTTAATCTTTCCTTGAATTTGTTAGTTTCAAAATGTTAGTTGTTATGCTTTGTATCTCTTTTTTATTTTTGTGATTTTCTAACTCACCATTATTTCTTTGTTTTGCAGCGAACACTCAGGAGTGGTGAGACCTTATTCGTCAGGTTTGCATGGACACCTTGCTACTTCTCATGGAGAAGAGCAGAGAACATTTTTCGAGGATGTGGGGTAGCCTTCAGGCAGGCGATGTACCTGCACTGAAATTTTCACACATCTCTGAAAGGCCACGAGATATGATTATGGATTTGAATACGAGGTTATGGACTACGAGGCAGTGAGAGAGAGCAACATTGAGGAGGAGCCACAGTAAGACCATGGCTAGTGGTCATACTCATGGGAACTCACACCATTCGGTTTATTCACATCGTCAAATCCGTAAGAAGCCTAGATATATGCCTTCTCAAGGATCCCACAGGGATTGATAGGCTATTGAGCCATTATTACTTTGTTGCCATTTTGTGAGGCACTTATATGATTATTTTTTTGTATTTTTGGGATCATTGAGAGAATTTTGACCATGCCTAGCGCGTGATGACATTGTACACAAACTTGATTTATTGTGATATATATACGATACCTCTTTTTGGTTCGATTATTCCTTGTATAGAGTTGACTTCCATTTATGGTTTGATTCACATGTGTACTCTAGATGTTTAGAATTTCCGATTTTGTATGTTTTTAGAATGTATGCAATGGATGATGAATGCTAACAGAATGATTTTATTTTTGTTGTTTTTGCAATGCTTTGATATATGATGATTATGTAAGTACAATGTAATGTTGAACTTTAGTTTCTCTAAGCAATTTTGATACTTCTTATTGTTTTGGAAAAACGTGATGAAAAAGTGATATGATAATAGAATGAACTTTCCCCACTCCTAACCCCATGCAACCGGTAATATGCAAGGGCTCAACACTCGAGAGCCGAAGGGATGCAAGTTATACAAATTTGTTGAATGGTAATGATGAGAGAAAGAAAAGGATTTGGCAAAAACCAAATTGAGAACCTATGACCTCATTCTACTCAAGTTTGCTACATAGTTTAAAATGTGAATTGCTTTCTAGTTTATCTAGACTTAGATCTGTAGATGGAAACTTGGTTGACAAAATATGGTTTAAGATTTTAAACCCTCTTGGAATTTGGACATATAACTCACTTTGTTTTGGATTTATGATTTTACAACATCTTTTATTGAATGAACTGCTTTTAATTTTCTAATTTAGTGAAGAGACCCCTACACCTTGCCCCATGCTACTAGTAGGAAGTATGGGCTCATCACCAAGGACAAGGCATAGGTGAGTAAGGGCACTTATCTCCTTTCCCAACCCCATGCCACTAGTAAGAGGTGCAGGCTCAACACCAAAGGTTGGTGGGGCAAAGAAGTGTGTAAATAAATATTTTCTTGATTTGCATTTGACATATATATCTAGGTAAAATGTTTAGAATGTTCTTATTTCCAAAGAGGTGTATATGGGATAGATGTGACACCATAAAGCTTCTAGAACAGACTATAGGCAAAGACACCTAATCTAGAAGAAAACTATGAGTAGAACCAAGTATGCAGGCCTTGGTATGGTTACTTTATTAAATCTTTGTCTTATCTTGTTTGAATTGATGAAATGATTCAGAAATGATTGATGATATTATGAAAATTTGAAGAGATGTGATTTGAATGTTTTGCCAATATTTTGAAGTTTTTAGGAATTGTTGTAAGAATAAGTCCCTTGATTACAAACTTTACGAAATGAGCTGGTAGATGAAAATGCAATGCTGAGATGCAATAATATACATGTGGAAATGTAGGTGAATCATGCATAATACCTTTTAAGATGAAGATATTTGATGGATTCACAAAAATTCTCCTTATAGAGTACACAGATGGAAATGTCCCATTTTTATAGTCGCCTATTACTCAATATGGACCCAACCACTTGGCTTGAATTTCCTTCCTTCACCGGTCTTTTTTTCTTTTCAACCTGCTCGAGCCTTAAAACCAAATCTCCCTCACATATCTCACACTTGTAAAGTTTATTGTTATGCTCCCGAGTCATTCGGTCAACGTAAATACTATGTCGTTTCTCAACATTCAATTGAGCTTCATCGAGGCTTTCTAAGTTAAAGAGTCACGCCTCTCAATATCCTTCTTCTCCCAAAATTCCTTGTAATGAGATGTGGAGATTAGGTATTTCAACTTCAGTGGTAAAACTCGCCGCACCGAATACCAAAGAAAAAGGGGGTTTCCCATTTCAGCATTCTTACCAATGTTAAATAGGCCCACAAGTTCGTAGTAAATATCTTTAAACGCCAATCTCGTTTGTTCTCCTTGACAATTTTAAGGAGAATGGACTTTAACATCTTGTTAGTAGCCTCAACCTATTCATTGACCTAAGTGTAATAGAGGGAAGCCGTGTGGTGATTTATTTTGAACTTTTCACAAAGATCACACAATTCCTCATTTTTGAAAGACGTGTCATTATCAGAAATAATGACTTGCAGGACTTCGTACCTCCGGATAATTTGGTTCAAAAATGAACATAGCAATTACACATCCTGGCATGCAGTGGTACAGGAATAGCTTCTACCCCTTAGTGAAATATTTTTTGGCCATGATTATTAAGTTATGGCCATCTATATGAGAGAGAAAACTTCCCTATCAAATATAGACCCCACGTGGAAAAGGGCCATAGTGTTGCGATTGGTTGTAGAGCCTGTGTTGGTATGTGGATCTCATGGGAGAACTCTTGAAATTTATGGCACTTACACACAAAATCCACTGTATCATGTTCTAACGTGGGCCAAAAGTAGCCCATTCTATATATTTTTTGAGTGGTAGCGTGACCTTTCAAGTGGCCTCCACACACTCCATTGTGGGATTCATAAAGGATATTTTCATACTCCTCTTCATCGACACATCTAAGCAACATTTCGTCAAAATCTCTTCGATAGAGAACCTATTATATGATCACATATTTAGTGGTTATGACGAGTAGCTATCTTCTTTTTGTGATGTTTCCCCTTCGGGTATGCATGGTGCACAATGAAATTAATAATATCGTGTATACCACAAACATATAGAGATTGGGGGCTTAGTTTCATATAATATATGTACTCATCGTGAAATCCATATTAACTAAATCACCTCCATCTAATGGGTTATCAGCTAACTAGTCTACGATGATTTGTCCTTTGAAAAACTTTTGGTTAACAAACGTCATCTCGAACTCACCCATTAGAGTTATGAAACATCTAACCTTCTTGGATAACAAACCCTGTGTTAGAAATGTTTGTAAATGATCAATCTTGACGATAACCCTCATTTCTTGGTTAAGCATATAGTGTCTTAACCATTTTGTTATGAAAACTATAACCAAACATTCTTTCTTTTCCTACGTATAATGTGTCTCATAGTCAAGCAACGTCGACTAATAAAATAGACAACACACTACCGTTTATCATCATCCTATCGAGATAGCATGCAAGCTAAGAGACGTTTGTAGCATGTGAGTAAAGAATAAGTGGATGAACTAATTTAGGAGGCATGAGAGTGAGAGGCGATAATGAGATTTTTTTCGTGAATCAAATGCCTCAATGCACTCTTACATCCAAGTATTGCAGAAATCCTTTTTCAATAGATTATTTATTGGATGAATGGAAAAGGTTAAGTCGAGTAATGAACCTTTGGATTATGATGATGAGATTTTCTAGGAAATAGCTAATGCCGAATCGCCTCGATGGTGGAACCCATAAGTAACTACTCATATTTTGGTTGGGTCTACATCAATCCCTCATGAAGAGATGATATATCCCAATAGTTTCCCTCTCGTCACATCAAACACACATTTTTTAGGATTTAGTGTAATGTCTTACTCTATTAGATGGGAGAGGATGATGCGAAGCACCTCGGGATGATCGCTTCATTTTCCGGCCTCAAATAGCATGTCATCAACATAGGATTCCACAATCTTATGAATAAGATCATGGAATATGTAATTCATCACTTTTTGGTATGTGGTACCAATGTTCTTGAGACCAAACGACATGACTGCATAACAATAGGTTCCCCAAGGAGTGATAAATGTGGTCTTTGTCTAATCTTCCTCGAGAGATCTTGATTTGGTTATACCTAGAAAATCCATCCATGAGGGACAACAACTCATAGCCATTGTTGCATCAATGATGACATCAATGGATGGGAGTGGGAAATTATCCTTGGGACATGCCTTATTGATATCCCGAAATTCAATGCAAATGTGGATCTTTTCATTCTTTTTAAGAATGGGGACGATGTTGGATACCCATGTTGAGTAATCAAATATCTTAATGAACCCCATGTGTAGGATTTTTATCACTTTCTCTTTGACCATCAAATACACCGTTGGTTTCATTGGCATAGATATATATTTGATGGGCTTTGCATCATATTTGGTTACTAAGTTGTGAACTGCCATATGAGGAGCAATTCCTGTCATTTTTGTAATTAAATGCAAAGGATTTTGAATGCTCTTTAAGGATTTTCGTGTGTATTTATATTTCCTCAAGGGTGAGCGAAGAGCCTAGCTTCATAATTTTTGGATCTTCTTCCATCCCGGTGTTAATATCAATCATCCCTTTAATCAAATAAGTGTTACCTTCTTCAAACTCAGGTGGGGCTAGAGGTAATTCCAACTCCCCTTCCTTTTCATCCTCATAAATTTCAAGGACCTCCAGGTGGGAGGATCCATCGTATGATCTCCAAAATAGGAGGACGAGTGAGTAACGAGAAAAGCCTCTCTTATGGTGTCAGGATGTAAATTTTTGTAAGCATTAAGAAACCCCAAAATATCCTCGTCATTTTTTGCGTAGTATAAGGTTGTAAGCTCTTTCTCGACCTCGATGTATGTTAGGATTGGGCTTGTTAACACTTTACGCACTAAGGGTTCTACATGAACCAAGACTGTGAAGTTGTCTTCTTCTAACTAATTTCTCGAGAAAAAATGAGAAGCAAAGGTGGCTATGGAATCCTTGATAAGATTTTGTTCTCGTGGAATGGATTCAATTGGGATGAAGTCAAAACCCTTTGTCAGATTAAGCACCGTAATTTTATAGAGTTGGAGATGTTCCTCTCTAGTCTCATATACTTCTTAGACTTGATTGAAAACTAGTTGAGAATCACCCATTACTCTAATATTAAGAGCACCCATCCTTTTGGATACTATGAGACTAAGAAGGAGAGCCTCGTACTCAACACCATTGTTCGTGCATTCAAAATCTAGTTTAAAAGCAAAAGGCATGACCTTCGCTTTTGGAGAAGTAAGGATAACACCTACCCTAACATTAAAGTGACACTCAACACCGTCAAGTGAAGGGTCCAACAATTACTTGGGAATATTGATGTTGGATCATCTTTCATATCCTCTTCCTTTGCTTCTAAAAATTCCACCATGCGAGATCACATCACCGGTGAGAGAAGTGAGTCTAGGGCATATATTATGCCTATGGAATCAAATGGAAGGAGAATGGGTAAATAATTCTCCAATAGCTCAAAAATATTAGTTATGGTTTATGTGGATCTTCTCTATAATGACATACTCATCCTTAACCGAAGGGATACCCTCGATTAAGCCAATAGTCTCTAAATCATCATAGGAACTAGTTTTGTTTAGTTTTTTCATAAGGATTACTGAATTGGAATGTACACTGGTCTTCTCTTTAGATTGGATAGGTGTATATCGAAGGGCTTTGGGTCACCTTGTGTAATGAAGAATTTCCCCAAGTGTAGGAATATTACTTCTGAAACAAAGTGGAGGAATTGCCTTCATGCAGTGTATTCAGGATGGTCAAAAATCATATTATAGTTGGTTTCCTGATCTATAATATAAAACTCTGTGAGGATCGTCTTGGGTCCTAATGTACTCTTTGGAAGGACTAAGTTTCGATTGACGTTGCCTTGAGGCTATCATAAGCTCTTAGGGTGTTTCTCTTTGAAGAGAAGTTAGTCTCTCCATAACCTACCTTTTAAAGAAAAGAGAAAGGGAAAATGTTTACTGCTTCCCCGTCGTCAATCATAACACGCTTTATATAGTTATTATAGATCCAAACCTACGAATATAGATCTGGATCACCTCTACGTGCTATCTCAACATCCTTGGGCATCTTACTAATGTAAAATAAAAATTTGACATCTCTTTTTGGCTGTCTGGGAGGATAGACATAAAAATCTATATGGTTTATCTGTACTATGAAGGAGGAGTAGCGTTGATTAAGTATCTAAGACCCAACGCTTCTAACAAAGAAACCCTATGAGCGAGGGGGATTTTTCAACATTTCCAAGAAGGAGATGTGTTAAAAGGTCTTCATAGGTCACTAATCAATTCATAAGCTCCCATCGGATTTTCAAGCATCTCTCGAATGCCATCCGCTATCGATGGGTAAATCGGAATAGAAATTTGAGGAATAATATTTAGTTCTCGTGGCATTGTTTATCTGGGATCAATCTCTAGCTCTACAAGACCTGCTATCTTAGTTTGCTTGACGACCATCCAATGGAGGCACTACACATGGGTTTGATGAAGTCAAAGCTTCATGATCATTAGCTCCCACCATGACACCCTTGCTTGATCCATTGGGTCTACCTTAACATTGTTGGGACGTGTTTGGAGAGGGTCGTTGAAGATTCCGAGAGGAAGCTGTAGTTTAGAATCATATCACCCCGAAATGCCTTGGATTTAAGTGGGGCATCCGTCCTGATTGCATAACATGGAGATTTCCCCAAAGTGTGGGATTTTACGAATCGGGAAGCTCTCTCAATGAAGGCCGACTCCTATTCCTCTATTTAGGTGCACATGTTTGTATTACAGAGGGTCAATTCTAAATCCTACTCTAATTTGCCAAGGAGACAGGGGTGAGAGACATGCACGAGAAATAAAACCTAAACTAACGAGAGGTGACGCACCAAAGGAACGATGAAAAATTGCATTTCTCTTAAACAAAAACCATTAAAATGTGATACAATATCCATGCACAAATGACCAAAAATTGTAATGAAGGATCAGGAAGAAGCAAATAAACATAAGAGAGGGTTGAAATCATCCACAACCTTATTCTATTGCTCCAAGAATTGATACAGTGCATTACAGTAGCCAAGAGGCAGAAATTGCATTACAATTTGGATGGAGGGGTTTGAGGCTCCACAAATTCACTGCGAGAATAGAGAAAAGGGTGGGTGCAAAGCAAAAATGTCCAACCATTTGGAATTGCCCCTCTGTATAATATATAGGAAGAATGAGAGGGAAAGGAGGGAAAATTCAAACCCTGTTCTAACTACCCCTAAAGGAGCATTGAATTCCCATGTCATAATGATGAGTCTCGCTACAAAGCCCATGCCCCCATCGCTGTTCCTTATTGGGCAAGAAAGGAGGCCCATTCTTCATCATGGTGACAGGTGGGAGACTTGATGGCCTAAAAATGGTAGGCTGAAACATTAATGGTGGTAGGTGGGTAGCGGGGTGAAGGGTTCTCCAAAACATCCCCTTTTACTCGATCCCGACCTCCTGGTCAAAATATATGGCTTCCTGAACACGCTTTGGATTTGGATTCTACTCGCCCATATCCATGTGGTAGCCCCACGCGTCTCAAGGATTCACCCCCTCCTCTACACGCTTGAAGTTACGCGGACCAACGTGTGGCATCGTGCGTGTGCCTACTCTACTTCTTTTGTTATTTTCCTAAGTCCCCCGTTGGTGGAGACATTGTACACTCGACTCGAGACACGTGGAGGGTTGGTGCATGTTTGGGAACCAATTTTCAATCTTGCCCCTTGAAAGAGTGTTAAATTGACGCATGGCTCCATTCCTCGGCCTTGGAATTTTCAATGGCCAGCTCTGTCCCTCGAATTTGACCTTGACCACATGGCGAGATGGTGCATGTTCGGGAACCACTTTTGATTCTGCCCTTGAAAGAGAATTGAAGAGACATGTGGGGTATTCTTACGCCTCACCCTATGCTTAGCCAATTTGGGTCCTAAGTGAACCTTTCCTGCCTCGTCTCTTTGGTGAGTTAAAGGGGCCCACTTCATATAATGCCCAAAACTCTTTACGGGTGGGACCCTTGTAGCCTCAAGAAAAAGTGTGATAGTGGGACACTTGCGTCATCTGCAGCCGCCCCTCTATTTCTTCGTGTTTGGTGAAAAAACCTCCTCGGGTTAGCGAGGCTGCACTTGCAAACTGTGCTTTTATGAAAGTTGCAAAAATGCAAAAACTCCTGTGGGACTGTAACTTTACATTTGGTGAAAAGAATTCTCCAAGCCCGCGGCCCGCGCATTTCTCATTTCCCAAAATTCATCCCCGGGCCCACCGCCCACATTTTCCACTTAGTAAAGAAATCCTTCTCGACCTCGGAAGTATGCAATTTTACATTTGTGCCTTTTGCGAAAAGTGTGAAATGCCAAAATATCTCCCACCACCCGCAACTTTACATTTGGCAAAAAGACTTCTCTAGGCCCCCCTTGCACTGCATTTGGAAAAATATCCTTCCCAAGCTCGCCGGCCCGCCATTTGTAAAATATGAGGAGTTAGAAGGACTCCTTTATATTTTTGGCAAGGGGAAGAAATTTCCTATCTGATTAAGATGATTTCAGGAAACCTTAAGTACTTAAAATATATGAAAATTTGGATTGAAGCACTAAAGGGGTGAAAAATGGTGTTAGTTGACCAAAATAAGTATGAAATTATTTCAAAAACAATTTGGTGACTCACGGGGATCACCTACCTGCTAGGTGAATGGATCAGCTGCCTTGTCATATCCATTGGGCACAGAGTCATGGATGGTAGCCTGATAATGATCCTTGTCCCTTAAACTGCGAGCCCAACTACTTGCACTTGGCGACCTTGAACCTACTCTCCTGCCCGCACTCTCAATTTCATATGGAAATCTTGAAAATGAGGATATGAGAGTAGAAAATTGTCTCATCCTGGGGATTTCAATTATTCTTGAAATGGACTTCCTTGAGACCTGATTTTATTTTCTCTATACGTTTTCTATTTTGAAATTAGTAAATCGCTACGAAACTATGGGTCTCCTTGCCGTAAATGTTGAAGGGCTTGGTGCATCCACCTGGAGGCACATCGGAATGTATAATGACACAAACCTAGAGCAATAAAACTTGTGCCAGAGCACTTAGGGAAATGAAACCTAATCTAATAACAACAACAATGTGCACAAGCACTTGGAAGAATTAGAAATCCTAGACTAATATGTACAAGGGTGAGAATCCTCTTTCTAGTAGCAATGTTTGAGATAGATCCCATTAACTGAATATGTAATTCTTCACCATCCAACTTAGTCACCGGAAGGCATTGCTACTTTTACATCCTGTGATCATATAGGACCACTCCAAATGGCATCAAACTTGGAATGCCTTCCTGGTTTTTCTCGATCTGCATCCCACTTTAGAACTAAGTCCCCTTCTTGGAATGTCCTAGATTTAGATTTCTTATCAAAGCTCTTTTTGATCAACGCTTGATCCTTCTCCAAAGTTTGCACTGTGTGTTCTCTTGCCTCTTCTAATTCCATCATCTCTACATACCTGATCTCCATAGGCTCAAACTCAGCTAGTTCTTGTTGTTTCATGAGTTCCAATGTTGACAACTCAAGTGATATGGGTAGGATTGCTTCTCTCGTATACAAGCTTAAATGGGGAGCTACCTGTAGACCTCTTGGGTGTGATCCTATTAGCCCATACAGGACTGATTTGAGCTTTGTGTGCCAAGTTCTCTGATTCTCATCAAGATTCCTTCTGATGATTCTTAGTAATTTTTTGTTTGTGGACTCTGCTTGGCCATTACCTTGAGGGTAATAGTTTGAAGAGGTGCTGAGATATACACCATTCTTGACAGCCCATTCAGTAATTTTTGCACCAAGGAATGCCAATGCATTGTCTGATATGATAGTAGTAGGGGCACCAAACCTCGTGACTATCCCTTCATAGAAGTCAAAAATGTTGGATTCATTTGCCTCCTTAAGTGCCACCGCTTCAGTCCACTTGGTGAAATAGTCATTCATTGTGAGTATCCACTTGTGGCCCTGACTTGAATTTGGGTTGATTATTCCAATGAAGTCTAATCCCCATTGCATGAATGGCTGATTTACTAAAATGGGATGAAGAGGTAGGGTTGTTAACCTTTCCTTCCCTGTGAAGAATGCACATTTCTTGCATTTCTTGATCCATGAGTAGCAATCCCTAAACACCGTAGGCCAATAATAGCCAGCTTTCATAATCCTGAGAGTTGTTACTCGTGGAGCAAAGTGGCCTCCAGATTCTCCATCATGGAACTCATGTAATACCTTCTCAACTTGGATTGTCCCAATGCACCTTAATAGGACACCATTGACATCCCTTTTGAACAAAACACCGTCAACAAGCACATATGGGATGGCTTGTAATCTAAAGTACCTTATTTTTGCTCTGCTCATTTCTGGAGGGCACGAACTTGTTTGGAGATAATGCACCAAATTTTGAGTCCAACATGGAATGGGTGCATCATTAGTTGGATGCTCTAGCTCGTTCTATGTTAATAGGACAACCTCTTCTTCATCCGCTGACTCAATTTGTTGCTTGGAAGTGAGCTTCTCGCATAGACCTTTTCCATGAACCAGCTTGGTCACTTTGATTTCAATATCATACTCCATCACATGAGTGATCCAACCTACTCTTTTCTCGTTCGATCCTTATTTAGGAGAAAATACTTGACACCAACATGAGACACCAACAATTGAATCTTATTATTCGAGACCAAGTATCTGAACTTCTTCCAACTCCTAATGAAAACGAGGACATGCTTTTCAATGAAATAATACCTTACTTCATACTCTTCCGATTTGGTTGAAGAACACTATAGGCTGTTCACGAACTCTCCTTGATGGGTTGTACCAAGATAGTTGAGATTGTGTCTGACCCTCCAAAAGCATATAGCATGAATTCCTTTGAAAAGTCTCAAGTTTAATAAGAGTTAGGGCTGTGATATTGCAAGTTTGATGGCATCAAAACTCTCTTTGTCTTCTTGTCCATTTGAATGCAAGACTCTTCTTTAGCATCATTGTTAAAGGCTTCACAAGAGTGGCAAAATCAGGCACAAATCTGTGGACAAATTTTATCCTTCCCAAGAATCTTTGGAGATATTTCTTGTGATGTGGCAGTGGAAGTGTTCTAATGGCTTCAACTCTTTCAAGGTCAATTGTTAACCCTTATTTTGAGACAATGTGGCCCAACAACTTGCCCTCGTGTGCCAAAAATACACACTTCTTTGGATTCAATGACACTCTGAATCTTCTACACCTTTGAAATACTTGCCTGAGGTGAAAGAGGTGGTCTGTTGCATTATTTGAGAAGATAGTGATATCATCTAGATATACCAGCACCATCTTGTTGATTAAGCCTTTGAATGCCATATCCATAGCTCATTTGAAACGTTTCTCCGGCATTGGACAATCCAAATGGCATTTTCTTATAAGCATATGTGCCCCATTTCGTGGTGAAGGTTGTCTTGTACTGATCTTCCTCTTTCACCATTATTTGATTATAGCCTGAGTATCCGTCTAGCAATGAAAACCTTTCGAGCCAGCTACAACCTACAAGATTTGTTCCATTGATGGAAGTGGGTAATGATCCTTGAGTGATGTTCTGTTCAGATCACGAAGTCCACACACAATCTGATTTCTCCATTTATTTTCCTCACTGGCACCAAGTTTGCAACCCAACTTGAATGTTTGATAGGGAAGATGATGCTAGCTTCAATCAACTTGTTCAACTCTTTCCTCATGAGAGGCTCAATGTGAGGATTCACTACCCTTTGCTTCTGTCTGATAGGTTTAGATCCTGGGTCCATCTCAATAGTGTACTATGCCAAATTTGGGTTGAAACCTCTTAAATCCTTGTAAGTCCAAGCAAAGACATCTAGGAATTCTTAAAAAAGTTGAAAAAACTCATATTTTTCTTGTTGGGTACTTACCTTTCCAATTTGCAACGTTTTTCCTTCATCTATGGAAATGGGCTTTGAATCTTCACCCTTTACCTACATGTTTTCCTTTTCTTTCTGGAATTGATCATTTGGGTTGAATATTGACTCCAAAGTTACAAGACCTTTTGGTAATTTGTTAGTTCTCAGCTACACCACTTGGTCACCATACCATTGTTCTAACTTGTCTTGGTTTCTGGCAGAGAACTCAAGCTTTTCTTATAGAAAATTGACAATTTTTTGATCATTCTCGAAGACTTGCCAACTTGTGTTGTTGTTTGGAACAACTGGTCTTATAACCACTTTAATATGGGGCTGAGATTTCTCACTCTTGATACTTTCTACAACATCAAATGCCGCACCGATTGCTGCCAATCTATTTCTTTGCTTCATTCTTCTTCCTTGGGATTGAATTGATACTAAAAGCCTCAAAATCTTCAATGAGATCCCATACCCGATTCTTGTAATTCTTTAATAGATCATTCTTGGCAGCATTTCATCCTCTGACTTGGTTCACAATTAACTCGTTGTCTCCAAAGACTTGTAAGTTTTTAATCCCTATCCTTCTTTCCCAATGCAAGTCCATGGATCAAGGCTTCATACTCTGCTTGTTGTTCGAGCAAGAAAACTGAAATGAAATCTTTGAGTAATATTTTGTACCTTGAGGTGAAACAAGCATAGCTCCTCCTTCAGCTCCCTATCTACTTCTCAAGCCGTCAAAGAATAAATGCCATACTTTGTTATCATCTTTGTGGTCTGCTCGGTGATTCTAGGGAGGGGATGATTCTCTTCATGCAAAAAATAGAATCCTAGCTCCAATTCTTCCATTTCCTTGTAAGGGTCAAAAGCATGCCTCTTGCTTTCCCATTCATCAAGAGTCAAGTCTGGGATGCATCCAACCTTAGTGTCTTCTTCATGAGTGTTTGAGAGGTCTTCCCGATCAAAGGTGAACAATTCACATTGATTGGGTTGGGTACATGAGGCTCAATATGGAAATTTGCAATTGGCTTAGATCTGATCATAGCCTTAGCTCCATACCTTGTTCTAAAAATCATGTGTGACCAATCAACAGACAAATAGCCTCCAATTTTAGCAGTGAAGTCTCTTGAAAAGCATAATGCAAAGAGTGGTGGAAATTATATGATTGATATGTCTTGCAACATAGTCACGTTGGGGCATGCATGCAATGTGAGGCTCAAATACTTGATGACTCCAACCATTGTTACCGCTGTCCCATCCAATTGCACCATGCCTTTGGAGATGACTTCATATTGAAGACCCAACTGATCAGCTATTTTATTCAAGTGTGGTGACTCCAGCTACTTGCTCCGAATCAATCATGCAATTATGTACCAATTTTTCCCCAATGATCAATGAAACATAGAACGGAGGGGGCTTTAGATTCTTACCTTTGTGATCTCTATGATTTCCTTCTTGTTGAGTTGTATTGGTAAGCACCTTTTCTTGTTGATTGGGTGGCTGATTTGAGGCTGACCAATTGGCCATAACAGCCTACAATAGGTCTCTTTGTCCTAGGATAGCCAATGAATCCCACATCAAGATGTTTACATTTGTTTTTTCATCTGCTCAATGATGTTGAATGGGGATGACCTATCTTTTTCTGCCCCTTTCCTTACACATGGGTCATTAAAATCGGTGCTTGAGTCGGTCTAGAAGGTGGCTTGGGTTGACCTTGCATATTGGGGGCTGCACTTTGATTGCTAGCACCTTGTGGAAGAATAGAGGGTTGCAAGACCGTTTGAATTAGAGGAATTCCCTTCTCCAATATTCCTCTTCTTGGACATGTGTTTGCTGCTACACTATGAGGAGGTGCTTGATTCATACCACATAAATCTTCAGCTTGCCAATTGACAAGTGTGGTCTCATTTGGAGGTACCTCCTGCTGAGTCACCTCCTGCTGTTTGATTTCCTTCCTAGCCTATCTCTTGTTCTACACCAATTGTTGTCACCATCAGAGCTTGATTCAAAGCACCATTAAAACACATTGATTGGTTATGAGGTTGATTACATGGGAAACACCAGTCATATTCCTAAGCCATGTTATTTTCACTGGTACCAAGGCTCTAGATGTGGATGCAACATTAGGATTGTAAGGCTGGAATGGCCTATTGGTAGGAGGTCTTCCTTGGTTCTGATTTGCAGCTTGTATGGGTGGTTTATTAGGCTGATATGGAGGCCTGTTGGGTTGAGTTTGAGGCTGATATGATCTAAAATTTTGAGCTTGTTGCCTCTTAAGTGTCACCAAATCATTACCCAAGTTTTCAGTTGCTTCATGACTTCTTAGAGCTCATTTGAGGAGCTAGAAGATGAGGTGGAAGATTCAGTTGAAATCTGATTCCTTAGAGTAGGTATGGGAGCTAATGTGGGTGTTTGACTAGTGCTTAGAGATCCTAGTTCTGATATAGAGGCATAGGTGGCCTAGGTGCAAGTTTACCAGCCTGAATTAAGCAATTTTTGGCTCTAATGGCAATGTCATAGGATGCGGGTAAGGTTCTACCTCCCATGGACTTGAATCATCATGGAAATATCAAATTTAAAGCTTTGAGGAAGTATAGGAAATCACCTTCATCTGTTGGTCTCATGCCCACCAGAATCCTATTCCACGTACGTGGAATCTGAAGTTGAAGTCCTTCAACCGCTCATCGGATCCCTTTTGATTGTTGTCAACTTCTCCAACAAGGATAGATTATCTCCCTTCTCTCCAAATTGATTATGAAGAGCCATGCACAAGTGGTCCCAATTTTGGATAGACCTGCGGTTAGAATCCTGAACCACTGTAAAGCTTTACCCTTAAAAGATGAAGCCAACAACTTGACTGCAACATCCATTTCAATGATCTCATGAATTGCACAGACATTTGCAATATCTTGGATGTGGTCAATTGGAGTCATTTGGTTCTCTCCAGTGAAATATGGGATGCTCTTCAATGCTGCAACTAGGACCTAGATTTTGTGCATTGAGAGCCGTGGGCTTAAAGTGAAGCCGACGTTGGGGTTGGGTTGTGCCATTCGATTGGTTGAAGGAATCTATTTGATTGAACAAAGGGTCTACTAGGTGGAGGCATTGAAAATGTCTTGCTTGGTTGAGATGGAGACCTTTGGGCTCTTCTTCCCCTTCTTTCTCTATCTAGGGATAAATGTAGATAGACGAATAACCCCTCCTCTCTGGTTCTTGACCTTGTTTGTATTCTTATCATGAACTTGACAAGCTTGGGATGTTGAAACCAATGGATTCTACCTCTTTGGGAGTCACCAAATGTGCAATTTCAGAGCTTCTTGAAAGCTGGGAGTCATAACACCCCAAAAAAATGCCTCGGATTTGAGTGGGGCATCTGGTGTGATTACATAACATGGAGCTTTCCCCAAAGTGTGGGATTTTGTGAATCGGGAAGCTCTCCGGATGAAGGTCTGGATCCTATTCCTCTGTTTAGGTGCACATGTTTGTATTGCAGAGGGTCAATTCTAAATCCTACTCTAATTTTCCAAGGAGATAGGGTGAGAGAGATGCAAGAAATAAAACCTAATCTAACAGAGGTGATGCACCAAAGGAATGATGAACACTTGCATTGCTCTTAAACACAAACCATTAAAATGTGATACAATATCCATGCACAGATGACCAAAAATTGTAATGAGGGATCAGGAAGAAGCAAATAAACATAAGAGAGGGTTGAAATCATCCACGGACTTATTCTATTGCTCCAAGAATTGATATAGTGTATTACAATAGTAGCCAAGAGGTAGAAATTGCATTACAATTTAGATGGAGGGGTTCGAGGCTCCACGAATTCACCTGCAAAGAGAGAAAAGGGAGGTCGCAAAGCAAGAATGTCCAACCATTTGGAATTGCCCCTCCTATATAATATATAGGAAGAATGAGAGTGAAAAGAGGGAAAATTCAACCCTGTTCCAACTACCCCGATGGAGCATTAAATTCCCTATCATAATGATGAGTCTCGCTGCAACACCCATGCCCCCATCATTGTTCCTTGTTGGGCAAGAAAGTAGGTGCATTCTTCATCATGGTAATAGGTGGGAGACTTCACGACCTAAAACATGAAGGGCCAAAACATTAATTGTGGTAGGTGGGTAGCAGGGGCCGAGGGATCTCCAAACGTCCCTTTTTGCTCGATCTCGAGCCTCTTGGATGAAATATATGGCCACTGCACGTGCTTAGGATTTAGAGTCTACTCGCCCATATCCACGTGGCAGCCCCATGCGTCTCAAGGTTTCACCCCCTCCTCTACACTCTTGAAGTTGCGCCTGCACCGACACGTGGTGTCGTTTGCAAACCTACTCCTTCTATTTTTCTTTGCCTAAGTCCCTCGTCATGGCGAGTCATTGTGCTCGACTCAAGACACGTGGAGGGATGATGCATGTTTGGGAACCCATTTTGAATCTGCCCCTTCAAAGAGCACTCGAATCGACGCGTGGCTCCACTCCTCGGCCTTGGAATTTTCAACGACGGGCTTTGTCCCCGAATTTGACCCTAACCACGTGGCGAGATGGCGCCTATTCCGGAACCGATTTTAGATCCACCCCTTGAAAGAGCACGGAAGAGAAATGTTAGGCCTTCCATTGCCTCACCCTATGCTTAGCCGATTTGGGTCCTAAGTGAAACTTGCCTACCTCGCCTCTTTGGTGAGTTAAAGGGGGCCACTTCATATAATGGCCAAAACTCTTTACGGGTGGGACCCTTGTAGCCAGCTCCCGAAAGTGTGACAATGGGACACTTGGCGTCATCCGCGGGCCGCCCCTCCATTTCTTCATGTTTGGTGAACAAACCTCCTCGGGCTTGGGGCCCGTACTTTCAAACTATGCTTTTATGAAAGTTACAAAAATGCAAAACTCCTGTGGGCCCCGCAACTTTACATTTGGTGAAAAGACTTCTCCAGAACTGCGACCCATCATTTCTCATTTCCCAAAATTCATCCCCGGCCCCACCGACCCGCATTTTCCAATTAGCAAAAGAAATCCTTCCTGGGCTCGTGGGCACACAATTGTGCCTTTTGCGAAAAGTGCAAAATGCCAAAATATCTCCCACCACCCCCGAAAATTTACATTTGGTGAAAAGACTTCTCTAGGCCCGCCCCATTTGGCAAAATATCCTTCCCAGTGCAGCCGTCGCCCACCATTTGCTAAATATGAGGAGTTAGAAGGACTCCTTTATATTTTCGGCAAGGGGAAGAAATTTCTTATCGATGAAGATGCTTTCAGAAACCTTAAGTACTTAAAATATGTGAAAAGTCGATCGAAACACTAAAGGGGGAAATGGTGTTAGTAGACCAAAATATGTATGAACTTATTTTGGACAACGAGAACATTTTGGGGGATATAGGTCCAGTGTAAGTATTCTCAGGTAGGCGTCGTAGGATTTGCCAAAAACATAGCAACAAAGAGTTGTCTTTGATCTTTGAGTAAGCATTGTAGAAATTTGTTACAATCTTGGAAATTTCTGGCATCATGCCCTTGGACCCTATGGAAACCACAATAAAGGTCGGGATCGTAATCCCAAGGTCTTTGATAGGTGTTTTATTGCGGCCCAAAGTTTTGATTATTGTTACTCGTTGGTTATTAATTTGAAATTGGGAGGCCATTGCCCTTGATTTGGATATCCATTAGGATACTTGGTTTGGGCCTTGAGTCTGGAATTATTGTTATTGTTGTTATTGTGGATGATTGAAGTCCACTGCATTAATCATGGGAGAAAAATTTTTACTCCTTTGATTGTTACCGTTATTGTTGTTGTTAGCGTTATTTATATTTGGGGTATTAACAACGTTGGTTTTCTTTGCTTGATCGGTAACACCATCGGTTGTAACACCATGATTTTTATTAAGGATTTTTGGTCCTTGGTTTTTATTTATATTGTTTGGGTAACTTGAGTTACCTTTATATTGGGAGTGACCAACCTCCCGTTAGAACCATAGGTTTTAAGACCGATGTCTATTGTTGTTTGATCTATTCGAAGAGCACCCTCTAACACCTCTTCGTATCTTCTAAGTGGGAACTTCTTGACCTCCTCCTTCATTTCTCGGTTAAGATAATGAAGAAATAAGTCAAAGAGATATGTTTGTTCCATATTGGGTGTACTTGCCGAAGATTAAAGGACTTACCGCCATCTCTGGATGAAATGTGTGGTAGACTCATTATGCTCTTGTTGAATGTGAAGGAACTCCTTGATTCCTATTCTCAAGAGTTCATGTAAAAATATTTAATAAACTCAGACACGAGTTACTTGAAAGAGTGTATCGATGCCTCCCAGGTATCCTATAATACCATCGAGCAATACCTTCTAAAGTCTTAGGGAATATTTTCATAACAATCGCATCCCATTGGAGCAACTCTTGAATGGCAATTATGTATGCCTTGAAGTGGGTGTTTGGATCTCCTCCCTTTGAACTTTAGAAGATCTAGTAAAGGCATTGGGAGCATGACACCCCATATGGAGAATTCAAGAGGCTCCTTGAGATATTCTCGGTAGGTACCCACCGTGTAGGACTCAACCTTTGATGATCCTTATTGGAGAGGTGGAGGTAGAATCGCTTATAAGAATGGTGCAACATATACGTTTGTTGGGGCATAAGACATCCCTTGTGGCTGACCATATGGGAAATATTACATGGCCTCCTATGATGATTTGGAATACATATGTACCTAGGGGAACATTACTTTGTTATGGGTTTTGAACTGATTTGATGACATAAAGCTAGGAACATTGCATTTCCAGTTGGGATGGCGTTTGAGAATGCACTTCCAAATAGTGCCTATTGTGGATATCCATATGTAGCATGGGAGGCATACCTAAGGTGCCCAACCTAGTGAGAAGATCCCCGGGGCTAGGAGTGCCCATGTAAACCAAAGATGTTGTGCGGTAGGTGTTTGGCCATAGTTTTGTGGATAAAGGGGAATCTTTCCTTGCCCACCATATGAAGTTTGAGTATTTTGAGCAAGTTCCAATTCCTTAACCTTGTCCACCAACGCCAAGATATCCTCACTTGTTGATGGCATGGTGTTTTGTTTTGGCATACATTGTTGAACCTTTGTAGGTTGTTAAGGAGTGTGATATCCTACTATAAATTGTTCATTATTTTTCCACCCCTCATTAGCAACATTTTCCATTGTAGGAGGGGTAGTGGTGTTGTTTTTAAAAGACATCTGCATGTCCTTGTACCCTATCTAAATTTTGATTCATATTCATATTCTCGAAAGCGTTGTTCACTTCTACCATAACACACTAAGTACTCCTCATCTAGAAATGGGAGTTTCTCATATTGCATGCTAATAGGCTGTCTGAACAAAACCCAAGGAGATGAGTTCGAATATTATGTCAAATTCATATTATTAGAGTTTGAGAACTCAAGATGTTGCGTTTTTGTTAGTTGGTCAATTTCCTCAATCTTGATAGAGGATCCAAGGTTAGTCCCTTGTGAAGGAGGAATTTGAGAAGCCTTCGATGGGATGAGTAATTGTCGCCCATGTAGATAGTGAAGGCGATTGTTGTTGTCTTCCCATTTCATGGTAGTATGCCACGAGACCTAAAATGGGTCGGTTGAATCTATCGTATCCCGACATATTTGGGGGTATATAAATACCCGAGAATAATGGAAGAGAGAAGATGGATGAAAGAAATATGGAAAGAAAAAGAGACTAGCTATTCACGTCGGGTTCACCAATTTATGCAGATGAAAATTAACACACGGCCTTCACCCGCACTTGAATCCTCAAGGTCGTGTTGAGGCATCCGATGTGGATAATTTGTGCAGCTAAATGATATTGAAATGTGGGTGAAATGGAATGGAAAAACAATCAAGGCAGTCTAATGTCCTTGAATCACAATAATGGAATCTCCTCGTCAAGTGCAATAAAGCCTCTCTTACTTGTATGGGTTAGATGGATGGCTTAGAGAGAATAACAATGTGGAGGATCCAATCAATGTCAAGCTCTTGTTGATATTATCTCTACCGGTTGTGGAATTCATAGGAAACCAATAGGAGCCTTGTAGATATGTCTAGATAAGGTCATGGACCAAGTGAAGGAGGCGTGACTTCATGGAATCAAATATGGTTGGCGGGAGCGTTCCAAAATGCGAGGGCTATTTTTACTTCCTCGTTCAGAGAGTTCAATTGTGAAATGATGTTTTTGGTAATGGAGGGGCACGGAAAACCAAATTAAGTAGACTTGTGTCGATATCTCTGTGATAAGCTCTATCATGTTTGGTTTTGGGATTGTGGGATCACTACCGAATGTTCTTAGTTTTGGAATCCTTGTATGGTCCTGCATTTTGATCAATAATCTATGCCAAAGCGTGCTCAAGTAATCTACACACGGGGTTAGTCTAAAAGTGTAAGCCTTATCTAATTCAATATTCAAAACTAACAATTGTTCAATATTTTGAGAGTATAACACTTTGGGATTTATCAACTTGTATGTGTAATCTCATATCAACGTCTGTGAATAAATCTTCTCGAAATTTGCCTAACTATTGGATCAATTGTATAAGTTTGTTCTTGGTTTTGTTCATTGATGGTCATATAAACACTTAATTCTTTCAAGGTAATATGTAATTCGGTTGTTTTGACCAATATTCGTAGGCTTTATCATCCTCAATATTTAATGTGTCTAGTTTTTGATTGATTCTTTTTATATCCCTAGTTGTTCTAAAAATATTGAATCGAGACCTTGATCAATGTCTGCTAGTGGTACTGCTATATTTGGCTAAGGTATTATTGGTTTGAATATAAACTCTTTGGGTTTTATAGATCATGTAATGGTCATTAATGAAATGATTGAATTGATATATTTAAACAAATTAACTAACAAAATTAAATCTACACTATGGTTTTGGTATTTTCCAATATATAAATGAACAAAAGAAATAAAACAAATAATCTAGTAAAGGACATTATTTTTTATTGTTTTCTGATATTTTGAACAAAGCTTCTAATCTAATAAATGAGTCTAATATAAGAAATTAACCAATCAGCTAAATGCTTGTGCAATCGTGTTAGTCTAAACCTAAAACAATAACTAATTGAATCCTTCCTAATCAAAATTTTCAATCCTACCTTAGAGACAAAGAATAAATAACATCATCAAAGAATTTATTATTCCCTACAACTTTTGTGGCAATATTGAAGAGCAATCATTCTAATATGATGTGATCTATTTTGATTTCTTGGTAATTTAAACAACAAAACAATTTCTCTACTCTATTTGATATGAATTTGAATGAATACAATTCAGATTTGACAATTTAATCAATGAAGAAAACAAACAACACCTCCAACCTAGATATGCAAGAACAATGGCAAATCTATTTGTGTGAATATTCATCCCCTCAGTTTATCCTTTCGATTTCTATGTTCTTGTGAATCCAACGGGTGGGAGTGTAGTGACAAGAAGAGAAGAAAGTAGAGGAGTAATGATGAGCTTGAATTGGAAAACGAGAAATAGTGCAGTGGAAGAGTGCAAAGCACAATTGAACCAAGATTGGCTTTGGCAATTTCCATCAAGAAAGAAAGCAACTTTGCAATAATAAGAATACTCAAAATTATCTAGGTTTTTCTTGACTACAAGCAATTGTTATATAACAAATTGGTTGGGCTATGAACTCACACATAAGGTAGCCTTGTGGTGCCATATCATTGGATGAAGGGGCAATTCAAACTAATTAATTCTATTTAAAAATAGAAGAGGGAGTGAAGACCATGCAATCAAGCCCAAATTTAGATAATTTGGTTCACAAACGCGCCTTGGAAGTGAAGTTAATTGAAATCACATGTGTTCTAATTTCACATGAAGGTTTTGGAAAAATCACAGTAACCACTACCATGTGTAGGGTGAAGAACACAAAACCTCCACCCGACTAGGGCGACAATCATAAAACCGCTGCCTGTGCTGGTGGCGGTTCTACAAACCGTCACCCAGAAAAAGCGGCAAATTTTATACGTAAATGTCAAAACATGCATAAAAATAAGTGAGAAGCTATAAAAAGTGTGCAAAGACTGAGTAGGGATGTCTAAGCTACAAATATATATTGCGAATGGGCTTAGGAACTTGAACACCTTCTGAAAGGATATAAATCATCATTGGGGACATTTTGTAACCATTTTTCCAAAAATGTAGCACATGTAATTTTGGGTGCATACATATTTCCCCCTCAGAGAAGCATCTTAGCCATGAAGAGGCATAAAACATAGAGTTCGAGTATGGTGTTCCTGAAATGGGGAGTTAGAAGCTATACCTAACACATTCATATGTAGCCATCCAAGCTCCTCGTTATCTAAAAAATAAAAAGAAGACTCAAGTGTAGATAGATGAAATATCGAAAAATAAATGCTAAATTAAAATGATAAGAGGACTTACCATTTGTGTGGGGATATAGAAGTATACATATGCCAATGCTCCAACCCTACAAACACATACACTCAAAATGAGGTCAAAACAACACACACACACACACATATCAAAACAAACTCATTTTCTAATTCATTTACGCATATTCGATTAGTGATTTTTTAGCTTTGGACCCACGGTGTGACAATTTTCGATGAGAGTACAATGAAAACAACCGTTACGAGATTGTGATCATGCCTCCACGAGTAAGAGATCGAGCCGTGCGGTTTAAGGTTGGTTTTTCTCATTTATTTGTTTTGAAACCTAAAATATAAAATGTCAAAAATATTTGTCTAGGAGGGGTCATTTTCGAAATTTCTTGTTTTAAACTAGCCTCTAGGGTGGGCACCCATAGGGAAGTCTTTTATTTCACCCAAAATGGTCAATTTTTGTTTTTTATGAGATTTTTAGGGTAACGTAACTATACAGAGAAAATTTTCAAGACCTCCACCCTGAATAGGACAACGGTTATAGGATCGCTGCCCTAACAGGCGACAATTTTGAATAGAATGCAAAAGTACTTGTGCTAAGTCTATTTTTTTAATTTTTAGTGTTTTACAATGTTTTGATGAGCTTGCCTATTGAAAATGTCATTGAATTTCTCTTTTTGTTGTTTTGGTGGATGCAGAAGAAGGAAGAGTACATCCATTAGAGTTGTGAGTAGGAGTGTGACCCACTCTTAGAGATTCTTGATCTATTGACTCAGGGCCGATATTGATAGATTGTAGAGAGCGGGCATATGGAGGATTGCATGGGTGCCCCATGTTACTCTTGCTAGCCATATACTATGTGATTTATTTTCTTATTGGGATTCTAACTGGAATACTTTCCGGCTACCAGGTGCTAGGGGTGAGTGGACTATCACATTAGAGGACGTGTATCGATACTTGGAGTTTCGATTCTTGGGAGGAGATTGACTCTTGAGACAATAGGATCTAGAGCTACGAGGATTTTGTGGGCGAGTTATATGGGTGATGTCATGGTATTAGTAGGCTACAAATAGGGTATGAAGGTTTGATATATTGCCACTGCTCCTATCCCAACTAGCTGCAAGGCCATCATGGATATTTTGGCAGCATGGTTAATAGGGGACAAGGGGGGTAATACGTTACTATACTACTAGGCTCCCATCATTACTCATATAGAGGCACATGGCCGTACTCTACGCCCGGGGATAAGATATCCTTGGGACCTCTTAGCATGACTTATATCGGTGGCTAGCTTACATGGTCGGGCTATCAATCGCCCCACACTCATGATGAGTTGGGTTTATGAGCGCATTATCCCATACCATAGGGGAGTACTAGTACAAGATCATGGGGCTATCATGGCTGACATATGGACAAGGATGTTAGTGCTTAGAGGGTCACATCAGCCAAGAGCTTCATTGACTACTATAGACGTTTTTTTTTAAATTACTCCCTACCATGATATGATAGGAGTGTGGGGGTAGGATGGGACCACAATGAAAGCTTGTGCCACTACTATCCGGCTAGTGGATAATATGGGGAAGGTGGAGACTCATCCATTTGACTGAGTTCCTCAAACAGCTTTGGTCTTCCGTATGTTGATATGCTTCCCCTTGTGGCACTTGTATGCATGAAAGTCAAGGATACTTGAAAGGGCCCTAAGCGGAGATCTCGGTTGGACCGTAGTGACTCCATGGGTGCCTATTGCGAGTTAGACATGTTTTTCATGCCCGATGTGTAGTTGATTTCTCTCTTGCACCATTACTTTAGATCAAGGTTGCACCTACCTCAACGGGGAGGAGGAGGTGCCCATAGATATAGGTTATGATTTTAAGGAGGAGATGGGTGACGAGGCCGAGAGGAGACCGGTGATGAGACTCTGCTGGGAGACCAAAGATGGGTTAGATGATGAGGAATTTGGTGGTGAGACTGGTGAGGCAACCCACATTGAGGAGGAGAGTGATCTAGAGTGGTATGATAATTTGGAGAGATCCATGGCTGAGTGGGTAGAGGTGGATGCGGAGATGGAGATGTTAGTTTCCGGGGCCACTTCCTCATGATAGAGGAGATGACAAGGAGTCTGTTATAGGATATCAGGTTACCTCAGGCATAGGAGAAGCACAACAAGACCCCGTCGTAGCTGCACCAGCCACGTTGGTGGACCCTACATGGGTTCCTAGAGATCTGAGTATGTGATTTACTATTTCTTTCAATTTTCTACTTTAAAAATTTTAGTTGCTATGCTTTGTATCTATTTTTGATTTTTGTGATTTTCTAACTTTCCATTGTTTTGTATCGAACACTCGGGAGTGGCGAGACCTTATTTATTAGGTTTGTGTGAACACCTTGTTACTTCCCATGAGGAAGACTAGAGCACATTTACTAGAGGATGTAGGGTAGCCTTTATTGGTTAACCGCCATACTAAAATTTTTGCGCCTCTTTGGAAGGCCACATAGATGATTATGGATTTGAAGACCAAGGTTACGGGCTACGAGGAAGTTAGAGAGAGAGAGAGCAGCATTGAGGAGGATCCGCAGTGAGACCACACCTAGTGGTCATACTCACGGGAACTCACACCACTCGTGCATTCACGTGCGTCGAGCCGTAGTAGGAACCTTAGGCACGCGCCTTCTTAGGGGTCCCATAGGGATTGATAAGATATTGAGCCATTATTACTTTGTTTCCATTTTGTGAGGCACTTATATGATTCTTTTTTTTTGTATTTCGGGCTCAATGAGAGTGTTTTGATGACACCTAGCGTATGATGGAATTGTACACAAACTTGATTTATTGTGATATATATACAAATACCTCTTTTTGGTTTTTTATTCTTTGCGTATAGAGTTGAATTCCATTTATGGTTTGATTTACATGTGTACTCTAGATGTTTAGAATTCCGTGTTTGTATTCTTTTCAAAATGTATGCAATGGATGATGAATACTAACATAATGATTTTCTTTTTGTTGTTTTTGCAATGTTTATATATTATGATCATGAAACTACAATGTGTGTTCATGTATAATTAACTAAGATATAAATTGAAACTAATATCTACATAGCTTCAAAAAAATACTATTTAAATAATGAACCATCAAGATAAGAGCTTAAAGGAAATATTTCTTCAATGTATAAATGAAATTACATTCTAAACTATTTCCTACTCTCTATGATTGCTAACTTAAACTATGATTCTATGAAGAACATAAGCAATCAAAGTGGATTATTACTTCATCTCAAGGATTGAGAATGGAATCTCACCAAGAATGGCTCAAGGCCATTTTGGATCTTCCCATATTACTGAGTTTTGAGAAAAATGATGCAAGATGGAGAAGCCATTTCCAATAATGGATAATGGCTCAAGTTCAAAATGCTTATAGTTTTCACTATTCAAAGCATGGTGCAAGAAGAAAGGTAAGAAAGAAGGTTATTTATATAGCTTTCTGAAGAGGTAAGGCTAACAAATTGATGAATGTGGGATAAAGGTAAAACAAGATTAGGAATGAATGAGGTTGCTTTATAAAAGGTAATATTGATTTAGAAGAGTTTAATTTGTCATTAGTAATTCATGGGAGTTAGGGGATGTTTAATTAATCCAGGGTGATTAATTAATAGGTAGAGGTAAGCTTACGAAGCTAATTAGAGGAAAATGAGTATGATTTGTGGGATGTAAGAGAAGAATTTGATCCAATAAATGGTAATTTATTGATTTAGAGTTAATGAGCGTGATTAATTAATAATAATTAATTAACCCAAGTAGAAGTGGATACTAATTAATGAAAGGTTGTTAATTGACATCCTTAATGATAGGAAGGCTAATTAATTAACGAAGGTCGTTGATTAATGAATATGAAGAGGAATGTTAGCTAATTAGCAAAAAAGTGCTAATTATTATAGAAATGACAAGAAAGAGGATAATTAGTGCAATCTTAGCATTAAATCTTGTATAAGTGGATTTTAGGTGTATACATTTTCCCCTCTTTGGGGTGGTGTAAGTGATGCCACTTCAAAGATAGTAGAAAATTACAAACAAATGAATTTTTGAAGAGATAGAAGAAAAATTAATAGAATGAAGGATGCCCCTCGAGTATCGATGGGGTGATGAAAGAGCGCCATCGATGATAAAAAAATGAAATAACAAAATAGAAGAAGTAGAAGAATTGATCTCTATTGCCCCAAGTTGATTTTGAAGAAAAGTGTTGATAGATGGAGAGTGATATGGAAAAAAATGAAGATGAAAAGAGATGGATATAGCTATCATCTTGCCGATGTAAAAACCAACTTTATTTCATCATTTTTCTTATGATTGACGTCATCGGTCCTTATTAAAAAGAATGAACATAAGTGTAGTATGACATGAAAAGCCATATATGAACAAATGTCCATAGCTAAAAACACCAACTCCATGCAACATACAAAATGTAATGCAATACGAGAAAGTAAAATATGCCTAACTCACTTTGTAACATACATAATGTAATGTAATATGAGAAAGTAAACAAGCTAACCTAACGAGAGAATCATAATGCAATGTTTTGGTTATCAAAATTTGGTTCGACCTATGTGAATTAACGAAAATGGTTAAAATATGGTGCCCCAAGCAAGGATACATGCAAGGGGAATAACAGGAAAATTGGTTCTTATGAAAAACATTGCACTATGAAACAGTACCAACCAACTCATTGTTCCCAAGAGTACAAACATAGTAAGCAAACCAACTTTGTTAATGGAGGTAGATCAAGATGATCCAAGATTCGCGTCAAGAACATGCGAGAACCAAAGAGTGATGTTTTGTAGGATGTTTTTTATTATTTTTTATTTTTTAGAAACATATTTGAATGTTTTTTTATTTTGATTTTTTTTTGAAACTATGTATAGGAAGACAAAGAAGCATGGATTCCCCCAACGATAGATGGGATGTACAAGGAAAAATGCCACACGTATGCACAAGAAAGTGAAGATGCGAAAATGCCCCAACAATTAGGTGGGAGTATTCAAAGAAAAACTCTTCACACATTGAAGGGGGATCAAGGACAATATAAATTAGGTTCAATCATGAGGGAACAAGGATGCCCTCAACGTAAGCTAGCCAAGAAACACATGAGATAAAGGAAAAAGAAAATTGTCTTATTAAAAGGGAAAAAAAGTGTGCAAACATGGTAAAGAGGACATCCTATACACATGGATGTTCTAAGAAAGTTTTGAAGAATAGAGGATGCTATGAAAATATTTAGAAGGCGTTCGATGAAGAAGTGATTAGCCCAAGGCACAAATCATGAGACAAGAAATGCACTAAAGCAATAATTTGAACAAGGTCCAAAAACAACACTTAGTAACATACTAATCCTGTTTACTCATCGCGATCCTATGTGTGCATGTGGAAATGAATTACCTCTTAAAGGAAAGATTTGATAGACAACAAGTGAAGACACTAGCCAATGTGTAGGAATGATTTAGTTTGAAAGGTTATTTGTGAATAGATTGTGGAAGGAGAGCCGTACATTGCTCCATTGTCAGCCAAGCGTCCATAGCCCCGATGGAGATGCATTTGATTCTAATCATAACATTTCTCTACTTCCAGTCAAGTATCCATATCCCCGGTAGAGATTATTGGAAATACCCCAAGAGAGAGTTATATATCAATTTAATTTTTCTTTTATCTTTTGTTTTTGATTGATTGATTTTGATTCTTTTTCTTTCTAAAAAATTATTTTAGATCTCTTGTTTGACAAGGGGTTAAGAACCACTGATGGCTTGATGGAAGGATGTGGAAGTGATTGTGATGACGACATTGGATAGTGTCAACAAATATGCCCAAAAATTCTTCCCAACAAGTTTATTATATGTAGATAGTGATATGATCTCTAAGAGGTCAGTCATTCTTTAATTTACCAAGGTGATGAAAGACCAAGGTCAAATGGATACCATAGAGATAAATGTCACAAAATGTGTACGAAATAAGCTAACCAAAATATAATCGAAGGGATGAAAATGGTGGATGACGTGCATAGGAATATGAAAGAAAGGGAAGAAAGAACATATACGTGTATGCAATACTTGATTGCAATGTTTGATCTTTGTACCTTTGATTTTTTGTAATGTTTTAATGTTTTCTCATTTTCTTGTATTTTTGAACTATTTTATGATTTTTTAATTTTTTGATGGTTATCGAAACGAAACATGTCACTCTGCATGATAGGATCCAACAACGATGTTCGTGATTTCTTTGATAAGAGATACTAAGTGCGTTTTCTTATCAAGTGTAATATTATCCCCGATCTCGATGATTGTGGTGAGCTCACACTCAACAAATGATTTTGATTTTTTAAAACATGTATTTCGTATGTGGATCTTGAGTTCCCTACCCATAATTTTTTACACTTTGCGCCATACTTGATGGGTACGTTGGTGTGCATTCGGAATCACATTTGATTTTGAATTTTATAATCATTTGAGTTGTTGGGAGCTTTGGAGCTCTTTGGAGTTTTGATCTTATCTTGATAAAGAACTTGTCTGGGTTTATTATAAGATAATGTGTGACTTGTCTGATCTCGAGAAGTGGGAGAAGAATGTGGACGTTTAGAATTGATGGGAGAAATGATTGCGGGCTTGCCAAAAAATCATTGGTAGAAGAATAATGTGATGGAAGAAAAGGATACGATCCAAGAATTAAAGAAGATGGGCTACCAGAGGTGAGCCAAAGACAGAAGATGGAAGGCTACTTGGATGTGGCCCCAATATAGAGGAAGAAGGGTTACTAGGAGGTGGTCCAAGAATAGAAGATGAGGGGCTACCCAGAGGTGTCCCATATATAGAAGACAAAGGGCTAGTTAGACATGGCCCCAGAATAGAAGGTAATGGGATACCCGGAGGAGACCCACAAGTATATGATGAAGGGCGATGACCCAAAGTGTGATTGCAATTGAGGAATTATGATATGTAAAAAGAGTTGGGTGATGAGAAGATGGACCATGGTTCAATACTAGACCTGGGAAGTTCATCACATAATGAAGAATGTGAGGATGGAAGAATAAGAGGAGGATCAAGTTGCATGCTCTTAGGATCTTCCTCTATTTCTTGATAAAAGGAATCAACCTTTTCCCCATAATACACGAATGCATTGAGGTCTAAAGAGAATCCTTTCTTGTAATTTGTTAAAGGGATATCTTCGTGTGCCCCTATAAATTTCATGATCGCTCCTTTGTTCTGAAAGAAATCAATCGGTATGGGTTATTGATTGACCACAAGGGTTTGATTGGAAGAAAAAGGTCCAACTAGTGTGGAAGACTTAGAAGATGTTTGATGATGATTGATAGAAGAAGATGTGGATTTAGAATTGGTTGGTATAGGTTTCCCTATAAGACAATGTCATGGAGGAAGAATAGGAGGATTTTGTATCCAAAATTCCATAGATTGTGATGTAGGAGTTGACTTAGACGATTGACTAGAAGGAATTTGAGTCACATGAATCTTCAAAGGAGGAAGGGTTCATTGAGGTGACTGATAAAAGAGGTCCTATGAAGAAGGGGAGGACCACGATTGAAGAATCACATTAGATGTTTTATAAAGAAGGTCTTGCAAAGAAGGGGAGGACCGTGAATTAGGATTCAAATTGGATGAATGATAAAGGAGGTCCCGCAAAGAAAGGGGGACTCAAGAATCACAATAGAATTATGATGAAGGAGGTCCTGCGAAGAAGGGGAGGACCGTGACTTAGGAGTTGAATTAGATGAATCTAAATAGTAGTTTGGATCTGAATCATCAAAAGAATCGGAGGAAATATTTGGATTGGAATCCTCAGAAGAAGAGGAAATGTTTGGATTAGAATCAAAAGAAGAGTGGGGGGAACCCAAATAATAATTTAGATTAGAAGTATCCAAACCATACCACCAACTATGAGATGAAGGTGGGGAATGGGTTACCCGAATGGGTTCTCTAACGTGAAGAACCAAACATGGTTTAGTCATGATGGGTGTCTTTTGATGTGAACGCCTAAATTTTGATAATTTATGATCAAATAATACTTGTCAAAGATCACACAAGGAGTTCCCATGGGAGAGAAGGCCAAGATCAAGGGCGTGGAAGGACAAGAAGGACCCACACATGGAAGGAAAGTTCAGTTTTCAGAATTAGTCAATTTCGAGCATGAAGACCTATTTTAAGAAGATGGTGTGTAGAACACACCAACAATGCATGGGACGTGCACACCATACATTATCTATCTTTGGAGGATCGGATCGAAGCGTTTTACATGAAGATGAGCTAGGGATAGGATTGACACTTCATTTAATTGTAAGAGATCTATAGATAGCATACTTGCATGTGTGGCTATGAATTTAAATGATGTGTAGCTATTAATAGCATGTGACCTATTTTTGGAATGGATAAGAGGTGAAGGGAAAGTCCCCACCCTATATATATGTAGTGAATTACCCGGTAGAGAGATGATGGATATAGATAGATAGATACAGAGGTATAGAGATACGTGCATTGGTATAGATTTACACTAATGTAAGGAGCTTCGTGTTTATTAATAAATGGAAGATATTGGCTGAATCTAAGTGTCATTCATGTGTGTAATTGAGGGGTGCATGTTATTGATTCAATCATGATTACTTGTCTTCCATAATTATAATAATGGTATGTATTGTAGAATGATGGATTAGTTATGGATCCATATTTTTATTTCTTCATCACACTAACATCCTACTACAAAAGAACCCTAAAGAGGGACCCGATACTTCACGTGCTTCGGTGAGCACTCGGTCTAGGGCCGAGTGATGTGTCACATGCGACTAGGGTGTTATCTGGTGAATTCTAGGTTACATCATTGGTTCCGTTGTTGGGACCTCTTTTTCAGTTGTTTTCAAGATGGTTTGCGATGAAGACATACCGGTTAACTCTAGCAAGTGTTGAGGAGTGGATACACGATTTGGAGGAAGAGTATGAACGCTTCTGCGAGAGTGGATTTGAGTTTGGCGCACGCACTTGGGTAGAATAGAATCAGTATGACAGGTTATATGAGATATTTTTCACCATATTTCCAAAGTAGAATTATACAAGTGGCTAACTTCTTATGCATGTAAATGGAATTGAGGTATCGCGCACTTTTCTCGGACACAGAAGATTTTTAGGCCATTTATGATGTTGATTTGATCTCGACTTGTCTTTGTGGATACATGGTTTCATGGTGTTTTAAACAGTTATATTCTGGAATATTCAATTTCGACGTATTATTTCCTGGAGGTAGTTGAATTCTAGTTTTTGTGGTATCCAAGAGGAACATATTTGCAAGGCATTCCCCTAGCAATCAAGATCTTGATGGTAACTTTGAACCTAGAGAGTAAACCGATGGCTAACTAAACTTCCCCATGTGCAAGGGTAGGAACAAGTTTGGTGAAAGATGGTAGACCTAGCAGAAGAAAGGCAAAGAGAGGAGAGGTGGCTTAAATATAATGAGGCGCGTGAGAGGGAGATAGAGAAGCAAGTGCATTATTGTGGAAAGTATGGCATTGAGGAGAGAGATGGCTTGTGAAGGATTTAAAGCTCACATAGAAGACGTGGAGCTAGAGCATCAGGAACTCCCCCATCTTGGAAAGCATGAAAGAGATCCCCCTTGGCCTCACATGGAAGTACGTCGAAAATACTACTTGGGCCGTGGGCGCGCATCTTAATCCACTTGGTGACCTAGCCCTTGTGCTTGGTTTTCCAATATCTAGTACGACAAGTAATCAACAAGAAATTTTGGGAAGTAAGAGAGAAAGTACATCAATGGTAGGACAGATGACTTCAATGTTATTCGGAGGTGTGTTTTCAAGCGCATCGTCTACACGTAACGTGAGTGCACCGAATGTTGGGTTCACCTTCGGAAGTGGAACTACCTCACATCGTAGGGGTTTAGTATAGTACTACTTGTTGGTGGACAGTGGGAGTACCACAATGGTTCCTATTCCAAATATAAGTGGAGGTTTAGGAGGTATAGGTGGTTCTACTTCCGGTGGATTTGGTGGTTCTCGGAGGCATAGGGAACACATGAGGTTTTGGATCGGTGTGGTCAAGGTCTACAAATAACCACATAATATCTATATGGAAATGTCTCTTTGTCTCCCGAAATATATAGGTATAGAGGATGTTTGCCGAACATGTGCATATGTGTGAAATCTTGCGGCACACCAAAGGAATCACAGCTATAGAGCGCAAAGCAAGTCAATTCACTACTACCTTGCAAGGATGAGCACATAGCTGGTATAGGAAATTTGACCTTGATCAACTTGCGTGGATTATACAACGTTGAAGGATGCTTTCTTAAAAGAGTTCCATATCCCGAGTTTGAGCAAAGAGTATTAGCGCGCTCAAGGATATCAAGAAAGCCACTACCGAGAGTGTATATGAGTATGATGCCCATTTTAAGACACTTCTATATAAGATATCTTATGATATTCATTCCCTCCAGCATGTACAATGGTTTGTTGGAGGATTGATCACACCATTCGAAGGGAACTGTCACATAAGACATACACTGATCCACGTGAAGCACTGGAGGTAGCTTTACATGTTGAGGAAGTTGGGATCATTGACACTAGTGTTAGTCCATTCTTAGAGGCACATATTGCAACTATGGCCAATCAGTTAGAGAAGCTATCAACAAATTAATCCCATGATACACGCTCAGGAATTTGGTGTACATATTGTGAAGTGGAAGGTCACACCAAGGATAGTTGTCCTTGTGCACAAAGACGCCACATTCTTGTTGGACTATGAGATTTTTCATTTAAATCATGATGCTAGTCACTGTCCTTTATTACAACATGTGATAAGGAAGAATGTATCCAACTTTTGCAAAATTTACAGGTCCACGACCCATGATACTGAGAATTGTCGATTGATTGGTCAAATCCAGGATGCCATAGACATTGGGGTACGACAAGCAAGTGTAAAAAATAATTCTAAGGGTAAGAATGAGCACCATGATCAAGATCATAATCAAATGCACTATGACAAGAATGAGGGGAATTTTGAAGGAGGTCATGGAAGGGGACGTGGATATCATGGTGGATATGGAGGATGATGCGTGGTGGAGGAAGAGGTGAGTTCCCCCATGGAACATGTTATACGTGCGGATCTCCTGACCACTATAGGCGCAAATGTCCTCAAATATTACATGTTCTTTTTACTCGTGGAAAGAACCATTGCTTATATGAAGAGTTCCCAGACTTATATGAGCATCCGAGTAAACATCATAAACAAGAAAAAAAGGTGTCGGATGGTTAGAATGTGGTAGAAGATCATTTGATGCCCAAGATAGCGATGAAGGACCTAAGGAATTGATAATAAAGATTACTACATGAGCTGAAGCGACACGCACAAGAGAGGCATTACACCAAAAGCCTATGATCACCAAGGAGGAGGTTTTACATGCAAGGTACCCAGATCCTATTCATTAGAAGGAAGTTTACCAGGATACCATGGAAGTGCTAAGGAATCTTCAGGGTGAGATACAATACTTAAAGGAGTAGAAGAAAGCATCAAAGATAGTCCAAACTGATATCAATGATCTGAGAGAAGTGTATAAAATGTTGTACCAGGAGAACATCATTCCACTATTAGGAAGTTGGTTAAAAGGGAACACTCTGCGCACAAGTATTGAGACCCGACGGCGATTCTCGCATGAAAATCTTCCCCACGATAAAGATCTACTATGCCAAGGAAATAACTCGAATATTGTTTTGGATGGGTGGCTACTGAGAAACATATTGATTGATATAGGTGCGGAAGTAAATGTGCTTATATTAGATGCATAGGTACAAATGGGGAGGCCTTCATTGCATAGTCATCATCTAATGTATTGTTTATGGCAAACCGAACTAAGGCCACGCCCATAGGAGTTTTGAAGGATGCATCTATAAACATACAAGGGGCCAAGTTTACTAGGGATTATGAGGTATTAGCACTTGCAGAAGCAGACAATTTTCCAGCCTTACTTGGACGCCCTTGGTGTTATGCAAATAATGCTGACTTGAGATTCAATAAGGGATATATCAGCTTTGAAAATAAGAAGGAAAGGGTTGTGATACCTTTGATGAGATGGGAATTCCACACCATATGTTGAGCCTCTAAGTGAGGAGGACTTAAACATAATTTTTTTACGTGTTATTCAGACCCGAGAGGTCAACGAGCCATCAAAAGAAGGCATCCTATAGTGGGACAATTCTCATTCGATTAGTGATACTATGAGTATTGATTGTGACAATTGGGGTCATGGAACATATGAACTAGTAGGGTGCGAGGTAAAAATCATGGTTGCGTGTAAGAATGGACTTTGTTTGGTTTGATGAATAGGTACCATAGTACCTTGGTACACAGGGAAGAAGATCTTCTTGTATTTTTACAAGCCATGGAAACACAAAGTGACAAATCAAATGATGAGAAGAGATATGTTAGCATATACCTTGCGTGGGACAACAAGGTCGCTGGTGGGTAGTCCATAGAGATAATATTTTGACATGGGGATGGATTGATTCACCTTATTTATTAGGTTTGGAAGGCACAATGCACCTATGAAGATCCGGACTTATCATGGTGATCAACTTTGTTCAACATCACATTCAAAGCAGTGTGAGAGACTCGGACAACAGACATGAAGCATTATTACCTTCACTTTGGGTGCATAAATTGTATTCTACACTACAAGGATGAACACACACCTGGTATGTATATGCGTAACTACATTGTGAGATCGGGAATTGGCAAAATTTGACCGCATGAATGATCCAAACTTTTGACTATTTCTCTTCCCAATCTCCACTAGCAGAGGCATTAAAATTTGTAAAGCGCTTAACTATGGGAGATAGTGTAAAAGACAAAGAGAATATTTAGGAATGATTTGGTGAGGCGTAGTCCAGAGCACGGTTTGAAAAGGAAGAATCAATGGACAACATACTACTAAAATGCGCTGGCCTTGAGAAAGAGAAAGGAAAGATGGTTTACATCGTGGATGATGAGGAAGTTGAGAACCTGGATATTGAACATTCTGACAAGGGGTGCACAAGGTCATGGATAGTGCGGACAAGGATACACACGCCTATCACGAATTCATGAAGACAAAGAAGGTGAATATAGGTTCGTAGAGTCGAGCCTAAGGAGTTCATCATTAGAGACTACTAGTCATACTTGGAGGTAGCTAAGATCATTGAGTTACTAAGGGATTATCAGGACTTATTCCCTCAAGGGTATCATGAACTTAAAGGCATGCATAAATCACTTAGAGAAATGAAGATAAAGCTTAAAGAAGGTGCACGCCCTATGAGAAATAGACCTTACAGAATGAATCCTAATTAACGTAGAAAGGTAAAAGAAGAAATTGATAAAATGTTGACATATGGAATTATCAAGCCCTTGATGAGTCAAAATGGGTTAGTCCAATGGTGATCATGATCAATAAGTATGGATGAATCCGAATATTTTTGGTTTACAAGGAGATAAATGCTGCAT
Source organism: Taxus wallichiana var. yunnanensis (assembly GCA_018340775.1). Lineage (NCBI taxonomy): Eukaryota > Viridiplantae > Streptophyta > Pinopsida > Cupressales > Taxaceae > Taxus > Taxus wallichiana. Next base: position 493,260,353 of record CM031243.1, on the reverse strand, counting down.
GTGTGATAGACCCATTCCCTACGCCATTCACCGAGGAAATACTAGGAGTTGCATAGGCACGAAATATATTCTTTCACGATGGGTTTTCCTGGTATCATCGTGTTAGGATTTCTCGGAGGATCAAGAAAAGACAACATTTACTACCGAATGGGGTAGTTTTTCCTATACTTTGATTCCTTTTAGATTGAAAAACACACCTGTTGTATTCTCGTGTATAGTTGTTTAGGCATTCAAAACTTTATTCACAACTTTTTACAGTCTACCTAGATGATTGGATAGTATATGGGCTTGTAAAAGATTATTATGAAAATCTGCAATTAATGTTTGAATGGTGCGTATAATTGATTATATCTTTGAACATCAAGAAGTGTATATTTCTACACCATTCGGCATCTTGTTAGGACATACAATCTATAAGGAAGGTTTGTTGGTTGATCCATTAAGGTTGCGGTCATTCTAGGCCTCGAAAGCACCTACCAGTCAAAAGTGAGGTGTGCAGATTTTTAGGTCATATGGGTTACTATCAAATGTTTATCAAAGGGTATGCCAAGATTGTTGCACCCTTGGAAGAATTACTAAAAGGGAAAGGTACATTTTATTGGGAAGAACCGCAGTAGTGCGCATTTGAGATATTAAAAGATAAACTTACTACCGTGCCCATTCTATGTTTTCTCATGGGATAAACCATTTCATGTACATGTGGATGCTTTTAGCATGGCCATTGCACCGTGTTAGCTCAACTTTGCGAAGGTATTATAGATCATCCAATTTTTTCGCTAGTAGGAAGAAGACTCTTCTTTGAAAGGAATTATACAACTATAGAGCGCAAAGCTTTGTCAATGATCTATGCATTGTATAAATTTCGATAGTACTTGTTAGAACACCATTTATGTTTTATACGAGATCACATGGCATTGAAGTACTTGGTAAACAAACCAATCTTGTAAGGGTGCATATGCAAATGGGTACTCCTACTTCAAGATTTTGATTTCACGGTTATGGTGAAGCTAGGAAAAGAAATTCTCGGACCGGACCACTTGTCTAGAATTCACTCAGAGAGAAACACAGATAATTGAAGAAACCATGCCGGATGAATAATTATATAGGTTACAACGCGCACCCACGGAATTAGAAGACATTGTTGTCTTTCTACAAATAGGTGTGGCGCCAAAAGGAATAAAGGCATTAGAAAAGAAACAAGTTGTTATACGCGTGGCACCATTTATGTTAATCGGTGGAGACCTTTACAAGTTAGGTAGAGATGAAGTATTGTGTCATTGTGTATTAGAGCATGAGCGCAAGGATATTATGGAAGTGTTGGTCCGAAAATCAGCCGCTTGGGCGAGATCTATGGATAAACGAGCCAATAGTGTGCGGGGCTTAGCCCTCTTTTGAGTCGAAGAAAGCGAAATTGGTTTATTGTTATTCTACCAAAGGAATCTTATGCAAGTCTCACAGATTCGCCTTCGGGGTTTGGGATCTCGTCCCAAGAGAAGTATTTCCTATTGCGAAGAGAAAGGAATGAAAGAGGAAAAATAGAAAGAAGCAGATCCGAAGGAAGAAAAGAAATGAATTCCAAAGCGAAAGGTCGGAAGATTTATGTTTTTGGGTTGGTAGTAAACAGGGCCAAACCTACTTGCATAAATAAACAAAGCAATACTTGATGAGCAAATGACAAGAAAAGTAGATATGAATCCAACAGATTAAACACATACGAGATCTAACATAAGAAAGATCCAATGCATAACACGACTATTGAGCACAAAGTCTTAATATTTGTATTCATCGCTTTTTTCTTCACAAGAAAGCTCAAAGTCTTTCTCTCCTCACTTCTATTTTCATCTAAAAATGTTCACACCGAATACTAAAAAGTATTCCCATATTTATAGAAGATGAGGGAGAGAGAAGGCAAAATGGACCCAACCACTTATTTACAAAGATATTTACAAAATATCTAAAAATCATGTTGACTTTGACAACTTGGTGGATGACATCATCCCATGATGCAACATGGATGATGTCATCGTTTGCATCAACTTACTTCAGATATTCCAACAAGAAAGTCGGAGAAAAGAGAGAGGAAGAAGAAGAAGAAGAAGAAGAAGAAGCAAGAAGCCTACTCATCGTCATCATCCCGCGACCGAAAGGGGGTTGCACGCTTCGATGCTACTCAGGAGATGCATTCATATGGAACTGAGCGCGGTATTCCAAAAACTTGTTAATCATTGGCCCAAATTGATCCTGAGAAGGATCCTTGTGCAGCTCGCTGATTGCTTCGCAAGTCTCCCGCTCATCTATAAGCTTCTCTGGGAGTTTGGAATAATCCTTCTTCGCCTCAATGAGGAACCCGACGAAGTCCCTACAGGCCAGGTTGTTGATAGATTCGGTGTCAAATGTGACCTCTGGCCCCGTTCCTTGAGAAGCGATCTCCTTGAAGATCCAGATAGTTTCATCAGCTGACCTAAAGGTGAAGGAAGGAGTGAGCAACCCTGGAGACATGTTGAGAACAATTCGCTCCATTTGATGCATCGCATCCAGGGCCTCTTCCTTCACCTTGTCGATTTTCTCTAGAATAAATTCAAGCCGATCTGTCCGATAGTCCAAAGTGGACGTGGTTTGTTGAGGGCCCTTGGATGGCCGAAGACACCGAACTTGACCAGATCTTCGACTGAACAGTCGAACATTTGTTGAAAGGTCTCGTGTTGGAGTCTAGCATGATCCAACTCTTCTGATATGGGCCCTGCTAATACTTGGAGCTCTTTGTTCGTCTTTCCGATGTTCAAATACAAATTGACGAATTCAGTGATTACTCTTTCACTGTCCTTGAGGATTTGGTTCCTCCAAGCGTAAAACGACCATACCCTACTCGCCAATCTTTGAATATTCATTGATTTTCTCACGGCTGAGAAGCTCAGGAGTCTTGGCGGGAGTCGTGGGAGGTGCACTACCCATCTTCTGTAAGGCTTGGAGCAGATATTTGTTGCTCCTTCGCAGCCTCTTTTCTTCTTTGTTTCTTGAAGCTTCACAAAGGGCGTCGACCGAGGAAAGAGCTTCCCCACGGAGACTTTCAAGACGTCCCCATTGTGACTTGGGTCATAGTAAAATCTGCCGGAGATAGATCCTTTTTCTCTTTGAGGGGATCGGGGTAAGCTATTTCCATAACTCTCTCACCTGACAGCACTTTGAGAGAAGCGTGTTACAGGCTTGTGCTTCTTTGCCCCTTTGGCTGGAATTATCGAAAAGTCCATCGAGCGATGGGAACTTTCCTCTTTTTGCTTTGGCTCGAGATCTTGCAATGAGAGATCCAAGCTGGTCCTATAGAAGAAGGACCGAGAGACGAGGAGGGGACAACGCCCCGCAGTAGAAGAGAGGGGAAAACGTGAGACACGCGCGGCAATGATTGAAAGAATAGCCGAAGAAGTGCCCACGAGAGGAAGGAAGCTAGCCGCGAAGACATAGGAAGGGAAGGGAGCTCGGAGATGAGGGAAGAAATGGAAGAAGACAAATCAGCGAGGGAGGAGAAGATAGACGAAGAGGCGGGGGAAAGAGTAGAAGAAGGGACAGAGGACACGACCAAAGGGGTGGTCGTTTGAGTCACTCGAGGCGGGAAGGAAGAGAAGAAGAAGGGATAGAAGGGGACTGTCATCGATGCAATCCGGCACTATGATAATTCTTCACCGGGAACTCCTCGTGCTATGATTATTTACTAATGCACAGCCTTTAGTTTGGTGGACGTAATCTGGAAACAAAACAACAACATAACACAAGAATACCATTGACTATGATAAGACAGAATGACGAAAAATCTGAAATATCAAAATAAATTATAATATTAACATGAAACTGTTACAATCTCACCCATGAGATTCTTCAACAAGACTATGGGAGAAACTTTACAATTACACCTCTCGATGGCTTCTTCAACACACCTTTAACTGATGGCTTCCTTCGCACACTTCCTACAATATTTCTCACTACTTCTTTCTATGCTAAATGAGGGGGGTGGCCTCTCTATTTATAGAACTTCCAGGCTTATCCATCCTATCTCTAAGATAGGATAAGAAATCCACTCGACGAATCATATTCCATACCTTAACTCTTATCTACATACATGTAAGCTTATCTCGTTAAGATAAGATAAACCTTATCATTTTACATGGGTTCCACATTTTTAGAATTTTTACAAATAAAATACACAAAATATTTATGACCTCACTCCTTGTCCTTATTACCAATATAATATTTCTAATTCCTAATCATGTAGACCCTACTTCTCTAATTACCCAAACTTTGACATTTTAACATTACTGGACCACTTACTTACGACAAATATTTACTTTTTACAACATTCCTATTGTACTTTGATTCATACCGTACTCCACATTATTGGCATGCACCGCATCGACGTGGCGCCGTTATCTTCTATCGGACGCTACTACTAATTACACTTAACAACATCCTATTCCTAATACATATATTAATGAAATGGAAATTTTGGAGGAAAATTTTAGTGTCGACATCTTCCCCCTTCCTAGCTTCTACTCCGTCCTCGGAGTAGACTATTTTGGTGCTTGGAAAATCTTCAACTTGTCGTGGTTGACCCATTTCGTAATGGGAGTGCCATCCAATTCCTCCAGTCGGTACATTACCATTTTCATGCACAACTGCTATTTTGTAGGGCCCCATCCATTTTGGAAGAAATTTTCTCTGTCTTCTTTTTTTGTATCTGGAATCATATACTAGAACCAAGTCATTTACTTGAAATGGAGACCACCGGATCTTTTGATCAAAGTACTCCTTCTCGCTTCATTTTCTTTCTTATGGCTTGTATCCTTTGCTATTTCCCTCATTTCCTCTAGCAAATGAAGATGTACCAACCTTTCTTTTCTCAATCACTTTCATCCATCCTTTCATTTTTCATAACTCTCACAAAGTGGGAATATCAAACTCAATAGGAAGAATCGGATCAATGCCATAGGCCAACCGAAATGGGGAGTATCCTCGTTGCGACTTTGATGTTGCCCTATATGCCCACAATGCTGCATGAATCCTTTTATCCCATTTATGTACCCGCAAGGCTGCATCTTTTGCTAGAATTTGACACAAAGACAAAATTTGTTGCTTCCACTGGTCCCATTTGTGCTTGGCTTGTATGTTGTTGCCTTCCTGTGCTTGATAGAAAACTTATTGACTAGGGCTTCTACCACCTCATTAATGAAGTGGCTTCCTTGATCTGTTACAATTTCTAATGGACAACCAAATCTGGTGACAATGCGTTCATATATGAACCTTGCCACTTCATCCATGGAAGCTGCTTTCAATGGCCTAGCTTCAACCCACTTGGTTAAATAATCTGTGGCAACTACAATATACTTATTTTGACGTGATGTAGTTGGAAGTGGACCTACAATGTCTATTCCCCATTTTTCAAAGGGACCAAGGGGAAGAATAGGACATAATGGAGCTGATGAAGTCTTACGGTTACCATGTGTTTGACAAATATCACATGTCTTACAATAATTATAACAGTCTTTAAAAAGAGTGGGCCAGTGATAACCTGCATCCAAGATCCTTCTTGCTGTAAGTTGTCCAGAGAAGTGCCCTCCACATGTACCATTGTGGAATTCTTCTAGAAGCTCTTTTCCTTGATCACGTCCAACTGCCCTCTTGTACTGTCCATCAGGTCCTATTCGAAATAATGCTCCATGCAGAATAGAGTATGGACGACTGGCTTGAGTAATCTTTCTCTTAGTCTTTGCATTGGCACCATCCGGAAACTTGAATTCATTCAGATAATTCCAAATATCTATGTATTCACTAGGGATTGTGTCAAGGGAGAACAATGCTGCATCGGGAAAATCATCATCATCACAAGATGATCCTAAACCATCATAGGCTCGAGAGAGTGCATCTGCATTGACATGCTTCTTTCCTGGCCTATCTATAATATCAAATTCAAATTCTTGTAGCAAAATTATCCATCTTGCTATCCTCCCTGATGGGTTAGGCTTATTGACAATATATTTCAGAGCCTGATGATCCGTTACAACTATAAATTTCTGCCCTAGCAAGTAATTTCTAAACTTCTTTACAGCAAAAATGATAGCCAGAGCCTCTTTTTCAGTTACAGTATAGTTTACCTCAGCACTGCTCATTTGTCTGCTCCCAAAGTAAATTGGATGTTCATTCCCATTTTCATCCTTTTGGCTCAAAGTACTACCTAGTGCTGCATCTGAGGCATCAGTGTACACAATGAATGGCTTGCTCCAATCTGGATTCTTCAAAACAGGTGAAGACACCAGGGCTTCCTTCAGTTGTCCAAAAGCTTCATGCGCCTTGTTTCCTGGTTCATAAGCAACATCCTTCTTCAAGAACTGGGTTAGTGGCTGTGCAATCTTTGAGAAATTCTTGATGAACCTTCTATAGTAACCCACATGGCCTAAAAATGATCTCAACTTACTTCTATTTATAGGAAATGGTAAATCTTTGATTTTTGAAACTTTATCGAGATCGATGCACCAATACCATCTCTCTGATACAACATGCCCTAACAAAACGCCTTTAGAACATCCAAAGACACACTTTGTAGGGTTTAGTGAGGCTTGTGCTTCATCTAACCTTTGAAATGTCTGTCTCCATCTCAGTAGGTGGTCCAACTTGCTCCCATAGATGCAAAATCATCCGAAATACTCGATGAAGGTCCCAATGTAGGGTTCGAACACCCTATTCATTAAACGCTGGAATGTTGTTGGAGCATTACACAACCCAAAAGGCATAACTCTATAAGCAAATGTTCCCCAAGGAGTGGTGAACGTGGTCTTCACTGATCTTTCTCTCGCTATACGAACTTGGTTGTAGCCGCTATATCCATCAACAAAACTATAGCACTCTTGGCCAGCTACTTCGTCCAAGATCTGATCTGAAAATGGAAGAGGGTAATGATCCTTCTTTGTTGCCTTATTGAGCTTCCTATAATCAACACAAATGCATAGCTTCCCATTCTTTTTTATTGAGATCACAATGGGAGAAACCCATTCTGAATTCTCCACAGCAAATATGAATCCTGCATCAAGCAACTTATCTATTTCTTCTTTTACAGTCTTGGAAAAATTAGGATTCATTCTATATGGCATTTGCTTTATGGGCTTAGCACCATCTACCAGCTCAATACAATGTTCTACCCAACTTACTTGGCGGAGTTCCTTGTAATCAAAAGTGAATAGGTGTATGTACCTTCGAAAGAGCTGGAGGTAGGATTCCTTCTCACTCTCCATCACAGCATCACCAATCTTTATTTGTTGGAGACGATCATCAACTTCTTCTTCAGATAATTTTATGGGGTCATGAGTTGGTGTGACTAGCAGGATATCCATGACTGAAACATCCACCTCACTTTCTTCATCTTCAGTGTCCACTTCACTGGTACTAGAGTAATCAGAGGATGTCCAATCATCAGTTTCATCACTTGAATCCACAGGTTCTACTTTATGATGTCGAGGGATCACGTTTATCTTCACCCTCTCTCTACCACGTCCAAGTGTCATGAAACCTTCATTCCAGTAGTTTCTTGCATGAACTCTCCTTAGCCATGGTCTTCCCAAAGCAATTGGGGTACGCAACAGTACCATTTTTCATCACCTGAAAGTCTACCACACATACCACACCCATAACAGATATTGCCACATTTGAAATTACACCTTCTGGTTTAGTTTTTCCCTTATTTAATGACCTTAACATAAGTGTTGAAGGGCGATCAATTTTTAACCCCAACATATTCATTACAGACTCGGTCATTACATTAACTGCAGCACCTCCATCAACTAAGACATCATGAATTGAAATACCATTACATAATACCTCAGCTTGTGGAGCATAGGGATCTGCCTCTGCCTCCAAAACAGGGACCTCAACCTCCTTCCTTCTTCGAGCATTGAGTCCACCTCGCAACTCCCGCCTCTTCTCAGAAGACATAGCCAAGAGTTGACCATATGTAATATTTGCAGGCCTTTTGGACAGATCTTCCAAGATGGAGTATGGTCCTTGCCCCTGTGAAATCATAAAATCCTGCACACCCAACTTTCTTCTCCTATGTTTCTTACTAGTTTCTTCTTTCATCTTCTTAGGATCATTTCCATCTTGATTATCTTTTTCTTTCTTTCTTTTGTTACAAACACATCTACTTCATTATTTCTGCTCTTATCTACTACATCAAAAGAATTCACAGTGCTTTTCCTTTATCGGTATCTCCCTTACTAGATGTAGAAGCTCTATCTGGACAATTATACTTATAATGACCCTTTTATAACAACCATAACAAACAACTTCGAAATGTTTCTCTTTGGACCTCTATCTCCTCCCCGAGAACTAAATTCCTTTCCTTGAAGAAGATTAATAGTTAACTCGACCCATCTTTTTGAGCAGATCTTCATACTCGGTAGATGTATTAGGAGAAATATTTGTGCTCTCCTGGAGTGGTTGTGGATTCAGGACCAAAGGTGCTGGTGTAGGCTCTACTTTAGCAACAATTTCTTTGGGCTCCTCTTCCATGCTTTCTTCTTGCCTTCTTGCAATCTCCTTTGCTTGTTCAATGGTGGCTGGGCGGTCATACTTCACTCGTTGTCTGATCTCTGGCTTCATCCCAAGAATGAAGTGCTTACAGAGGAGATTATCCACGCCATTCATCAACCCATCCGCTAGTCCTTCCTTCCGGATCTGGGCATCGAGCTTCCTCCTTAGCTCTAGAACACGAGCATGATAATCCCTTATCTTCTCCTTCTCTCCTTGGGATAGCTTTGTGATCTCGATCATGAGATCTGCATATTTATATTGTTCACCAAATTCTTCAAGAAAAATTTCGGTTAATAAATCCCATGAATTTTTCACATTATCACCTAGTGTTTCAAACCACCTAAGTGCTGAACCATCCAAAAAGGTAGGAAAAAATTCAGTCCATTGTTCCCTTCTTATAAGGCCATTACAAATACAAGATCGTTTAAACTCTTGAATGAAAGAAGAAGCATCTTCATTAGATTGAGCTGAAAAAACAGGAATCTTTCCCATTTTCAAAAGTAACCACCGTGAAATACCAACCCACAAGTACAATTAACAAGACTTATGTGCACAAATAATTGGAATCACTATACTAGAAAGTGACTTTACACCTTTCTACAGTAAAATAGAAATGACCACGGTAAACTATGGTAAAACTTGACTTACTACGGTAAAAACTGACTTTACTGTGGTAAACACTATTCACAAAAAAAGTGAAGTTATTTATGTAAATACTATTCATGGTAAAAGTGACCTTCTCGGTAATTACTATTCCCAAAGAAAAAGGACTTTACCAGGGGTAACTACTATTCATGGCAAAAATGCCTTTAACATGGTAACTACTATTCACGGTAAAAATGACTTTACCATGGTAACTACTATACACAGTAAAAACAAGGTTACCCTCCAATTGATTTTTGACTTAGTGGGAATATCTCTCCGAAAATCCACCAACGAGGAATGGTCCCTACAGCGGAACCATAATGTCATCATGTCCGGCACTATGATAATTCTTCACCGGGAACTCCTTGTGCTATGATTATTTACTAATGCACCTTTTAGTTTGGTGGACGTAATCTGGAAACAAAACAACAACATAACACAAGAATACCATTGACTATGATAAGACAGAATGACGAAAAATCTGAAATATCAAAATAAATTATAATATTAACATGAAATCATTATAATCTCACCCATGAGATTCTGTCGGCAAGACTATGGGAGAAACTTTACAATTACACCTCTCGATGGCTTCTTCAACACACCTTTAACTCGATGGCTTCCTTCGCACACTTCCTACAATATTTCTCACTACTTCTTTATATGCTAAATGAGGGGGTGGCCTCTCTTTATAGAACTTCCAGAGCTTATCCATCCTATCTCTAAGATAGGATAAGAAATCCACTCGACGAATCATATTCCATACCTTAACTCTTATCCGTACATGTAAGCTTATCGTTAAGATAAGATAAACCTTATCATTTTACATGGGTTCCACATTTTTAGAATTTTTACAAATAAAATACACAAAATATTTATGACCTCACTCCTTGTCCTTATTACCAATATAATATTTCTAATTCCTAATCATGTAGACCCTACTTCTCTAATTACCCAAACTTTGACATTTTAACATTACCAGACCACTTACGACAAATATTTACTTTTTACAACATTCCTATTGTACTTTGACTGTTACCGTACTCCACATTATTGGCGGCACCGTACTGGCACGGCGCGCCGTTATCTTCTATCGGACGCTACTACTAATTACACTTAACAACATCCTATTCCTAATACATATATTAATGAAATGGAAATTTTGGAGGAAAATTTTAGTGTCGGCAGGACTTCGTGGTTGTAGTAGTGCCAACATCCTTAGTGGATGGGCATATGGGACTATCCTCCGGCGCTTGCTTTCTCTCTGGCGAATCCGAGTTATTACTTGTTAAGCTCCGACTCGTGGAAGGAGGACTTTCAGGAGTTTCCTCTTGGGTGGTACTAGACTCACCTTCTACACCTTTGCCTTTTAGCTGCTTCTTGGACCTTGGAGGTGCATTGCCCAATGGGGAGGTTGTGAAATCAACCCCGAGGTATATCAGCCGTTCATGCGACACCGGTGCTGCTCTGCGCATAGTCTCCTTGACCCTCTCCTCAATTGTTTGAGGAGCCTTACTTCTGTCAATGGCCGGGAAGGGCCAATCATCCCCTTCCGTGTCATTATACACTTTGTCTACTTCGTCTTCCGTGGTTTGGAAGCCTTTGGGAAAATGCACACTCGTATTGGATAATTTCCTCCAATGCTAGCGTGAATGATCCTTTCTTCTGAGTTCCACCTCATGGAGGACGTCAATGTAAATATCCTCAATTTGAGGGACATGGATCGGATCAAGCTTAGCCCTTGGCAGGCAGCTCCTAGGATCGAAGGTAGGCCTGGCTGGGAAGTCATGTTTCAAATTTAGCAACTCCAGCTCTGCGAACATTTCCTTCGCCTTGTGATAGGAGGAGCATGTGTACCGGCCCACTGTGAGGGGGAAAGGAGTTCCGCCCTTCTTTCTTTTGAGGCATTTCTCATGGTATGTGACCAGCTGCCTTGATAATTCCAGTAGAATCGACCAGGTCCAAAGATACCTCGGTAGCCTTGGTTGGTTCGCCCAAGAAGTTGACCGCCCTCAGATAGGTAAACGTGGGAAACTGGGTGAACAGGGCCCCCCACTTCTCCACGATTGACACAATGTTTTTGGTCGAGCGACCATGAGTCAGATTTGGCCTCAATAGGCAGATGATGTGATAGAAGAATACATCATTGATTTTGGCGAATTGGGCGATGCTATTCTCCAGCCTCAATTCTGGATAATGCTCATATATTTTGACCTGAGGCCAAATTCCATTTCGTGCTAGGCCCGGATAATCCCTCTCCGACGCTGCAGCGTAGACCACGTAGGAGTTCATATGGAATACTCCCCAGTTGTCTTTGAATCCCTGTCAGAATTGCTGGAAATGGTGTTTCTGCTTATGATTTCCCAAAGAAAGCGCGCTGATCGGGCAAATTTTTATTCATTGTCTCCAAGTACCTCAGCATCCATTTATGGAAGTAGTGGGCGTCAGAAAGCCCGAAGACTCTGCTCAGGAAAGTGATAGTATCACTAAGTTCTTCTGAGAAATCACTGCGGTGGATGGTCTGGGGCCACCGGGTTACCACCTTCTTGTTCTTTAAGTATACCTCGTTCATCATTTGCATACACTGGTCTTCATTGTCTTCCCAGGCCTTGATGCACTCTTCTTGGCTGACGGCCACAAAGTGCCGGTGGTGAGGGATGCCAAGTATCATCTCAAAATGACGGGCAGTGAGGTTTATAACTACCTCGCCCTTGCTATTTTCGACACATCTTGTGTCCTTGTTATAAGACTGGGCAACCACCATCATGAATTCGTTGTTAACTGTGGCTTTGACGGGATTCCTCCTAAGTGAAGTGTAGGCACGCCTATCAATTTGTCCATCCACGGACTCCTTGTAACTTTCTGAGTCCTAACCCAGAATTCCTCCATGTCAATGTAACCCAATTCTGAGTCTCTGACATCCATACTGCACTCAGCCTGTGATTCGGGCATCCTGACCCTCTGATATTTGTATTTCATCTCTTCTTCTGTCAGCTTAGCCTTTCCTCTTGGTTTGGTGGGTTTCTTGCTTGACGTAGAAATGTGTTCTATGAAGAAGAAGTGAGACCCAATCCACAAAAGTTGAATTAGTCATTTGATCTTCCATTGGAATGCTAGCAGAAGAAAGAGTTAGAGATTTTAAGGCTTAGGCGCGAGGCACATAAAAATTCCATGTTGCAAGAGCCAAATGGATAAGGCGCACAGAAAAAGAGTGTTGCAGAGGTTATACTGGCGCCAAAGGCGCATGGCGCACGGATGTAGCAGATTGCATTTTATAGCAGGGCGCATGAAAATTGTGTGTTACATTGGGATTCGGTGCGCCCTTTGGCGCATGGATGGATCGTGTAACATGGACTTTTCGTGCGCCAAAAGGGTTTACAAAACATCATGTTACTGCAATCGGGGGTGCGCCCGCGCCTTTATAGCTTTATACTTGCGCGAATAAGGCTTGTGTTGCATGGAAGCTGGGTGCGCCCTTTGGCGCATGGAAACGGGATGTAACATGGATAAATGGTGCGCCAAAGGCTTTTAAGGGGGGCGCGGGATCGACACTTGTAGCATGCGAGAAAGGCGCGCCTTGAGGGCGCATGAGTTCTAGATGCAGCATGACAAATGGGTGCGCCATTGGCGCGGGTTTAGATCATGTAACAGGGCGGGTAGATGCGTCAAAGGGGCGCAACTATTTTTAGTGTAACAAGGCGCGCCAGTGCGCCACAGAACTAAACTCATAGCTCAAACCTTTTCTTTCTTTCCTCCATTTCAAAGGTTGCTTGGACATATAAGGTTTCATAAAAAGATTTTCAGACCAAGCCTTTTCAAAACAACACTCTTTACCAGCAGATCTGGAAAGAGGGAGGGAAGGGAGGAGGAAAAGAAGAAGAAAATGAGACAGGACAGCACAGGGGAGGAGCTAGCTTAATCATAATCTCATTTTAAAACCGGCCAGCAAGCCAAAACACAGACCAAGAACACTCAAAGAACCGAAAGCACAAAACGGAGAAGAGGGAGAACCTCTCACCTTGGATATATAGCAAAAGTTTGGAGAGCGGGTCCACAGGGCGATGAAAATGATGGAGCAGAGGCTGACAAGTCCAGAACGATCACGTGCTTTGCAAAAGAATGAAAATGACATTGGGCGCGCACGTATATTTATAGAAAAACTGGTCATCAATGCGCCAACCACTTTTGAAATGGCGCATGAAAGTTGCTGTCGACAGGGGAAAGCGTGCGCCCTTTGGCGCACCAAAACTTTGTGTTGCAGCGAGATTATGTGCGCCCTTTGGCGCACCGAAAAGTGGAGCAACAAAAGCAATGTCAACAATAAGGCGCATGCGCCTTGGCGCACGCAAAAGAGACTCAACATCCTTTGGCGCACCGAAAGACGTGCTAACATGGAAAACCATGCGCCAAAGGATTTTAAGTGGGTGCACCAAAACTTTGTGTTGCAAGGCAAATCCATGCGCCCGACCAAAAAGGCTCGAAAGACTAAGTTCGAAAAATAGATTTCTAGGGAAGGGATTTTAAACGTTTGAACACGGGGATCCCTAACGAGGGATCGAAACAAAATTTTCGGTATGGTTATCGGTAAAATTGCCCTTGTCAATTTTACGGGATAACAGCTGGCTCTTTCTGGGGACTATCCCTGAGCGAACTCGGGGGTAGAGAATCCCAGATTTCATGTGCCTATCCATTGGGTACGGAGTCAAAAACAAGGGGGACCGGAGGGAGGACAAAGGAAACACACAACCAACCGAAAGCAAACACACGACGAAAGCAAACACACAACTAAAAATAAACTGTACAAAGAAGAGAGCAAGCTCTACTTCCTGAAGATCTTGAGATGTTGCCCGCTATAGGGAAGCGGGAGTTCAGCTCCATCCAGATATGAGAGATAGAAACTATTCTCTCCATTGAGTTGCTTGATTTTGAAGGGCCCTCTCCACAGGGAATCAAATTTTCCGTGCATGCCCTTTGGCTCTCTTCGCTTGTCCCACAAGAGGACAAGGTCTCCCACTTGAAAATTTCTCTGCTTGGCTTTCTTATCAAAAAGCCTCTTTACTTGATTCTGATGTTCAGTGATCCTGTCGACCACTCTTACTCTCTTTTCTTCAAGTTCCGCAAGATACATGATTCTCTTTTCTAGAGAATTCTGGAAAGTTTCATCTTCGATTACTCGTGCCAAGCGTAGAGCAGGAAGTTCCAGAAATGGGAAGTTTGCCATCGCCCATATAACACTTGAAAAGGTGACATGCCGAGAGATCTCTTGGGAGTAATGCGGTCCGCCCACAAAGCGTCGTACAAAGACTTGTGCCACATCCGCTGGTTCTCATCTACTAATTTCCGTATGATGGTCACCAAGTTCTTATTACTGGATTCCGCCTGACCATTTCCCTGAGGGTAATAGTCGGATGCGTGAGCCAAAGTTATCCCATATTCATAGCAAAAACTAATAACTTCTCGTGAGGAGAAGTTAGAAGCATTATCAGCAACGATTTTGTTTGGAACACCGAACCTGACAATGATATTTTCCTTGATAAAATTGCAAACCACTTCAGAAGTGGCATGCTTGACAGGTATGGCTTCCACCCACTTGGTGAAGTAATCCGTTGCTGTAAGGACATAGCTATGTCCGGCACTCGATTGAGGATTGAGTGCGCCAATAAAATCAATTCCCCATTGCCTGAATGGTTCATTGATAATGACCGGCCTTAGGGGAAGGGCAGCCAACTTGGGCTTGCCGACGAATTGCTGACAGGGTTCACACTTTGCCACCCAGGTAGCCGCATCTTGAAAGAGTGTCGGCCAATAGTACCTGGCTCGAATGATCTTGTGTGCTGTCACGGAAGAAGAAAAATGGCCTCCACAGGCTGAATTGTGAAAACTTTCCAGTAGTTTTACTTGTTGGGGCTTGTCAACACATCGCAGGAAGACACCGTCTATCCCGCGCTTATATAAACCGTCATCCCAGATGACATATTTAGCTGCCCTGAGCTTTATAGTGCGCTTCTCCTTTGCGGTTAGGTGCATTGGGCATTCGCCGTAGGTAAGGAAGAAAGCGATGTCGGAGTACCACTCATCACTGGTCGCAACAAATAGGAGCAGAGGCGAGAGAATCGTGCTCTTCCCGTCGGTCTTGTGTTTCATCGGTGTAGTCCCCCTTTCATCGTGATTTTCTCGAATCCTTGTTCTCGACCATTAGGTGACACATGCCTTTGCCCCTTACCACTTGGTTGGTTTAGTATCTAGGTCATACTCCACGGACCTTTGCAATCCAGTTTCCTCAAGCAAGCTTCCTAACTCTTCTTTGAGTTAGAATTGATTTCACCGCCGTGTCCGGGACCAAAGCACCATCGTATGCGAGTTTAGAATGTAATACACTGAAATTCTTCAACTTTCGCTTTGACAACAAAGAAAGGCATGCTTTTCCAAAATGATTCATTTTCGGTTCGTGAGGCTTGAGAGGAGAACTCATGAATGCGATCGGAGATTCAACATCCTCCGAGTTCTTTTGCATTAAGATTGCACACGATATGTTCGGAGGCGTAACTATACATAATGAAGTTCTTGGAGAAATCCGGACATACCAGGACCGGTGCATGAGCAACAAGTTTTTATCTCCTCAAATGACCTTTTCCCCTCTTCACTCCATCTGAAAGTTGGTGACCCCTTCATCATGTTCAATATGTGACGGGTCTTCTCAACGCAAAGTCAGGAACAAAACGCCTAAGAAAGTTCACCTTTCCGAAGAAAGAATGAACACCATTCTTGCTTGTAGGCAGAGTAAGGCTTTGAATAGCCTTAACTCTTTCGGCATCGATCTTTGTTCCTTCTTTGCTAACCACATGGCCTAGCAATTTCCCTTCCGTGACTCCAAAAAGACTTTTTGGGTTAAGGGAAATCCCATGTTCCTGCACTGCCAATACTTGTTCCAAATGATCACAATGATCATTTCATTTTTAGAGAACACGGTTAAGTCATCTAGGTAAACCACGATGACTTTCCCCATCATACCTTTGAATGCGAAATCCATGGCCCACTGAAAAGTGGCACCAGCATTAGTTAGGCCGAAAGGCATCCTGCTGTAGGCAAATGTACCCCAGGGAGTAGTGAATGCTGTTTTAAACTGGTCTTCAGGTGAAACTTTGATCCGGTTGTAACTCGAAAACCGTCGAGCATGGACAAGACATCTCCGATCCGATTCGCTTGCAGAACTTGATCCATTATTGGAAGAGGGTAGTTGTCTTTCAGCGAAGCTTGATTCAAGTTTCGGAAGTCTACGCATATGCGTATCTCGCCGTTTTTCTTGCGCACTGGTACAATATTTGCTACCCAAGTACTGTGATGGATAGGGAAAATGATTCTTGCATCCAACATCTTCTGAATTTCGGCCTGGATGGTGCCCGAGATCTTAGGATTATAATGCCTTTGCTTCTGGCGAAAGGCTTTGACATCTTCTTTCAGCGGTATGTCATGCTGTACGTCCTTTGGCTTGAAAGACTTTAGATCGCATAGGACCATGCCAACACATCCATATATTTCTTCAGCAACTTGACAAATTTCCACTTCTCTTCAGGCGTGCAACATTTGCCAATGTTTACAAATTGCGGATGTGCCTCCGAACCTATATTGACTGTTCGGTCTCTGGGATGAGTCGGATCATCTCACCTCTTCTTTTCACAAACGGTCATGCTGTCAAACAGGCGCTCCAGAGAAACCAGGCCCTTCGGAATTTTATTTCCTTTGAGCTGACATATGCCGTCGTTCTCCTCTGATTCATGGTTTTGACCGTTGATTGATTCACGGCATGTAGAAGTGGATCCTTCAAAATACAACTCGTCAAAATTTTCTGATTTTTCCAGAAAGGCAATGAGTTGATTATCATCATTAAATACTTGCCAATGCTGAGAGTTGTCTGGCACGCTCGGGCGGAAAACCACCTCAATGGTGTATTTGTCCGTTTTCAAACCCGGGTGTGGGAGCATGAGAGATGCTGAAACGGCCAATGAATCAGCCATGTCATTTTGGGCTCTTGGAATCGCCTCTATTGAAAAAGCATCAAACTCCTCAATGCTGTCCCATACTGCATTACGGTAGTGCTTGAGCCTTTCATTTTTCACTTGGTAAATCCTTTTGACCTGATTTACAACTAGCTCAGCATCACCTTGTACTTTTAGATTTTTTATTCCTCTTTCTTTTGCGGCTTGCATACCGAGTAAGAGAGACTCATACTCAATGAGATTGTTAGTGTTGAAAAACTGCAATTTGAAAGAGAGAGGAATGACTTTCTCCTCGGGAGATATCAAGCCGCCCAGCGCCGCATCCACTAGTTGTGCATGCCTTGCCATCGAATCAGCAATGTCCGAGATCTTATTAAGATCTCCTTTTTGAACGAGGACAAATTTCCCTTCATCGGCTCGTAGATAAGAAGTAATTCCCATCCCCGATGATTCAAAAAGGATTTGAGCTTTGGGGTCTTCAGAGCTAGTGACCAAGTACTTCTTTTTGGGATTCCTAGGCTCCAAAGTTTGCATTACGCCTTTGATCGGCTGGAATTCTAGCTTTGGACCAGTCCATATGAATTTCTCCACCAACTTCGCTACAAAAATCCTTCCCAAAGAAAATTCCATAGGTTCACTAGGAATGTCAAAGAACAAGGACCTGCCATTTTTACTCTTTTATCCGGGAAAGCCGCAAATGCAAATTGTGCGTCCTTGATTTGGCCAACCAACGGAACTTGCTTAGTTTCCAAGGAATAACATCTGCCGAAAGGTTTGGTAAGAGTGAGGCCCAAAGCATGGGCGACTTTTGCCGGCATGACGTTATCAGAAGCCCCGGAATCAATTATGCAGTTACTCAGCTTGTGTCCATTGATCAGAAGAGAGAGATAGAAAGGCTCTATCTTGCCTGACGCAGATGTTGAAGCAACATTTATATGGGATTCAGGGGGAGTGGAAAGGATTCCTTTTGGGGAAGCCTGATTAGGTATAACAGCTTGACTTTGGATATACTTAGTCAATCTTACAAGCTGTTCGGGGTTTGGTGAAAGATACTCGGCCTTGAGACATTTGGATCTTGGTATTTTTGCGTGATCTATGATATCAAATGCGGCGAAGGTTGCGTTGGTAAGGAATGAGTCCCTCACCTCGCGATGATGGAATAGGATTGGTGGTCTTAGTAGGAATGTGAGAGGATTGATTTGGAGGAGAGATAGGGGAAAAGTTTTATTTGTAAAAGATTTACTGTGGGAGTTGAGCGGGAAGAGGATTACCTCTTTTAGCAATGATCGGAGGCGCGTTTGACACGGCCTTCTCTGCTGGACATGGGCAGCAACCTCCGCTTCTTTTCCTTGGCGAGTAAAAATAGCATATGACTGTCCCGCTTGCGTATCCCCAGAGTACCCTCTTCTTCATCGGATTCTTCCTCGTCAAATTCCATATACCCGATAGTAGAGTCACCACGGTTCACCGACATCTTGATCATCTTCGCCCGGACGAAGGTTCTTCATAATACTGCTCTTCTTCTTCAATTTCGGCCGAGCATTGACCGGAGGAGCTTCAAGCGCCAACCGTGGAGCAGTTGCAGGTAGACGCGGTCTTTGTGAAACATTGTTGGGAACGAAACTCCTTCGTGGAACGTCTCGGTATGAAGAACTAGGAGCCTGGGCCAACTGCTTTTTCAATGCGAGCAGATCATTCGCCATCTTTTGGAATGCCGGATCAGACGAAGTAGCAGGCGAGGGATCTGAAGATTTGGACTTTGATGATTCCTTTTTCAACTCGCCAGATATTATCAAATTGTCTTCTATCCGAATGGCAGCAGCCTGAGCGAGCGGCAGGAAGGTAGCTACTCGCTCTTGAAGGAGCAAGAAGCTGACTTTTGAGCTCATGGCGTTTACGAAGAAACACTTTTGATTTTCCGGCGTTGGAAGCATGGCAACAGGGACACGGTTGATTAGTGCATTGAACCGGGCGATAAAATCACGCATGGTCTCATTTGCCTCCTTCTTCAGGTGAGTGATTCGTGATAATAATGCAAATGCATCCTCTGAAGGCTTGTATCTGTCTTCGAAAGCATCCCGTAAGGTGGCCCAACTGGTGATAGATCCGGTGGCAAATGCTGAAACCATTCAGCTGCAGGCCCTTGTAGGGTTTCCAGAAAAAGGTGAACCTACACATCTTCATAAGTCACGTCCAATATATTGCATGACATGATGAATGCATATATGTGGGAATCCGTGCTTTGATTTCCGCTTCCGTCAAATTTAGGAAAATTCTTTCGATTTCCGTGAGGGAGCGCGTGAACTGGATGTGGTAAAGCCAACGGACCCATAGCGTTTCCCCATGGTACCGCCATTTGAAAGGCTGGAAAAAGCACACGAGCTGGGAGGGTGGTTCCACTGAGCAGCAAAGCACTACAAAGGGATGTAGATGCTCCTTGTAAAAGACTTTTTCTTCGTGGGGGTGAGACACTCTGGATGACCAGGCTAGCCAGAGCTTATGCGCCCAATAAAAACATGCCGGTGTCACGCTGAAATTGTGCCTCTGAAGCGGATCGAAAGTAGGATCAAGCTTCTCCACGGCTCTCTCTTGCGCGTAAAGGTTCACTTGCAGCGTACCTTCCAGATCTATGATGTTATGGCGCAGATTTAAACTTTATTTTTGGTTATCTTGACTGATTTTCTGGTTTTTCCGACAAAACCAGCGCAAATACTTTTTCGAATATTAAAAATTATCCTCTTCGAAACCGATTGCGGTTAAATGACAGATGATAATGAGGATAAAAATGGCGGTGGAAGATAGTAAGTTGATTTTGGATCGACTTTGAATTTTTTAGAGGGTTTCAAACTTTTTGCAAAACAGATTAAAAACTTCGAACTAAAGATCCTTAACTGCACCAGATCTATGACTCTCGAAAGAATTTTTTCGATTTGAGCACTTTTGCAATTTTTTTGGATTTTTCAACAAAAAGTTGATTTGCAAACGGCAGCAATCTGCTGATTTTTCGATTTTTTATTCTTGCTACCATCATAGATCTGATAGATCTATCCGTCCCAATGTAGTCGGTATAAAACTGTTGGTCCGAAAATGCAGCCGGCAGGCGGATCTATGGATAAACGAGCCAACAGGTGTGCGGGGCTTAGCCCCTCTTTGAGTCGAAGCTTAAATCAAGTTTATTGCTATTCTACTAGCAGGAATCTTATGCAAGTCTCACAGTTACGCCTTGAGGTTTGGGATCTCGTCCAGGTAGAAGTATTTCCGATTGCGAAGAGAAAGGAATGAAAGAGGAAAAATAGAAAGAACAGTCCGAAGGAAGAAAAGAAATGAATTCCAAAGCAGAAAGGTCAGAAGATTTATGTTTTTGGGTTGGTAGTAAACAGAGCCAAACCTACTTGCATAAATAAACAAAGCAATACTGAT
This sequence comes from Taxus wallichiana var. yunnanensis, assembly GCA_018340775.1. NCBI lineage: Eukaryota > Viridiplantae > Streptophyta > Pinopsida > Cupressales > Taxaceae > Taxus > Taxus wallichiana. Next base: position 493,239,723 of record CM031243.1, on the reverse strand, counting down.
GAGAAAATGACAGAAAAGTAGATATGAATCCAACAGATTAAACACATACGAGATCTAATATAAGAAAGATCTAATGCATAACACAACTATTGAGCACAAAGTCTTAATATTTGTATTCTTCGTTTTCTTCTCATACAGAAAGCTCAAAGTCTTTCTCTTCTCACTTCTATTTTCATCTAAAAATGTTCACACCGAATACTAAAAAGTATTCCCATATTTATAGAAGATGAGGGAGAGAGAAGGCAAAATGGACCCAACCACTTATTTACAAAATATCTAAAAATCATGTTGACTTTGACAACTTGGTGGATGACATCATCCCATGATGCAACATGGATGATGTCATCATTTACATCAACTTACTTTAGATATTCCAACAAGAAAGTCGGAGAAAAGAGAGAGGAAGAAGAAGAAGAAGAAGCGGCTACTGTCGTCATCATCCCGCGGCGGCTAAAGGGGGTTGCTCGCTCGATCTTTGCTCGAGAGATGAAATATGGAACTGAGCGCGGTATTCCAAAAACTTGTTAATCATTGGCCCAAATTGATCCTGAGAAGGATCCTTGTGCAGCTCGCTGATTGCTTCGCAAGTCTCCCGCTCATCTATGAGCTTCTCTGGGAGTTTGGAATAATCCTTCTCCGCCTCAATGAGGAACCCGACGAAGTCCCTACAGGCCAGTAGGTTGTTGATAGATTCGGTGTCAAATGTGACCTCTGGCCCCGTTCCTTGAGAAGCGATCTCCTTGAAGATCCGGATAGTTTCATCAGCTGACCTAAAGGTGAAGGAAGGAGTGAGCAACCCTGGAGACATGTTGAGAACAATTCGCTCCATTTGATGCATCGCATCCAGGGCCTCTTCCTTCACCTTGTCGATTTTCTCTAGAATAAATTCAAGCTGATCTATCCGATAGTCCAGAGTGGACGTGGTTTTGTTGAGGGCCCTTGGATGGCCGAAGACACCGAACTTGACTGAGATCTTCGATCCCGAATAGTCGAACATTTGTTGAAAGGTCTCATGTTGGAGTCTAGCATGATCCAACTATTTTGATATGGGCCCTGCTAATACTTGGAGCTCTTTGTTCGTCTTTCCGATGTTCAAATACAAATTGACGAATTCAGTGATTACTCTTTCACTTTCCTTGAGGATCTGGTTCCTCCAAGCGAAAAGCGACCATACCACCGCTTTCGCCAATCTTTGAATATTCATTGATTTTCTCTGGTAGGCTCGGGAGTCTTAGCGGCGATCGTGGGAGGTGCACTACCCATCTTCCTCGTAAGGCTTGGAGCAGATATTTTTCTACTCCTTCGATAGCCTCTTTTCTTCTTTTGTTTCTGAAGCTTCGACAAAGGGCGTCGACGTGGAAAGAGCTTCCCCACAGACTTTCGAAGACGTCCCCATTGTGACTTGAGTCACAGTAAAATCTGTTGGAGACAGATCTTTTTTCTCTTTGAGGGGATCGGGGTAAGCTATTTCCATAACTCTCTCACCTGCAGCACTTTGAGAGAAGCGTGTTACAGGCTTCTGTTTCTTTGCTCCTTTAGCTGGAATGACCGAAAAGTCCATCGGAGCGATGGGAACTTTCCTCTTTTTACTTGGCTCAATGCCTCGAGAGATCCAAGCTGGTCCTATAGAAGAAGGACCAAGAGACAGAGGAGGGGACAGCCGCAGTAGAAGAGGGGAAAAACGTGGAGACACGTGGCGGCGGCATTGAAAGAATAGCCGAAGAAGTGCCCACGAGAGGAAGGGAAACTGCAGCTGCAGAAGACATAGGAAGGGAAGGGAGCTCGGAGATGAGGGAAGAAATGGAAGAAGACAAATCAGCGAGGAAGGAGAAGATAGACGAAGAGGCGGGGGAAAGAGTAGAAGAAGGGACAGAGGACACGACCAAAGGGGTGGTCGTTTGAGTCACTCGAGGAGGGGAAGGAAGAGAAGAAGAAGGGATAGAAGGGACTTCTGTAGTTGTAGCAGTGCCAACATCCTGAGTGGATGGGCGTATGGGACTATCCTCTGCTGCTTCTTTCTCTGGCGAATCCAGAGTTATTACTTGTTCCGGCTCTGTGGAAGGAGGACTTTCAGGAGTCTCCTCTTGGGTGGTACTAGACTCACCCTCTGCACCTTTGCCTTTTAGCTGCTTCTTGGACCTTGGAGGTGCATTGCCCAATGGGGAGGTTGTGAAATCTACCCCGAGGTAGATCAGCCCGTTCATGCGACACCAGTGCTCTATTCTTCATAGTCTCTTTGACCCTCTCCTCAATTGTTTGAGGAGCCTTGCTCCTGTCAATGGTGGGAAGGGCCAATCATCCCCTTCCGTGTCATTATACACTTTGTCTACTTCGTCTTCCGTGGTTTGGAAGCCTTTGGGGACAATGGCCACTCCGTATTGGATAATTTCCTCCAATGCTAAGCGCGAATGATCCTTTCTTCGAGTTCCACCTCGTGGATGATGTCAATGTAAATATCCTCAATTTGAGGGACATGGATCGGATCAAGCTTAGCCCTTGGCGGCAGCTCCTTGGATCGAAGGTAGGCTGGGGTAGGAAGTCATGTTTCAAATTTAGCAACTCCAGCTCTGCGAACATTTCCTTCGCCTTGTGATAGGAGGAGCATGTGTACCGCCCACCCTGTGAGGGGGAAAGGAGTTCCACCCTTCTTTCTTTTGAGGCATTTCTCATGGTATGTGACCAGCTGCCTTGATAACTCTAGTAGAATCAGCCTAGGTCCAGCATACCTCGGTAGCCTGGTTGGTTCGCCCAAGAAGTTGACCGCCCTTAGATAGGTAAACGTGGGAAGCCCAGGTGAACAGGGCCCCCATTTCTCCACGATTGACACAATGTTTTTGGTCGAGCGACCATGGGTCAGATTTGGCCTCAATAGGCAGATGATGTGATAGAAGAATACATCATTGATTTTGGCGAATTGGGCGATGCTATTCTCCAGCCTCAATTCTGGGATAATGCTCATATATTTTGACATGAGGCCAAATTCCATTTCGTGTTAGGCCCGATAATCCCTCTCGAGCATGCCGCAGCGTAGACCACGTAGGAGTTCATATGGAATACTCTCGTTGTGTTGAATCTGCCTGTATTGTTTGCTTTCGGAAATGGTGTCTTTTATGATTTCCCCAAAGAAAAGCGCTGATCGGGCAAATTTTTATTCATTGTCTCCAAGTACCTCGGATCCATTTATGGAAGTAGTGGGCGTCGAGAAGCTTCAAAGACTCATTCGGAAAGTGATAGTATCACTAAGTTCTTCCGAAATCACTGCGGTGGATGGTGCAGGGCCACCGTGTTACCACCTTCTTATTCTTTAAGTATACCTCGTTCATCATTTGCATACACCGGTCTTCATTGTCTTCCCAGGGCCTTGATGCACTCCTATTGGCTGACGGCCACAAAGTGCCAATGGTGAGGGATGCCAAGTATCATCTCAAAATGACGGGTAGTGAGGTTTATAACTACCTCGCCCTTGCTGTTTTCGACACATCGTGTGTCCTTGTTATAAGACTGAGCAATCACCATCATGAATTCGTTGTTAGCTGTGCTGACGGGATTCCTCCGGTGAAGTGTAGGGCACTGCCTATCAATTTGTCCATCCATGGACTTCTTGTAACTTTCTGAGTCCTAACCCAGAATTCCTCCATGTCAATGTGACCCAATTCTGAGTCTCTGACATCCATACTGCACTCAGCCTGTGATTCGGGCATCCTGACCCTCTGATATTTGTATTTCATCTCTTCTTCTGTCAGCTTAGCCTTTCCTCTTGGTTTGGTGGGTTTCTTGCTTGACGTAGACATGTGTTCTTTCGAACTCAGTTGCTGATCTGCATGAAGAAGAAGTGAGACCCAATCCACAAAAGTTGAATTAGTCATTTGATCTTCCATTGGAATGCTAGCAGAAGAAAGAGTTAGAGATTTTAAGGCTTAGGGCGCAGGGCACATGAAAATTGCATGTTACAGGCCAAATGGATAAGGCGCACAGAAAAAGAGTGTTGCAGAGGTTATACTGGCGCCAAAGGCGCATGGCGCACGGATGTAGCAGATTGCATTTTATAGCAGGGCGCATGAAAATTGTGTGTTACATTGGGATTCGGTGCGCCCTTTGGCACATGGATGGATCGTGTAACATGGACTTTTCGTGCGCCAAAAGGGTTTACAAAACATCATGTTACTGCAATCGGGGGTGCGCCCGCGCCTTTATAGCTTTATACTTGCGCGAATAAGGCTTGTGTTGCATGGAAGCTGGGTGCGCCCTTTGGCGCATGGAAACGGGATGTAACATGGATAAATGGTGCGCCAAAGGCTTTTAAGGGGGCGCGGGATCGACACTTGTAGCATGCGAGAAAGGCGCGCCTTGAGGGCGCATGAGTTCTAGATGCAGCATGACAAATGGGTGCGCCATTGGCGCGGGTTTAGATCATGTAACAGGGCGGGTAGATGCGCCAAAGGGGCGCAACTATTTTTAGTGTAACAAGGCGCACCCGGTCACTGGCGCCCATGACGAACTAAATTCATAGCTCAAACCTTTTCTTTCTTTCTTCCATTTCAAAGGTTGCTTGGACATATAAGGTTTAATAAAAGATTTTCAGACCAAGCCTTTTCAAAACAACACTCTTTACCAGCAGATCTGGAAAGAGGGAGGGAAGGAGGAGGAAAAGAAGAAAATGAGACAGGACAACACAGGGGGGGAGCTAGCTTAATCATAATCTCATTTTAAAACCGGCCAGCAAGCCAAAACACAGACCAAGAACACTCAAAGAACCGAAAGCACAAAACGGAAAAGAGGGAGAACCTCTCACCTTGGATATATAGCAAAAGTTTGGAGAGCGGGTCCACAGGGCGATGAAAAGCGGAGCGCGGGCGACAAGTCGAGTAACGATCACGTGCTTTGCAAAAGAATGAAAATGACATTGGGCGCGCACGTATATTTATAGAAAAACTGGTCATCAATGTGCCAACCACTTTTGAAATGGCGCATGAAAGTTGCTGTCGACAGGGGAAAGCGTGCGCCCTTTGGCGCACCAAAACTTTGTGTTGCAGCGAGATTATGTGTGCCCTTTGGCGCACCGAAAAGTGGAGCAACAAAAGCAATGTCAACAATAAGGCGCATGCGCCTTGGCGCACGCAAAAGAGACTCAACATCCTTTGGCGCACCGAAAGACGTGCTAACATGGAAAACCATGCGCCAAAGGCTTTTAAGTGGGCGCACCAAAACTTTGTGTTGCAAGGCAAATCCATGCGCCCAGCCAAAAAAGGCTCAAAAAGACTAAGTTCGAAAACTAGATTTCCCGGGAAGGGATTTTAAAACGTTTCGAACGCGGGGGATCCCTAACGAGGGATCGGAACAAAATTTTCGGTATGGTTATCGGTAAAATTGCCCTTGTCAATTTTACGGGATAACAGGAAGAAGCCAATGGTGGTATTGCAAGATGACATTATGTAGGTGATCGACTACTGCCGGAAGATCCTACTTGTTGGATTATGGTGGGAGAAATTGTATAAGGACTATAAAGAATATTGTAAGGCGTGTGATCATTGTCAATGCCTAAGAAAACTAGAGAAAAGAGGCGAGATGCCTTTGTGACCCATTACCGATGCCAAACCATTTGAGAAATGGGCCATTGACTTTTTAGGACCTATTTTTCCAGCTACGTGTAGGATTGGGTCATGATATATCATTACTTGGACCGATTATCTCACACGGTGGGTAGAATAAACACCTACAAAGGACTCGTACATCAGCTTTAGTAGCTAGGTTTCTATGGGAGAATGTTCTTACAAGATATGGATGTCCTTTAAGATTGACAAGTGATAGGGGTACACACTTTTGAATGAGACAATTAGAATCCTATTAGATGAGTTTATGGTTGCACACCATAAAAATACACCCTATCATCCTTAGGAAAATGGAACTACTGAGGCTTTCAACAAAATTTTGAGCCAAACTTTGACAAAAATTTGTGATGTTGGGAGAAAGGATTGGGATGATAAAGTGTCGGTTGTTCTTTGGGCATATAGAACAACTTATAAGAGATTGAACAAAGCCACACCATTTCAGTTGGTGTTTGGCACAAAAGTCATTCTCCCTATAGAATTTATGTTACCTTATTTGTGCATTGCACGCTGGAGGTATAGCTGATGAACAGGCTTTAGAAGAGCATATCAAGAAGATGATTCAACTTTGGATGAACGATGAGCCATATCAAAATGGAGTCGAAGCGAGAAAAAAGCCGAGCGAAAGCATGGCATGACAAAAACATAAGGGATAAGAAGTTTGAGATTGGACAAATGGTACTTCTTTATGACTCAAATTTCTTGCACCATCTAGGAAAGCTCAAAGTACATTGGTTGGGGTCGTATGTCATCACTTACATACTTGAATCCAGTGCTTGCCAGTTAGAAGCACTTGATGGAACACATACCCGGTTAATTTAACGGGGAGTAGGTTGAAGCCCTTGATAAATAAAGTCTTCTTGGTGTTTGTAATAAGGTAGTGTTGCCATTTAGATTAGGTTTTCAATTATGTATTTCCTTAATGTATTTCATTCATTGTCACTATGCTTTTTCAATTTAGTTATTGTTCTTGTGTAATAAGCACGCTTGCGCGCATGAAGCTACTTATCATGTGAATAATGTTTATGCGTAGAGGATTGCACATAATGTTAGTGTGGGGTGGTTGTAGTTATCCAAGTAAGATGCTACGGGAATTGAAAGGTGAAAGGAATAAGTTTGCTATAGGTGTGCCTCAAGTTAAAAGAATATTGCTTTTCAAAGTGACCAAGGATGGAGATGAATGAAAGGACAATATAACACAAGGTAAGTCGGGCCATGATAACTACCAGAGAAGGTACAATGACGAGGTACTGGGCACATGGGCATGTCTTGAAGAGAAGTCTCAGTGACCGAGAGGGTAGAAAGGGGCACTAAAAGGTTATAAATGGGGCGCGAAGATGTACTGATGCGGAAAGAATGAATTTGGTCAATGAATGAGGGGATATTTGGTAGGTGAAGGAGCAATAAATACATCAAAATTTGAAAAAAATTTATATAAGGATGGAATGCGATTCATTTTTACCATTGTGACTAAGAGTATTTGAGGAAAGATCCAAGTGTGAAGAGCCGAGTGATCAGGTTAAGGTGCGAAGGGTGTGAAACCAAGCGTGACAACCAGATCTGTGTGAAAAGAAGCTTGCGTCCCCGGTGGTGAAGGGTTTGAGCGAAGCAGGGAGATAGAAAGGAGTTAGGACACAAAGTTTCCACCTAGGGAATGATTGAATCAAGATAGGGTTTGATTCACAAAGTTGCAGAGTTAAAGAGGAGACATTTACAAGGTAAAAATGACACCTAAGAAGGCATCTACAGTAGCAACAAAAGGAAAGAAGAAGGTGGTCGTCGAGGAGGAAGAGATGGCACCCGAAAGTGATTTTTCAGAAATGCAATATCCAAAAGGAGTCATCATCGGCTAGGAATGGGATTCACCCATCAGAAAGAGAAAAGTAAGTGAATACAATCACAGGACCGCGAAGAACAAGAAGGAGCTTGATTCCTTGCTCACTGCTAGGACGAACAAGTGTATGACGGATGACATGCCAGTTTATGATGATGTAGGTGAGAAGCTTCTAAAGAGAATTGGGGTCTACTAATTATATGAGCTTCCATATTTCGGGAAGTATGAGCCCTTGTATTAGTGGCTCATGAGCAGAGTGCACGAGGACTTCTACTTTGTAGGACGCAGAGTTAGAATCTCATTATGCTTATCTCATCAGTTACATGTTTAAAGGCCACAAGAGAGGACATAAAAAGTGATCTCACAGATAAAGCTGCAATTTTAAAGACTAGAAAGGATTTGGGATACACAAGGGTCCGCACGGTATGGATATAGAAAAATTGAAGAATTGTTTGGTTGTCTGTTGCAGCACACACCTTATTACAAAGTTGAATGATCAGGAGCGGTGGTCACAGGTAAATACTATGTGGTTACACGTTGCGCATAAGATGTCAGAAGGGATAATCTACAACATTGCAAGCTATATTACAGAACAAGTAGTCAAAGAAGCATGCACAGGAGGGAAGATCAGCTTTGGAGTCTGTTCTAATATCACTTTAGGTATTCATGGAAATTGGAGTACCGGATGGGTGAAGGAAAAATTATGGGAATACCCCATGGAGAACAAGTCACCAGCTGAGAGGTTCAACAAGTACCTATGTAAAGGGGCCATGACAGATGACGTAAAGCAAAGGGTAGAGAAATGGTATGACAGGCTCCACGACATTTGGGGAAGAGTGGTGCATCCCAAAGGACCTACCATCAGTAGTAGGGAAACAAGTTTAATTTGTTGTATATCAGCATTTCTACATTGCACACTTCCCAATGAAAGATGGAGTCTGGAGCCCTTGGTGTAAATTGCCTTACGCATTCACTACAAGGTATTTCCAAGCATCTGCTCACGATTTATAGACACGCACCGACCGGTATTTAATACGAGATAAGGTATACTACGACTACCATACATTGAGGAAGAAGTATGTGTATCCTGGAATAAGTGCTTATACCGAGGATCATTTCATATGTGTTGAATATTAAACCAATAAGTCTAGTTTGCAGTAGCGAGATGTAGGGGAAACATTAGTGTATCTTCAGCTGAAGCCAAAGATGGAGAATAACAAGTATGTGGAAGGTGAGTTTGCACTTCCAACACCACCAAAGGGAAAGCATACAATGGAGAACATCCCATCGACTAAGCCTGAGCCAATTGAAGTGGAGGATGAGGAGGAGGAGCACGAAGATAGTGGTGGTTTAGAGCATAGATGTAGGAGACATCCTACAAATAAGGGTGAAGCTAAGCGCACCATTATACCACCTCGCCACAAGAGGGGGATGATGAGGACTTGAATGCGGTTCAAGGGGCATACATTTAAGAGGGTGTTTAGGAGAATAAGGACCCGATGTGCTACTCCAACCAATATGCGCAGATCACCCATACTCTCTCCACAAGTGGAGGTAATCATGCAAAGAAGGAGGAAAATGTAGTTAAAAGAGGATGTGGAAGAGTCGGAGGAAGCACGCCTAATTCTCCTACACTTCGGAGAACATAGAAGAATAGGGCGAGGAATCAAAGGAAAAAGAAGAGGATGAGAAAATACCGGAGGATCTAGCGGCGAGACTGCTCAAGACATGGAGACAAAAGTCCCAAATTTGGAAGCTAAATTTCCTAAACATAAACGGTATAGAAGAAAAAGTGGAGAGCACATTCCACCAGCCATGGGGTATGCGAGAGGATGCAGGAAAAAAATTTCTCATACACGCTTCCAAAGCATGATAGAATAGAAGGATTTATTTGGTTGGGAGCTAATGGATGAGGATATGGCGACTATGCGCACTCGAAAGAAACTATCATGGTCAATGCACACCCACATGGATGAATCTGACTTTGATGTATGCAAAGATTCATGCGTTTCAAGATGGCTAACGAAGGCACCATAGACCAGGACACATGACAGTAAAGCCTACTATCATGTTAGATGAATAGGTAAGCAACACATTGGTGAAGGTTTCTGTTGAAGTTGCTAGAAGAAACATGGACAAAGCTGCAACAATCAAAGCACTGTGCGAGGAGCTGAAGACAAAGGATGCAAAGATAGCACACATAATGCAAGAGAGGGACTTTGTGTAGAAGAAAAATGAAGTATTTATCAACATCGTAGAGGATATTGGGGATAATGTCATTAGAGCAAGGCCACACTTGGAGGCCAAGGTACCACAAACATTTCCTTGATACACTATGTAGGAAAGTTGGTGGACTTGGTACTTGAAGATGAACCTCTGCGCATGCCAATGCCAAGGAGCTCAGAGCAAGATGTCGAATGAGAGAAAGCATCAGTGATGCGAAAGATTGCATCTTATGAAGGGATGTTGTGCGCTACAAGAATTATTGAAGAAAGCAAACCGAGCTTTGAACATCTGCACACCCCAGAAGAACTTACTAATATAAAGACCTTGGAAGCAAGCAATGAGGTCCAAAGAGCCATGAAAGACAAAACATTGGGCCACGTAGAAATATTGTCAATAGTTAGACAAAAATGTGAGGCCTTGGCGTGCAGCAAAAAGAGCCACACAAGACTCGCTTTAGACAAGCTTGGGAAGCTAGTTGCATAGAAGATGGATCTTTTAGAAGGAAGAATGACATCAATGTCCAACATTGTGTTGGTTCTGCAGAATGAGAAAGGAGAGATTACGAGGGATGAGTTAGAATCCATTGTTGTGGACATCCCAGAAAAAGTAGAACAAGCACTCGTTGAATGGCAAGTTTTAGGGGCCGAAATAAATGAGGAATATCCGAGTTGATACCTCAAACCCGATACATAGGGGCTGCCTCATAACCTCATAAAAATTATTTATTTATCTACATTCTTTCATTCTTATTCTTTTCATTATTCTATTCTTTACTTCAATTTTTGGAGATACCCATTATCGGGACGACAATGAGATTAGTGTGGGGTAATGTTGATCAAAGAATACTTATCAAAGATCACACAAGGATTTCACGCGGAGAGAAGGCTAGGATCGGGGGCGGAAGGACGGGGAGGGACCCGTGTGTGGAAGAAAAGTTTAGATTTCAAGACTTAGTCGATTTCGAGCATGAAGATTTATTTTTAGAAGATGGCGTATGGAACACACCAACGATGCGAGACGTGTGCACCATGCATTGTCTATCTTTGAAGGATCAAATCAAAGTGTTTTACATGAAGACGAGCTAATGATAGGATTGACACTTGATTAAGCTGTAAGAGATCTATAAATAGCACACTAGCATGTGTGGTTATGATTGTAAACGGTGCATAGATATTAATAGCATGCAGCCTATTATTTCGGAATGGATAAGTGGTGAAGGGAAAGTCCCCACCCTATATATATGTAGTGAATTACCCGGTAGAGAGACGATGGCTATAGATAGATAGATACGAGAGGAGGTGAGATAGAGGTATAGAGATACATGTATTGGTATAGATTGACACTAATGTAAGGAGATTCTGTGTTTATTAATAAATGGAAGATATTGGCTGAATCTAAGTGTCATTCCTGTGTGTAATTGAGTGGTGCATGTTATTGATTCAATCATGATTACTATTTAAAGTTTGTTCTTCCGTAATTACGATAATGGTATGCATTGTAGAATGATGGATTAGTTATGGATCCATATGTTTCTTTCTTCATCATGCTAACATCCTCACTACAAGAACCCTAAAGAGGGACCCGGTACCTTTGTGTGCTTCGGGTGGCGCTCGATCTAGGGTGAGTGATTTTCCAGCCGGCCGGGGTGTTATCTCGTGAATTCTAGGTTGCATCGAGATATGTTCAAAAATGACCATGAATTTATGAAAAAGAAATAAGATCAAGAGGATCAAAATCCCCAAAGTATTTAAGTAGAAACAAGGTTATAAGATGGATAAACACAAGGAATAATCACTCCAGTTCAAAACACAAAGCCAATCTACAAGGAAATACTCCTTATGCAAAATGTGTGTCAAAGGTAGGTTGGTGTAAAATTATCAACATAATGTCACCACTTATGCCAAGTTCAAAAATGAACAAGATGTAAGAAATAACAAAAGGTTGATATGATTTCCAAACAAGGTATACTAAAAGCAAGTTTAAGTCCAACCAAGACCTAAATCTCAAAAAAAAAGTGGAAGTTACGAATATGAATGATGCAACAATACCACTAAGATACGTTAACCAAAATTTATGGAAAAGTAAGGTATTAGTATCGAAATAATATTAATACGATGTGCACAAAGGTAACAACAACACCTTTCAAAATTGAGGTAATGTTTGAAAGAAAACTAAGGCTAGAGTATACCAAGGAATTTTTATAATGCACGTAGCATAATATTACAATCTAAACACTTAGGTCAATTTTGCAAGAAACAAGATGTAAGTATCGAAATTATTGCGATATGATACAAACAAGATAACAATTCAAAGGAGAATCAAGTGATGAACCAAGCCTAACTATGATGACGATCTTGATGTGGGTATCAAGATCAAAATGACCATGAATGATATGAAAACATTCCCACACACTTTAGATGTTTAACAACCCGGTTGCAAACATGGATGAGCGTAAATGGACATAAAATTGGTGACACAATCAATTGGCAATACATGTGTGGTCACTCTTATTTTGATCAACAAAGTGTCAAAAGAAAGCGAAGGAAGTAGTACAAGTGAGGATGAAAAATGTTGGCCTCACTTTGATAGAGTTTCACCTCGCCTTAGGGTGAGTGAAAAACTAAGAAAAATTAATGCTTCACACGTTTCGTGATGAATGATGGCTCTTTACAACAACAATTTGGTCAAGTTGGCTCCAAATACTGAATGGATTTCCTAGGTGGTTCACTCAACTAGGTGTCACAAGTTATCTAGATGTGAGCTCAATTTACCAAGAAAGTTGCATTGACTAGTCTTGGGTTATCTCAGCTTTACTTTACCCCCTTCAAGTACAGTGAGCAATTAATGCGTTCATCGTGTACTCTCACTGGGGTCACGATATAGATAACTTTGACGTTAAATATCATAAAGGTAAAACTAGTCAAGTAGGTGTGCGGAGAACTTCTGTTTCATACACAAGGTTCCCTCTTGTGTGGACTAATTTAGGGTTCTTATGACCACCCCCATTGTTGTAGCTTAAGGCTTATTCCAAAGGGGTTATGTCTAGTTAAGCGGATGGGGCGTACCCTTATCTGAACTAAATATATTGTTATGAATGTGGTGTGTTTTTAATATTTTATTCTTAATGTGGTTTAGTTGTACACCATTTGGGAACTTGCATCAAATTGCATTAGTATTTTGTTTCGATCCTGGTTCTTTAGCAAGCGTATTTATGTCCTGCATTCAAAGTTTAGTAGTTTTCTAAGAAAATCACATTATTTGAAAGAGGATTAAGAGTTTATTTTGATTCTCAAGATCATCCAAGGATGCAAGAGAAGATCATACAAAAAAATCCAACTAAAAAGTAAAGGAAAACTTTACAATTAATGAATCATACAAAAATCTTGATAAATGTTCATTCCTTAAGTAAAATGAATAATCAAATTTTCAAGTTAATCTATATGTTAAAAATATAGAGATCAAAGTTGTTTTTGATTTTCAAGATCAGAAAAATGTGCAAGATAAGAGAATACACAAGATTTTTTCTAAATCAAGTAAACTATGTAAATACAACATTCATCAAAACATTAGACATGTTAGAAAATGACCAGTTTTACAATAAAGGAAAAACCTACAATTTTTTTAATTATAAATCTTGAATTTATGTTATAATTTCATAGTTCACTTCAATACCTTTCCAACACAAAATAAATGGAGTCATTTTGAGTTCGGGAGCAAAAGTTATCGCCTCCGGAAGATGGGTTACGCATATGCTCTTATGCTCACGGGTATGCACTTAACATGTACCCAAAAATATTTAAAAAAACGTCCCTCAATCTGTAAAAAAGTCAAATTTTTCCAACCAAGATTCAATTTTGACAACAACCCATCACATTAATATATGAATAGAATAATCAACGCTATCAAACATTAACATTCACAATAAAAAACTTAACATTTTCAAGAAATTGACAAAACTAGCATGTAGAATGTTGAAAAAGTAAGCTCTAAAAATGAAAACATGGAGAAATCTTGAAATTTTCTCACCAAGATTCAATTTTGACAGCAATCCACCACATTGATATGTAAATAGAATACTCAGCACTATCAAACACTAAATTACATGCTCAAAAATTTAAGATTTTCAAGAAATTGACAAAACTAGCATGTAAAATGTTGAAAAAGTAAGCTCTAAAAATGAAAACATGGAGAAATATTGAAATTTTCCCATCAAGATCCAATTTTGATAGCACTTCACCTCCTTTATACCTACAAGGAAGACTCAACACATGCAAAATCAACAAAACAAGTTAATAAAAATAAGTTATGTCAATATATGTAAAAAGAGGGTTAGTAACCAAAATTGAAACTTAACTAAAAAAACTTGAAATTAAGTGCAAAGGACAATGGAGTAAGTCCCACCGGGCATGCCAAATGTGCTCATGTATAATTAACTAAGCTATAAATTGAAACTAATATCTACATAGCTTCAAAATCAAATACTAATTAAACAATGAACCATCAAGATAAGAGCTTAAAGGAAATGCTTCTTCAATGCATAAATGAAATTACATGCTAAGTTATTTCCTACTCTCTATGATTGCTAACTTAAACTATAAATCTATGAAGAACATAAGTAATAAAATGGGATTGTTACTTGATCTCAAGGATTGAGAATGAAATATCGCCAAAAATGGCTATAAGGTCATTTTGGATCTTCCCATATTACTCAATTTTGAGTGAAAGGATGCAAGATGGAGAAGTTATTTCCAAAAAAAGAGAATGGCTCAAGATCAAAATGCTTATAGTTTTCACTATTCAAAGTATGGTGCAAGAAGAAAGGTAAGAATAAGGGTTCTTTATATATATTACGAAGAGGAAAGACTAGAAAATTGATGAATGTGGGATAAAGGTAAAACAAGATTAGGAATGGATAAGGTTGCTTTATAAAAGACAATCTTGATTTATAAGAGTTTAATTTGTCATTAGTAAGTCATGGGAGTTGGTGGATGTTTTAATTAATCAAAGGTGATTAATTAATAGGTAGGGGTAAGCTTATAAAGCTAATTAGAGGAAAATTAGTATGATTTGCGGGATGTAAGAGAGAGAATTTGATCCAATAAATAGTAATTTATTGATTTAGAGTTGCGAGCATAATTAATTAATAATAAATAACTAACCCAAGTAGAAGTGGGTATTAATTAACGAAAGGTCGTTAATCGACATCCTTAATGACAAGACGACTAATTAATTAATGAAAGGTTGTTAATTAACGAATATGAAAAGGAATGTTAGCTAATCGGTAGAAAAGTGCTAATTATTAAGGAAATTATGAGAAACAGGATAATTAGTGCAATCTTAACATTAAAGCCTATGTAAGCAGATTTTAGGTGTCTACACAATGTGATGTTGAACCTTAGTTTCTCTAAGAAATTTTCAATACTTCTTATTGTTTTGGAAAAATGTGATGAAAAAGTAATACGATAACAAATTGAACTTGCCCCACTCCTAACCCGACGCCAATTTGGTAAGATGTGAGGGATCACCACCAAGATCTAGAAGGGACACAAGTTATACCAATTTTTTAAATATTAGTGATGAGAGAAAGACAAGGATTTGGCAAAAACCAAATTGAGAACCTACGACCTCATTCTACTCAAGTTTGCTACATAGTTTAAAATGTGAATTGCTTTCTAGTTTATCTAGACTTAGATCCATAGATGGAAACTTGGTTGAAAAATTTGGTTTAAGGTTTTAAACCCTCTTGGAATTTGGACATCTAACTCACTTTGTTTTGGATTTATGATTTTACAACATATTTTATTGAATGAAATACTTTTAATTTTCTAATTTGGTGAATAGACCCCCTACACCTTGCTCCATGCTACCAGTAGGAAGTATGGGCTCATCACCAAGGAAAATGCATTAGTGAGTAAGGGAACTTCTATCATTTCCCAACCCCACGCCACTAGTAAGAGGCGCGAGCTCAACACTGAAGGTTGGTGGGGTAAAGAAATGTGTAAATAAATTTTTTATTGATTTGCATTTGACATATATATCTAGGTAAAATGTTTAGAATGCTCTTATTTCAAACGAGGTGTATATGGGATAGATGTGACACCATGATGCTTCTAGAACAGACTATAGGAAAAGACACCTAATCTAGAAGAAAAATATGAGTATAACCAATTATGCAGTCCTTGGTATGGTTATTGTCAAAGCTTTGTCTTATCTTGTTTGAATTGATGAAATGATTTAGAAACGATTAATGATATTATGAAAATTTGAAGAGATATGATTTGAATGTTTTGCCAATATGTTCAGAAGTTTTAAGGAATTGTTGTAAGAATAATTCCCTTGATTACAAACTTTACGAAATGGTGGCATATGAGAATGCAATGCGAGATGCAATAATATACATGTGGAAATGCAGGTGAATCATGCATAATACCTTTTAATATGAAAAGATTTGTGATTCACCAAACTCCTCCATTTTTAGTGTACATAGGTAAAATTCCCCATTTTTATAGTTTGTTATTACTCAATGTGGACCCAACCACTTGGGCATGATTTTCCTTCCTTCACCAGTATTTTTTTCTATTCAGATGTCAAGTCTTAAAACCAAATCTCCCTGGCATATCTCACACTCGTAAACTTTCTTATTATACTGTCGAGCCATATGGTTATCATAAATACTATGTCATTGCTCAAAGCATTGAGGCGAGCTTCATCGAGGCTTACTAAGTTAGAGAGTTGCGCCTCTCGATATCCTTCTTCTCTAAAAATTCCTTGTAATGAGATGTGGAGATTAGGTATTTCAACTTCGATTGGTAAAATTACTTCGCACCAAATACCAAAGAAAAGGGGGTTTCCCATATTGGCGTTCTTCTTGATGTTTGATAGGCCCGCTGATGGTAGAAATAGATTTAAATGTCAATCTCATTTGTTCTCCTTGACAGTTTTAAGGAGAATGGACTTTAATATCTTGTTAGTAGCCTCAGCTTGTCCATTAGCCTTGAGGGTAATAGAGAGAAGCCATGTGGTGATTTATTTTGAACTTTTCACATAGTTCACGCACTTCCTCATTTTTGAAAGACGTGCCATTATAAGAAATAATGACTTGTG
This sequence comes from Taxus wallichiana var. yunnanensis, assembly GCA_018340775.1. Lineage (NCBI taxonomy): Eukaryota > Viridiplantae > Streptophyta > Pinopsida > Cupressales > Taxaceae > Taxus > Taxus wallichiana. Next base: position 493,222,953 of record CM031243.1, on the reverse strand, counting down.
GGACTCCGTACCTACAAATAATTTGGTTCAAAATGAACTTAGCAATTACACATCCTGGTATAATGGTAAGAGGCATGACCTCTACCCACTTAGTGAAATATTTTGTGGTCGTGATTATGAAGTTATGGCTATCTATTGATGAGGGAGAAAACTTCCCTATCAAATCTAGACCCCACATGGAAAAGGGCCATGGTGTTGCAATTGGTGATAGAGTTTGTGATAGTATGTGGATCTCATCGAGAGAAATCTTGGCATTTATGGCACTCAAGCACAAACTCCACCACATCATGTTCTAACGTGGGCTAGAAGTAGCCCATCCGATGTATTTTTGAGTGGTAGCATGACCTCCAAAGTGGCCTCCACACACTCCATTATGGGATTCATAGAGAATATTTTTAGACTCCTCTTCATCAACACATCTAAGAAACATTTCGTCAAAGGCTCTTCGATAGAGCACATGTTCTATGATCACGTACTTAGCAGATTTGATGTGTAGCCATCTTCTTTGTTGTGATGTTTCCCCTTCAGGGTATGCATGGTCCACAATGAAATTAATAATATCAGTATACCACGAGACATGTAGAGATGGGGGGTTTAGTTTCAACATAATATATGCACTCATCAGGGAAATCCATATTAACTAAATCACCTCCATCTAATGGGTTATCAGCTAACTAGTTTGCGATGATTTTTCCTTTGACAGACTTTTGGTTAACAAACGTCAGCTCAAATTCACCCATTAGAGTTATGAAATGTCCATCTTCTTGGATAATGACCCTTGTGTTAGAAACATTCGTAAATGATCAATCTTGATGATAACCCTCATTTCTTGGTTAAGCATATAGTGCCTTAACCATTTTGTTGTGAAAACTATAGTAAGGAATTCTTTCTCTCGCTTTACGTATAGCATTTCTCATAGTCGAGCAACATTCGACTAATAAAATAGACAACATGCTCTTGTTTTTCATCATCCTCTTGAGCTAGCATGCAAGCTAATGAGATGTCTATAGCTCATGAGTAGAGAATAAGAGGGTGATCTGATTTAGGAGGCATGAGCGTGGGAGGTGATAGTAAGAATTGTTTGACTGAATCAAATGCCTCATTGAATTCTTCTGTCTAAGTATCGTAGCGATATGTTTTCAATAGGTTATTTATTGGATGTATGGTGAAGGTTAAGTCAAGAATAAACCTTTAGATTGCACCAATATTTCTGAGGAAATACCTAATGCCAAACTCATCTGATGGTGGAACCATCTAAATAACTACTCATATTTTGGCTAGGTCTACATCAATCCCTCTTGAAGAGATGATATATCCCATTAGCTTCCCTCCCATCACACCGAACACATTTTTTAGGATTTAGTGTAACATCGTACTCGATTAGATGAGAGAGGATGATGTGAAGTATCTCAGGATGATCACTTCATTTTCTGGCCTTAGCTAGTAGGTCATCAACGTAGGATTCCACAATCTTATGAATAAGATCATGGAATATGTAAGTCATCGCCCATTGGTATGTGGCACCAACATTCTTGAGACCAAACAACATGACTGCATAACATTAGCTTCCCGAGGAGTGATAAATGTGGTCTTTGTCTGATCTTCCTCAGAGATCCTAATTTGGTTGTACCTAGAAAAACCATCTATGAGGAACAATGGCTCATAGCCGAGTTGTTGCATCAACAATGAAATCAATGGATGGGAGTGGGAAATAATCCTTGGGACATGCCTTGTTGATATCCTGAAAGTCAATGTAAATGTAGATATTTCCATTATTTTTAAGAACAGGGACGATGTTGGATACCCACATTGAGTAATCAACTAGTTTAATGAACCCCACTTGTAGGAGTTTCATCACTTCCTCTTTGACCATCAAAGCCACCTTTGGTTTCATTTGCCTAGATTTTTTTTTCACGGGCTTTGCATCGATTTCGTTACTTAAGTTGTGAACTCCCACATGAGGAGAAATTCCTATCATTTATGTGTAATTGAATGCAAAGGCTTTCGAATGCTCTTTAAGTATTTTTGTATGTATTTCTATTTCCTCAGGGGTGAGCGAAGAGCCTAGCTTCATAATTTTTGGATCTTCTTCCATCCCGATGTTAATATCAATTGTCCTTCGATCAAATAAGTGTTACATTCTTCAAAATCGAGTGGGGAAAAAGGTAATTCAATCCCCCTCCTCTTTTACCTCATAAATTTCAAGGCCATCGAGGAGTAACAATCCATCGTATGATCTCCAAAATAGGTTGACTAGTGAGGAGCGAGATAAAATCCTCTCTTATGGTGTCTGCAGGATGCAAATCCGTGTAAGCATTAAGATACCCCAAACTAGCCTCATTGTTTTATGCATAGTCTAGGGTTTCAAGCTCATTCTCGACCTCAACGTATGATAGGATTGGGCTTGTTAACACTTTACGCACTAAGGGTTTTGCACGAACCGAGACGGTGAAGTTGTCTTCTTCTAACTCCTTACTCAGACAAAAGTGAGAAGCATATGTTGCTATGAAATATGAGATAATATTTTTTTCTCATGGAATGGATTTAATTGAGATGAAGTCAAAACCCTTTATCAGATTAAGCACCACATTTTTATAGAGTTGGAGGTGTTCCACTCTAGTCTCATATACTTCTAAAACTTGATTGGCTACTAGTTGAGAATCAACCATTACTCTAATATTAAGAGTACCCATCCTTTTGGCTACTATGAGACCAAGAAGGAGAGCCTCGTACTTAACACCATTGTTCATGCATTTGAAATCTAGTTTGAAAGCGAAAGGCATGACCTTCCCTTCTGGAGAAGTAAGGATCACACTTGCTCCAACTCCAAAGTGACACTCGGCTCCGTAAAAGTGAAGGGTCCAACAATTACTTGGGAAGATCAACATTGGATCATCTTTTGTATCCTCTTCCTTTGCTTCAAACTTCCACCATGCTTACCGCATCGGTGACAGAGACTCGAGTCCTGGGAATGTCCTATTCCCATGGAATCAAATGAAAGGAGAATGGGTAAATCATTCTCCAATAGCTCAACAATCTTAGATATGGTTTTTATGGATACTATTTCTATGATGACAGACTCATCCTCAACCACGGGGATACCCTCGATTAAGCCAATAGTCTTTAACTTTATCATAGGAACTAGTTTTATTTTGGGCGCCCGAACTTGCTAGTTTGTTTAATTGGTTCATGAGGAGTTAAGATTTAGAATGTACACCTAGTATTTTCTTTAGATTAGGTAGGTTTATGTCAAAGGGCTTTGGGTCACCTTTTGCAATGAATACTTTCCCCAAGTGTAGGAATCTTACTTCTTGAAACAAAGTGGAGGGAATTTCCTTCATGCGGTATATCCAAGGATGACCAAGAGGCATAATATAGTTGGTTTCCTAATATATAATATAAAAATTTGTGAGGATCATCTTCAGTTCCAAAGTGACTATAAGGGCTATTGTTCTTATTGACGTTTCATTGAGGCTATCATAACCTCTTACCGTGTTTCTTGTTGAAGAGTAGTTAGCCTCTCCATAACCTAACTTTTGAAGAAAAGATAAAGGGACAATCTTTATTATTGCCTTGTCATCAATCATAGTGTGCTTTACATAGTTATTATAGATCCAAACCTGAAAATATAGAGCGGGATTTCCTTTACGCGTTATCTCAACATCAGTGGGCATCTTACTAATGTCAAATAAAAATCCAACATCTCTTTCTGGCTTCCCGAGAGGATAAACATCAAAATATATATGGTTTATATACACCTCTCAAGGAGGAGTGACCTTGATTAATTTTCCAAGACCCAATGCTTCTAACAAAGAAAATCTATGAGCAAGGGAGTTCTTCAACAAGTCCAAGAAGGAGATGTGAGAAAAGGTCTTCGTAAGGTCACTAATCAAGTCATAAGCTCCTACTGGCTTTCCAAGCATCTCGAAATGTCATCTCTGTTATCAATGGGTAAATCCTAATAGGCTGCGAGGAATAATCTTTAGTTATAGTGGTAGCATTTATCTAGGGCTCAATCTCTAGCTCTCTGAGACCCTGTTATCTTAGTTTGTTGATGGTCATCCTTAGCTTCATGATCATTACTTCCTACCATGACACCCTTGTTTGATCCATTGGGGTCTAGCTTACCATTATTGGGATGTGTTGGGAGAGGGTCATTGATGATCCTAAGTGGAACATTTTGGGGATACAGGCCCGTGTAAGTATTCTAGGTAGGTGCCATAGGATTTCCCAAAAACATATCAACAAAGAGCTCTCTTTGGTCTTCGGGTAAGTGTTTTAGAAACTTGTTTCAATCCCGGGGTTTTGGTATCATGCCCTCGGACCTATAGAAACCATAATAAAGGTCGGGGATCGTAATCCCGAGGCCTTTGATTGGCGTTTTGTTGTGGCTCAAAGTTTTTATTATTGTTTTGATGTTGGTTATTATAGTTGAAATTGGGAGGTTGTTGCCCTTGATTTGGATATCCATTAGGATACTAGTTAGAGCCTTGAGGCTGGACTTGTTGTTATTGTTGTTGTGTTTTTATTGTTGTGGGCAATCAAAATCCACTACATTAATCATGGAAGAGAAAGTGTTGCTCCTTTTATTTTTACCGTTATTTGTGTTGTTAGCGTTATTTTTATTTGGGGTAAACAACGTTGGATTTATTCACTTAATCGGTAACACCATCTATTGTAGCACCACATTTTTTATTGAGGATTTTAGGTCCTTGGTTGTTATTTTTATTGTTTGGGTAACTTGAGTTACCTTTATTGGGAGTGACCAACCTCCCATTAAAACCATAGGTCTTGAGACCATTGCCTATTGTTGCTTGATCTATTCGAAGAGCACCCTCTAGCACATCTTCGTAGCTTCTAAGTGGAAACTTCTAGACCTCCTCATTCATTTATCACATAAGAGAATGAAGAAATAAGTCCATGAGCTGTTTGATCCATATTAGGCATGCTTTCCGAAGAGTAAAGGACTTGCCACCATCTCTAGATGAAATGTGTGGAAAACTCATTATGCTCTTGTTTAATGTGAATGAACTCCCGATTCATGTTCTCAAGAGTTTGTTCATGGAAAACCGGGTTGCGTAGACTTGTGTCAATATCTATGATAAGCTTTGTCACATTTGGTTGTGGGATTGCAGGATCACTCTTGAATGTTCTTGGTTGTTGGAATCCTTGTATGGTCATGCAGTTTGATGTAGAATATATGCCCAAGTGCGGTTAGGTAATCTACACACGGGTCATCCAAAATCGTAAGCCTTATCTCGATTCAATATTAAAAACTAACGGTTGTTTAATCTTTCGAGAGTATGGGCTCGGGATCTAGCAACTTGTATGTGTAGTCCTGTATCAATGTTTGTGAATAAATCTTCTTAGTTCGGTTTCCTAACTATTGGATCAATTGCATAAGTTTGTTCTTGGTTTTGTTCATTGATGGTCATATACACACTTAGTGCTTTCAAGGTAATCTGTAATTCAATTGTTTTGACAAATACTCATAGGCTTTATAATCCTCAATATTTAATGTGTCTAGTTGTTGATTGATTCTTTGTATATCCCTAATTTTTTGAAAACGTTGAATTTGAGACCTTGATTAATGTCTACTAGTGGGTATTGCTAGATTTTGTTGAGGTATTATTGGTTCTAATATAAAGTCTTTGGGTTCTCTAGGTCCCGTAATTGTCATGCATGAAATGATTGAATTGATCTATTTAAAAAATTAACTAATCAAAGTAAATCTACACTATGTTTTTGGTATTTTTCAATATATGAATGAACAAAAGAAATAAAACAACTAATCTAGTAAAGCAAATATTTTTGATTGTTTTTGATATTTTGAACAAAGCTCCTAATCTAATAAAAGAATCTAATACAAGAAATTAACTGGATGTAGTAAAATTCTTGTGCAATCATGTTAATCTAAACCTAAAACAATTAACTAATTGAATCCTTTCTAATCAAAATTTTCAATCCTACCTTAGAGGCAGAGAATAAATCACATCATCAAAGAAGTTATTATTCCCTAACTTCCGTGACAATATTTAAGAGCAATCATTCTAATATGATGTGATCTATTTTGATTGCTTGGTAATTTAAACAACAAAACAATTTCTCTACTCTATTTGATATGAATTTGAATGAATATGATTCAGATTTGACAGTTTAATCAATGAAGCAAACAAACAACACCTCTAACCTAGATATGTGAGAATAGTGGCAAATCTATTTGTGTGAATATTCATCCCCTCAATTTATCCTTTCGATTTCTATGTTCTCATGAATCCAACGGGTGGTAGTGTAGTGATAGGAAGAGAAGAAAGTACAGGGTAGCAATGGCAGCTTGAATTGGCAAACTAGGAAACACTCAGTGGGTGGAAGAGTGCAAGCACAATTGAACTGAGATTGGCTTTGGCAATTTCCAGCAAGAAAGGAAGCAACTTTGCAATAACAAGAATACTCAAAATTCTCTAGGTTTTTGTTGAGAACAAGCAATGGTTATATAACAAATTGGTTGGGCTATGAACTCACACATAAGGCAGCCTTATGTTGCCACATCATTGGATGAAGGGGAAGTTAAAACTAATTATTTCTATTTAAAAATAGAAGAGGGAGTGAAGACCATGCAATCAAGCCTAAATTTAGCTAATTTGGTTCACAAATGCACCTTAGAAGTGAAGTTAACTAAAATAACGTGGGTCTAATTTCGCATGAAGTTTTTGAGAAAAACCGTTCGTAACCACCGCCTGCCAAGCAGGCATCAAACAAAGAATCGATGCTTTGACTAGGGTGGCAATCACAAAATTGCCACCACCTGCCTCGGGCGGTACTTACAAAACCACCACCCATGCAAGGCAAATTTTTTTACACTTTGAAGTTTAAAACATGCATAAAAATAAGTGGGAAGCTAGAAGAAAGCATGCAAAGGTTGAGTAGGGATGTCTAAGCTACAAATATATACTACAAATGGTCTTAGGAACTTGAATACCTTCTGAAAGGAAATGAATCATCATTAGGGACCTTTTGTAACCAATTTTCTCGACAATGTAGCAAGTGAAATTTTAGGTTCGTGCAGAGACCAATTCTTTCTTATACCATCAATCTATCCCATCTAAGCGAACCACCCCACCATCTATTAGATCATAGTCTTTTGGTCTTCCTATTGTCCCTCATGGTGATTTAGAGTTCCAAAAATTCTTGATGTCAATCCCATGGCTTTCCAAGACTACCTCCTTAGAAAATCCACTCGATTCCTCTAGATGGTCCACCACTTCAGCAGATTTATTCTTATCAGACCAATCTCAAAACACCCAACTTATCATTAAAAAATTCTTACATCCCAACATGACCTCGCTTCATCTTCTACCAATCCACCATCCCACCAAACTACTTAGTTAGTCACACCTATTCCCCCAATCTCCCTCCAATCAATACAACTATTGTAACTACTGCTTCATATCACCTCTTCAGCCATAATTATCACTAGTGCCCCCATCCAACATGCCCACACATCACATCCCCTATCCGAACAAAAAGTTCCTCTCACATCACATGTGCATGTCATTGCTTCCCAACCCCCTTTTACGGGTCCTTTTCATTATTTAGTGTCTCACCCATTCCATCAACATATCGACGCCCGCATCCCCACTCAAAAATTTCTGAAACAACCAACCCAGTCCCAACAATCATACCATGTTCCCATTTCTCAACAAAAATTATTTCAACAACCACCCCTTCAATCATAGCCCATGATTCACACTCACCCCTATAAAATTCCTCAAACACCCACACATCCACAAATCCAACAAAAACTCATCGACCACTTCTTACATGTAATCACCACCTCTCCTCCCCTAATAGACTCTTCCGAATGATCCCATGCATGCTCTTGTGAATAGGATAACCAACCTCGAAGCTGCTACTTTAGTATCCAAATCTTCATTATCATATGAAAAAATATGTAATGAGCCTATTCACCCACTGTACCAATTAAATTGTATCCTTTACACTGGGAATTGCCAAATTCACCAAGTTTAACAACAAAGAGGATCCACAACAACATCTTCATGCATTCAGAAATGCGTGCTACCTTATTGCACATGATTAGGACTTAATGCTTCACACCTTCCCCATGTCCTTGGCTTGGTCCCACGCTAGACTAGTATAATAGTATCCCACAATATTCTATATTCTCATTCACCCAACTCGCACAACTATTTTTAGAACAATTTTTATTAACATCGTGTGAAAAATAACTATTAATGATATATATGTCATTCGGCAGTTTGAGGACGAATCCATTACAGATTATGTCACACGCTGGCATGGAATTATAAACTAGTTATCCTTCCCTCTTCTGCAAACTGATATCATCGAACTCTTCTCACGTTCGTGTGCGAAGCATAAATCTTCTACTTTACAAATTCAATTGTTTCAACCTTTGAAAAATCCTTCACTATGACTTGCAAATTTGAAATGCGCACCCTTAAGCGGGGTCATTTAAAATTATAATCAAATAAACCTAAACATTAATTTACCAAGTCCTCCATGTAAAACAAAAAATCATAGGTAACAACCAATGTTGTGATCGTTAAATCATCTTCCGCATCTACTCCTAGTGTGTGGCCTCAAAAAAGATCCCTTAGACCAACGCCCAACTATACTCCCCTTGGAGAATCGTATAGTTCAATATTTGACAAAATGATGGCGGTTAACCTTATTACTCTTCCTCCTATCCGGCCAGTTGATGAATCAAGACAAAACACGTGTGGTATCATGAAGATCATTACTATAAATATCACCAAGTCCAGGGCATGATATAGAGAGGTGTTGAACCTTCAAAGATCTAGTCCAAAGACTCATTGATCATGGTGATCTTCAAGTGGACAATCCTAATGCATCCCCTAACCAACCACTTGACATCTTTAAACAACCATTCCCCAACCATACACCAACAATTCAAGCCACCACTTCTTCTACATCCCAAGCACCTAACACTCATACCATAAACACTCTGCACATTATTGATCAAGATCTTATCTCATCCACAAATTCACCACCTTCATCAACCATCACATCCACCTCTCTAGACATTTTTCCTACATCCACAAGTTCATCAACACTTATTCCCATACCCACACCAATCATACCTACATCTATCTTGGCATCTATTCCCACACCCATACCTACTTCCACACATGTCACATCTTCCCCATTCACAAGTATATCAACTTCCCCTTGAATCATTTATAAAACAACCATCCCCATCTCATTATACACCCACCATTGATCCAACACCTATATCGAATCCTTTATCTACCACTCCTAATTCCATAATTTTCACATCCAGTTCGTTAGGGTTCAACTACCTAACCACATCCATTCCACCTTTACCCATTGTACCATCCTTAGCATTAGTCCTAGTTCCTCTTTCCACACTCTTACCCACACCCACTACATCAACTATTGTGACCACATCTACATCACCTTCTTCTTCTACATCACTTTCATCACTTGAAGAATTTTGGAAATCACTTCAACTTGCAATAACTTCAAGTGATCCTCCCATCTCTTCTACACAATCAGACGCCTTCACATCAAACCAATCTTTGCTTCCTTTTGACATCATCATGAAAAGACTACTCCCTCCACATCTATATAAACCACAATACCATCTTTGGACCCTCCAATAGAGATTGTTTTCATTCCTCCCAAGGGTGCCTCTTCACAAAAAAAATATCTAGACCCCTTGGCACATTTCCTCAACATCCTCTTTCACGTCCTCACAAAAAGGTAGAGCTTCCTTCCCCTAAGACCAATCCTCCTAAAGCCACATCATCATCTTCTATTTTAGGACCCCTCCCTTCATCATCTTCTTCTATTTTGGGACCAATCCCTTCATCATCTTCTTCTATTTTGGGATCATCCCCTTCATTCAAGACCGGACGACCTCTTTCTAAACCACCTCCCAAAATTGAGTCTAGGTCATCCACATCATCAACCAATATTCCAAAACAAACACATTTGGCTCCATCCTCTTCTAAATCTAAGACAATATCAAAGGCTCCCATCACACCACCTCACATCAAACCATCATTAAATTCATCACAAAACCCTTCACCTATAGCCACATCATCACCTATTCCTCGGATATTATACTACAATGTTTTACCAATTGCTCCAGGCCTCGAAATCACCCTACCACCAATTAAACCCTTCAAACCAAGTGCACCAAGACCCTCATGGTTTGAATCTAACCTTATTTGTGCATACCACTATGCACCAGGGCATGACACTGAACACTGTAGATCCCTTCAAACCATCATACACAACCTTATCAATGAGAATGATCTCCTTGATGAGGGAGAACCAACTCTTCCACCAACCCAATCAGCTCCCTCACCCCAACATGCATCTTCTAGAACATCTAAGCCACCCCTTTCATTGAGGAATCTTGCCAACATGCCACCACCAAAATAAGATACATCCAAGGACATCACCAACCTGCCACCAAAAGAGGATGTTCCCAGGGATGGTCCCCCTCTTTTGATCAACGTTATTCGGATAACCACCCATTTTGGACCACATAACCCTAACTCCACCACACAACCTAAGCCAAAGACCTTTATTGTTATCCCTCCTCCTAGGAGCTTACCTCATCCACACCCCCATCACAACCTAAATTTGTCATCACTTCTCCCACCACTCATCCCCTATCAACCCCTCCATCTTCCTCTAAGGCCAAGGTATCTGTTTTGCCATTTTTAATCCCACTTTAATCGAAGAGACCATCTTCAAACAACTTCACCATTCCTTGGTTAAAATGTCACTTTATGAGCTTATCCAAAGCTCTCCTAACCACAAACAAGCTCTTATTGAAGCTTTACAATGTATCCTCGGTATCATCCGATGAGCCTCAACCCCTTATGGCTCTATCTGATGCTCTCACATCATCCGTCACCATGTCCTTCGAGGATTCAGAAATCCCCAACATGCCACCTAAAGAACATGATATTCCTCTCTTCATCATGGTCTACATCAACAACACGTGCATCTGATGGAATATGATTGATAATGGTGCTAGTATCAATATAATTTCTTCTCACACCTAAACAAACTCAAACTACGATACCATTGTTGCTAAATCTCCTACCATCCTCTGTGGTTTTAATGATGTTGTAACCCCCCCATTGGGTACAATTATCCTTCCCATTCATGTTAGCCATAAAATCCTCCATGATCTCTTCTACATTATAGAAGGAGAATTTCAGTATAATCTTCTACTTGGATGTCCTTGGATTTGTGCCATGCACTAGTGTCCCATCTACCCTCCACCGTTATATTAAATATGAACATGAAGGGGCATTTTACTCTCCTCGTCGATGCTCCTCATTTAAAGACATGTCATATGACCTATTGACCTAAATACGTGCTTGTCCCCAAATCCAACCCTTCTTTTGGCACATCCACTAGTTCTTTTGTGCCTACATCTACATTACCCCATGATGGATCTGTTGATGTTGTAATGTAATGCCTTTCCTTAGGAGAATATCAACTCCTCGCTCTTAATTCTCTTCCTTATCACAACCGCCTCGACCTCCCTGATAATGCCCCTATGTATCAATCAAAATTTGGGAAATCATCTCATTTGGCCCCTCTTTTCTCTGAACTCGGCTAGTCATGGCGGCCTCAATCACCCTTCTTCTCATGTCAAAGATCACCCATACACAAAACCATATGTTGGTGGTTTCAGATTCCTCGGAAAACCATCCTTTTCCTACACATACCTCCATTGTTGTGCATGGAAGGGGTTTGGTATGGGGTGTTATGAACAAGGTCACCATGGCCATGTCTTCAAACAAACCCATAAACCATATGAAAATTTTGGCTTGGGATACAAAGATCCCTCCATCCCCCTTCAGGAACTTCTGCATCCTCTCCCATCAACGTTGATTCACCTCCCTCCTCTCCATCCGACTATCTCACCGATCCCGATGATACCGAATCTATTCCCCCTAATTTTTTTTTTTAATTTCCACCATTTCCCTCGGACAGTCACTTATCAGGTTGGAAATGAAACCCGATCCTTTCCTCTCAAACATCTAGAGATGGTAGAGGAATATTCCCTACCATTGACATTCTTCAATGTGGTGATGATAATTCCATTATTTCTTACATGGGGGTGAGGATTCTCGTATCCAAAATTCCCTTCCCCTAAAAATTCCACTCTCCTAAATGAGTCCACTATTGACATTAATATTGGGACTCCTCAAGATCCCCACATCCTTAAGGTGGGCCAATCTCTAGAGCCACAAGAACTTGAAGCCTTCACTCTTTCTTATCCACACATAGCCAGGCCTTTGCATGGTTATACTCTAACATGCCAGGTATTGACCCCTCCATCGTTGTCCATAACATTGTCACCATCCCCAACATTAAACCGATTAGGCAGAAGCTTCGCCGCATGCATCCTCGAGTTGCTCTCCGGTTAAAGAGGAGTTGTAACGTCTTCTTTTCTGTCAATTTCATCATCCCCATTGACTATCCCCAATGGGTTTCTAACATTTTACTCGTCACTAAAGAATTGGGAAAGATTTATATATGCACTGAATTTCGAGATCTAAATCTCGCTTTCCCTAAAGATAACTTTCCTCTTCCCAACATCAATCAATTTATGGATCTTACCGCAGGACATGAGATGATTTCTCTTATGGATGGTTTTTCTAGCTATAATCAAATCCTCATCACATCAGAAGATCAACATAAGACCTCCTTCATCACCCCATGGGGACCTTTTTCTATCGTTTCATGCCCTTCGGTTTGAAAAATACTAAAGGAAACTATCAACGAGCCATGACTTATATCTTTCACGATCTCATACATAAGACTATAGAAGACTATGTTGATGACCTCTTGGGAAAGTCCAAACATCGATGCGATCACCTCTCTATCCTTGAAATCCTTTTCAAGTATCTCATCCATTTCTTCCTTTGCCTTAATCCCACCAAATGTGTTTTTGGCATGTTAAATGGTAAACTCCTTGGCTTCATTGTTTCTATCAAGGGTATTGAGGTTGACCCCACCAAAATCAAGGCTATCCTTGAGATGTCTCCTCCTTCCAATCTTAAACAAATTCATAGTCTTCAAGGTCGGCTTCAGTCCGTCCATTGCTTCATCTCGCAACTTTCAGACCATTTCTAACCCTTTCATCATCTTATCCATAAATACGTCAACTTCCATTTGGATGATAACTACTTAAAAGCCTTCGATGATATTAAGAAGTATCAACCTCCGATCATGCATTAGGTGTCATGTTGGCACATCGTGATGGCCAAGGAAGAGAGAAGGCCATCTATTACATCAGTTATACTCTACATGAGTATGAAACTTGCTACACTAAAGTTGAAAAGATGTGTTGTACCATTTTCTTTGCCACTTCCAAGATCCGCCATTATCTTCTCAATCAAAAAATGTATGTAGTCACTAGCTTTCATCTTCTCAAAACCATGCATTATAAACCTTACCACAATGATCGCATCACTCGATGGCTCATGCTCATAATGATTTTGACCTAGATTTCATCTCTCAAAATTCTATTAAAGGCCAAGCAATTGCAAACCAATTAGCTGAAGCCCCTCTTCCTACCACTCATCTTCCTCATGAGCAATTTCTTGATGAATCCATTAACAATATTCATTATGAGTCTTTCCTCTTCGCATGACTCTCTTCTTTGACGGATCTAAATGTCGAAAGGGGGAGGCATTGGCGTCATTCTCATTCCTCCTTGGGACACTCCCATGCCCATTGCCCAAAAACTTGACTTTGAATACATGAACAATATGGTAGAGTATGAATCCCTTATCTTAGGTCTTGAAATTGTTGTCCTTTTGGGTGTTCAAATCCTTGACATCTATGGGGATTTAGATCTCATTATCAAACAAATTACAAGAAATTATCAATGTAAAAATGATGTTCTCTAAAAATATCAAGATATCGTCCTATTTCTCCTTGAATCCTTTGATTCTTATACTATTCAATCATTCCTCGCTCATCCAATCATTTTTCTGACACGATGGCTTCCCTTGCATCTCTCATCCCATGGAAAACTAATGAATCCAAACTTTCGGTGGTTGTTCATTGTCGTGATCAACCATCTCACATCCGCGGGTTACCTCATGTTAATATTGTTGAACTCGACTCATCAGATCTTTGGTACTCTCAAATCTTCGACCTATCTAAGAATGGTAGAAGGTCATTTCTTCAATGTGCTAACCACTATGTCATTCTTGGAGGCATCCTCTACAAACATGGGTTCAACGGTATTCTCCTTCAATGCCTTAAATCCCATGAATCTACTCACACTATCCACAAATTCCTCAATGGAATTTGCGGTTGACATTTTAGTGGCTCGGTTGTCGCTAGTAGTGTTATTTACCTTGGTTATTATTGACATTCTCTCAATAACAACTATTGCAATTATTTTAAGAAATGTGTCAAGTTTCAAAGAATTCCGATCTTTTCCACATTCATAGTCATGCCTTAAGACCAGGTTGAGGACCTTTGACCCTTTTCATAGTGGGGGCTCAATCTCATTGGTACCATCAATCCTCATTCTTCTTAACGTCATCATTCCATTATCACTACAACTGAATATTTCACCAAGTGGGTGGAAGCTATTCCACTCACCTCAACTAAATCCAATCAGATCGTTAACTTCATCAACCAACAAGATCATCACAATATCATCACAAAAACGGAAGTCCTTCAAAAACAAAGATGGTAAGAAACTATTTGGCATTCCTCACAAGATCATCATGGAAAATGGGAAGTCCTTCAAAAACAAAGATGTTAAGAAACTATGCGACTCATTCAATATCAAGCTTAGTTTCTCATCTCCTTATTATCCTCAAGCTAATGACCAAGCCAAAGCAACTAACAAGACCTTGCATAACATCCTTACTAAAACCATCAATAAAGTAGGTCATGATTAGCATCTTCAGATTTCCTTTGCTCTTTGGGCTTACCAGACCATCGTCTATACCTCCACAGTGCTACCCCTTTTCTATCGTATATGGTTCTAAAGCCATTCTTCCCCTCAAATTTCAAATTCCATCCTTACGTGTGTCTCTTCATGACTTACTTTCTTATCAAGATTATCGCCAAGAGTATCTAGCGTAACTTGATTTGTTAGATGAGTTTCATCTCCTTGCTCTTGAGCATCATCATGTTTATCAAGAATGCATCTAGCGTGCTTATAACAATCATCGCAAAGAGCGTGACTTTAAAATAGGTGACCTTTTCTTAAAATAAAATCAGAATGTCACTACTCTAGAAAGGAGCCAACGGGGAAAGTTTTCTCCCAACTAGATTAGACCTTACATTATCACACATAAGTATGGGTCTGGGGCCTATTGTTTGGATTCCCTTGATGGTAAACCAGAGACTAAACCTCTTAATGCATTGCACTTATGGCCATTCTATTGTTAGCATATATACCCATGAGTAGATAGTCATATCTTTAGATCATTCCTCCATCATCAATCCTTTCCATCTATCATTATAATGATATGGAACTATGTGGTCTACCGTCACTTCCTCGACATGACCTTAAATATGGGCACCACGGCTCTACCCATAGCATTTTCCTTATGGATAGGTTCTCCCTTTTTGGTGAGAACACGTGATCATTACACCCATCACCTTCTTGTTTACCTATTGGAACCATGCTAAGGGACCAGGGGTGTCACTTGTGCAATCATCATCCCCTCCTAAGTGGTCTACCTAGATATACCCAACTCTTCCCCTTCAAAAAAAAAAAAAAAAGAAATTCACAATTATGGATGCTCTTATCTCATGTTATCTTACAACAAACTGATCCCTTGAAGGACAGCTTGTTCATAAAATGCATATAATAAAAATATCTTGATCCCATGAAGGAAAACTATCATGAATATTTTATCCTTCCATCCAAAAAAAAATTCAAAAATAAATCCAAATACAAAAGCAAAAATTAGATCATACGCTCTAAGGATGGCTACTCTATTATATCATGGAAGCAAAGGCTTCTCGCATTGATTAGCCTTCTATATATCATCGCATCCTAAGAAAGCTTCCTGCATCGATAAGCTTTCTCATATACATTGCAGACTTCCCACATTGATAAATTTACATCTTCCCCCTTCCTAGAGCTGGGGCATAGTCCTAGGAACAACCACTTATGGAGAATCCTCTTCTCGTATACAAGTTACATCTCAAACCCCTTTATCGTGTCGACATTAGGTTTATGAGATTATTGCATCCATTTTTCCCTCATGGTCTTTTGGTATAACTAATTGTCATTGGTTATGTATTAACACCTGCTATTGGTTGCAAGTGCAATGCCTTGAGTGGTACCCTTTCTTGTTTACCTCCAATCTGGTTTGAAGCATGGTTTCTTTATATGCCCCTTGCTATGATTATGTGTCATTTAAGGTCACCTTTTATCAAAATTGCATTCTTCCATATCAAATTTCAAACCATGAATTCTATATCTATATGTTCACCTTTAAGGATGAAATATCTTACAATCATCCATAATTCCATGAATTCTGTTAATATCTATGAATGCTCTCACTAATAAAATTTTCGGTTTGGGAATTCTACTTGATCTCCGTTGTAGTTTACTGAAATCCTACTTGAGGATATTTCTCAAGTAGCATTCGCTATCCAGAAACTCCTCATCCCCCACCATGGTCACCATGTATTTGATCCATTCATCCTCGCTCCTCATTTCTAATCATTTGCCACTTATCCCCACGTTACCCTTATCACCATTCATGTCCCCTTTCACCACTTTGTGTTCTTCCATTTCACTCTTCTACTTTCAGCTTGATGATCTTACTTAATCACCCCTTCTACATGGGAATTTTGGTTGAGGTATAGCCTCTTCCTAAGATCTTCCCACTGTAGAAAATTCTCCACCATCTCCTCTTTCATCAGAAAACAATCACCACCACATACGTCTTTCCGCTCTACCTCTTCCACTTATCACTTCTGCCTCATCCTCATCACCACGTGGGCATCCTAGTTAAGGATTCCACTCACACTCTCCATCCTACACTGCATATGTGCCTCCATCCATTCATGTCACACTCCTTTGTTTCCTTCTTTCCTTGTTATCACCTCCTCTCACCTCTTGTTCCATTTTGACATACACCACTCACTCTTTTCTCATTCTTCTTTGTATTCACATTCTTCTTGGTAATATTCCTTACATATGCTCGTGGTATGGAAAATTTACTTGAGGGTTCCCCTTCAGTCCATCTTTTCACACCCTCTTCCCACCAACTCCATCAATCACTTCCTTCTTCCCATCATTCTTCTTCGGCTTGGAAATCCTACTTAACCATCCCCATTGCATGGAAATCTTACATAAGAGTCCCTCTTAAGGTTGATTTGTCATCTGGCCCTTCCCCATTCCATCATATTTCCTCTATCCTATTTCTCCCACTACTCGGCATCATCATCTGCTCCAACCAACCATTCCACCCATGTACCCAATCCATTCTTGTCTTTCCCCTTCCGTATCATCACTTTCGGTTTGGCGATCTTACTTAACCACTCCTATGGCATCACGATTTTACTTAAGAGTCCCTCTTAAGGATGATCTAGCATCTTTCACTCCCCCATCACTCCACATTATCATTGTCCACATTTTCGCACCACTCCCCATCATCAAATCCTCTCACCTCCTCTTCCATTCTCGCAAACATTACCCCCTGCTTTCCCACTTTTCATCTCCATCATCCCTTACTTGGAAATCTTACTTAACCACCTTCTCCACCGCATGACAGTCTCACTTAAGGGTCCTCCTTAATAGAAACTCATCATTCTGGACTTCTCCCTCACCTCATTCTTCATTCCCTCCATTGATTTTTCCTTCCTCCTTGTCTCCCCTACCAACCACATTTTCCTCCTACCATTATCCTTTCTCAACCTATCATATCACAGAGTACATCTACAATCTTACGCTTGTCATCATGTTCATTTCCCCATTTTCCCCTTCTTGATCCATCATCCTTCATATTGTTTCTTACCATTTTTTTCATGTCTTATTTCTTCATCTTTACCTCATTCATCCTCATCCACTGCATCCTCTCCTCACCTTCATCTTGGCACAAATCATTATCCCTCCTTTCTTTACTCTTTCCACTCCATCTTCTCAAGTTCTCCCACATATCTACCCCCATGCTTACCTATCATTATTGTTGATCATCCCCTAACATTCTTTCATCATCATCTTCCATTTCCACACTAATAATTATCGGTGGACTTCTCCTAAAATTCACTCATCCCCATTCTACATGACCTTGTTCCCTCTCTTTGAACTTCTCCTTTTTTCTTCATTCCTTCCTCCTTTGTGCCCACTACTCATTATCATGGGACTTATCCTAACATCCCTTCATTGGTGTTTCCTATTCCATTCCTCATTTAATTTTTCCCTTTCCTCACTTTTCTTCCCATCTTTCTCTACCAATCATTATCGGAGGACTTCTCCTAACATCCCTTCATTGGCATTGCCTCTTCTATCCCCCATTCTCTCTTCCCTCACCTCCCTTTTCTCCACTCCCACACTTTATTGTCGCTTCTTCCCACCTCTCCATCTTCCCTTCGCCCTCTTCAATATCTCTATTGTCTTCATCATACACCCTCTCTCTATTTTCTTATCATCCTCTTATCCTCATTTCACACATCTCCACATATTTTCCAATCCATGTCATTCCTCCCATATTTATTCTCTTTACATTCCTAATACTACTCACTCTTCACTGCATATCTTTGTTCTTGGTTTCCTTCCTTCTGCATAATTTTCTCTGTTGTCCTCTCCTCCTTTCTACTCCTCATTTTATTTCACTTCCTCTATATCATCTTCTTCCCCTTTTTACTTTGTGTTTCCTTCTTACTTCCCCATTGATAACTTTGGCTCTTCATCGTTGTCCCATCTTTTTTATCATCTCACCCTCCACATGCATTTCCATGCGGTCTGTTTCATATTCTTTTCCTTGGTCTTCCTCACAAGGACTAGGTTCCTTCAATATTCTCCTGTATCCACTCTGTCATCTCTTCTTCCCCTATCATTTTCACCTTCCCACTACCATCCCCTTCCTTTCTCTCTCACCCCCACCTTTTCAATCATTTTGTACCAGTTTCTCTTCTTTTCTCTGATCTTCTCCACATCTTCCTAGTCCCTCATCATTTCTTTCTTTTCTCCATTCTACCTCCTCTTTCGTCTTCTTTAAATTCTTCATCGTCCTCATATCCTTCATTCTTCCACCCTTCTCTCCCTTTTTCTTGGCATTTCCATCATTTATCTCCATTCATCCCCTTCATCCTCCTTCACTCCCTTCATTTTGGATCTCTCTCCAATTTTTTTTTAATTTTTCCTCTCTGCTAGATCATTTTCTTGTCTTCTTATTATTTTTTTCTTCATCATTCCCTTCTTCCCCTATCATCCCTCTCTCTTATTTCCTTCTCCATCTTTGACCCATTTTTTCCTCCTCCATCTACGTCAAAATC
Organism: Taxus wallichiana var. yunnanensis; assembly: GCA_018340775.1. Taxonomy (NCBI): domain Eukaryota; kingdom Viridiplantae; phylum Streptophyta; class Pinopsida; order Cupressales; family Taxaceae; genus Taxus; species Taxus wallichiana. Next base: position 493,203,408 of record CM031243.1, on the reverse strand, counting down.
TGCACCTTATCTCCTTCACTTTTGACTTTTATTTCTCTTCTCATAATCAACCACTACTCATGTCCATTCTTTTTCTTATCTTTCCACTCTCAATCGTTACCTCCTTCACCACATCTTCACCCCTTTCATTCATTTTGTCCCAGTTTCCCTTCCTTTGTCTACTCTTCTCCACCTCTCCCTCCTCCACCATAGTTTCCTTATTTTCTCAGCTCTATCATCTCTTTTGTCTTTCTTACATTCCTCCTCTAACTCATCTCCCTCCTTTTTTCGTCATTTCTCTCCATCATCTTCTACATCATTCTCCATGTTGTTGTTTTTTTGTTTCCACTACTTTCATTTTACACATCTCTCTCCCGTTTTCACCCTCTACTCTGTCATCTTTTCTCTTCTCTTTCCTTTTACTTTTACTTGTTCATGTGTCACTCATCCCTTTAATTTTCCTCCCATCATCCTTATCTCTTCCTCTTTTTCCATCTTCTTCATTCCCTTCTTCTATCATCTTATCCATTTTTTCCTCTTTCATTCCCTGTTTCTATTTCTCCATCCCCATACGATTGGTTTCCTCTTCACCCGACATCATCATCATCTTCCAATTATTGTTGGTCTTCCCTTAACATTCCTTAACTGGCATAGCCTCTACCATCCCCCATTTCCCTTATCACTTTTATCATTTTTCCTATCATCCTTCCCCCCTCATCTCTTTACATCTTGTATTCTCCTTCTTGTTCATCCTTCCTCATTCCCTTCTTCTCCTATCATCTTTCTCTATTTTATTTTTTTTTCAAGCCCATCGCATCCTCTCTATTCCCTTGTATTCTTCTCCTCCTAATTTCTTTTTTTCTCCATTCTATCATCTCTTTCCTCTTCTTTAAACTCTTCATTTTCCTCATCTCATCCATGTTTCCATCATTTCTCTCCCTTCATCTTCATCACCTCCCTCCCTTTATCTTTTCCACTACCTTCATATTGCACATCTTTGTCCCTCTTCTATGCTTTCACCCTCTACTCTGATATCTTCTCTCTTCTCATCTCGTCTTCTTCTTGTTCATTCTTCCTCCTTCCCTTCTTCTCCTATCATCCTTCTCTATTATTCTCTTCCTCCTCTTTCCTTCCTTTTTCTCCTCCTCCACCATGTCCACTCTATTCCATATCCTTGTCTTATTCACCTCTGAATTTTCTTTCCTCATTTTTCACCTACCCATTATCAACCACTACTCCTGACCATCACTTTTTTTTTTTCTCTCTTTCCTTCACATTCAAGGTCAATTCAAATTCCTCCTTGTTTGCGACAGTAGCTTCTACATTCTATTACATCCCATCCTCGTCCTCCTCTCTATAAAGTTGCCCTCTCTTCCTTTCGGGCAATGTCGTCTCTTCTATTCTTGTCACCCTCTCATGGGGGCATCATCACCTATATCCCTCATCACATCTTCCCATGACATTTTTGTCTTAGAGGATACCATAATAGTCATCACCTATTACATTTTTAATCTTCCATGAATGTCCTCTCTACTTTTTTCTTAGCTAAAGTATATTGAGTTATTCCCCTATTTTCCGAAGAAGAAGGAATGCTTTCTCTTTTCTTCGTCTAATATTCTACAGCTAGCGGATAACATTTCTTATGAAACATATACTCAAAATAATATTTACCCACTGGGGGAATTTTATCTCACAATTCTATCCAATCTTCTCTCGATGTATGCCTTTGTGACCATACTCATTTCCTCTTGGGGAATTTTATTTAAACACCCATCTTCCACTTTGTCTTCTTGGTCATTTTCATGCCCTGTGCTGGGCATCATTATTTTCATCCTCGTCCCTTTTCCGGACGCATAATTTTTGCTCGATTCCTCACATATGAAGGATTTCGCATTTGGTTGCACATACTTTGATGTTTTCCTATGACCCATTGGTCATCACGATTTTCATCCACACTACAGCTGATTTTTGCACACTCATTGTTCTATAGAAAATTTTTGTTGTCTCCATTGAGACCGCCATTTTTCCCGTTACCCATGTGATATCGGAGTCACCGCCATAGTTTTTATTATTATTGCGATCCTTTTTGCTTGGGGAATCTTTCCTTGCATTATCATTTTTCTTTACCCACCCGACCTTTAACATCTATCTCTTTCAAACTCATGATTGACTTCCTTTATGTTTTCGATCCCAAGTTTGAGGGGAACACTCAATCAATCATATTTTCAATACTTCATCATTTTTGTCTCGCACTTGCCAAACACAAACCACTCATCAAAAAGGGGAAATGTAGACACTAGTTTTTGGTATCATTCCTCCCCTTCACCCCACGTTTTCTCTCCTTCATTAGGATTACCCATTCAAATCCCTTTCCCCTATATTTGAATAAATCCCATTTCCCACCAAAATACATATTCAATTAATCAATCTTAATTGGTTAATTGATCCCCTTTAAATCCCTAATCCTCATTATATGTTAATGTGCTCCATATAAATCCACCTAATTAAATATTCCAAACTAATTCATATCACCCCACCTAATAATTAAATACTCCAAAATCATTCAAATCATGAACCCCACTCATGATTTAAATAATGCAAAATAATCCATATCAAATCCATTATTGCACCTAATCACTCAAATCATGTCCCCCACTCACTTAATCAGGGTTACTTTGTCAAACCCAGATTACTTGATAACCCCTAAATTAACCCCATCTTCAGGCTATAAATATAGGCCTCCCCCTCTTTCGAACAAGTTAAGAGTGATAGAAACCTATGACATTATAGCCCCTCACTTATCATAATATCATCACAATTCCCTTGTGATGCCACTTGTATCACCATAATACCATCCTCATGCCCTTATGGTTCCCGTAGTTTGGTTTTCTTTACATTTACTTTGATCAGATCAATAGCTCCTCTATACATCAACATTTTCAGGTTTTGTTATTTATTAGTTTATGCATGTTATCTATCTATCTTTCATTTATATTATTTTATCTTATCGACGGGGTTGACATCCGGATAAGGAAGTTTGTGCTTCTACAACTAAATTCATCGAGAAACCCCGCATATACCATCGATTTTGTTTTTCTCTTAGTTGCCTCTGTTTTGCAAGTCTATCCAGCTCACAACGAGGACATTCACTTTGCACCCATCCATTTGCATCCATCAGCTCTACGGGTACCTTAAACCCCACATATTTGAGGTTGCTTGCTTTTCTTTGTTATCTAGATCTCTAATATGGATAGGATGAAGAAAATTCAACCAACACCATGAAAGAAAATAAATTACCTCTCAAGATCTATAGATTGAAATACTAGCTGGTGCATACAAGCATTGAAGCGTAAAATATAATCCTTGACAGGTTTAGTGGAGCCTTGATGTAGAGTTGGTAATCAATCGTAAGTGACTTTAGGGCCATTTTTGATTATAAACCTATAGAGGAAAGTGTCCTCCATGTCATAGAAAGTATTAATGGATCCAAAGGGGAGATGAGTGTACCATTGTAATGCTTTGTCGATTTGACTATAACGAAAGGCCTTGAGTAATAATCTATCATTAGAGTAAGAGGCCATAACACTATGATAATATAAAAGATGAGCATGAGGGTCACCCATACCATCAAAACATGTGAAATTAGGCATGGTGAAATTGTGAGGAAATGTCGAATTATGAATCTTCTTAGGGACCGGATTTCCATGTAATGAATTGTTGTCAATGGAAGCATAATAGGCCCTACTTTCTAAAGTGAGGGATTGAACCGAGATATTGCAAGTGTCTTATGGCATGCATGAGAGAGATAATATCCTGTGAAGGAATGGTAGAAGATGGCAATAAAGTGTTGAGTGGTTGTAATTTTCCATTATGAGTGATCATAGGGATCTCCAAAGGTGATGGAGAAAGATCTGATGCTAAGGGCACACTAGTAGTAGGTGCCGAAGAAGCTATAGTAGGAGATATAGATGGAACATCCATAACAATAGTAGGACTAACATTAGAAACATCCTTAATAGATGGGATGACCAATGGAGATACATCTATAGGAGAAGATTGACTAGGAGACATAGGTGATGTATCAAGCAGAGATGAAACAGTAAGAGAGGAAGAAGTGATAGATGGTGGTGACTCATGCATAGTGTTGGATGCAATCTCTGGAGAAGATAGAAATGGAGGAGGTGAGGCACACTTGGCTATATGGAAATAAGGAGAGTCATGACTATCAAGTGCCTCACCATTATCGAATAGAGATTGAAATAATAATGTCACTAAGCACATTGTCAATAGGATCATCAACATAATATGAAGGAGTATGCAAACTAGGAGAGGATGTATCATGAGAATTAATGTCAGAAGAGGCATGAGAAGGAACTATATCAATAGTTGGAGTAGAAGTAGAATTAGTATGCACAGTGACTGAGCATTAATACCAAATAAGTAATCAATAAGAGAATCATCTAATGTTTCATGTGAAAGATCAGAAGGTGGATCACAAGTAACTATATAACATGGCATACAATGAGTAAAGGCTATTGGATCATCAAAAATACTAATTCCTAAAGGATAATATTCAAAGCTAGTAGGCACATGTTGCAAGCCATCTTGAAGTTGTTGTTTGACATAATCAGTGTAGTAACAAGAGAACCATAGAGGGCTTTGAGCTCAAAGAATGGAAACCTCATCGTAAATAGGGTTGATACTAACATGAGACATAATGGGCGAAGAAGATGAACTATTCTTAGCCATGTATCGATCCTAGGGAAAGGTATTCTAAAATACGGGTTCACCAAAATGATTAACTAAAATAGGGATTTTAGAGCTAATCTAACTAGTAATAATGATAGAGTAACTAATATGAAATGTAAAATAAGTGCTAACAATTTTATTTGATATTTAAATGAAATGCAATAAATGAAATAGTAGTGATTAGGGTACTAACTTGAAAAGTACTTACCTCATTGTGTTGTTGGACTGTGATGACCGTAGTAAAGGGCAGAATATAAAGTTGTGACCCATAAAATTATAAAGACACAGTATATGTTTGTAATGGGGTGCCTAGGAATGTACTAAGGCACCTGTGGGCACCCTGGTCCGTGATCTTAGCACTTTGGTCTCGCAGAAAAGCTCGGGGTATGCTTCCATAAAGTGTCATAAATTCTCTATAATACCTTCGTCTTGGTCACTAGGTCGTCACAATAAACTCGCTCATGTCTTTGTAGCTATGTGATGATGATCTACCTATAAAACCCCATACAAAGCATCAAATCCCTAAAAATAAAGATGCAAATGAAGGGGTCGACTAACCTTAGCTACCATAACGGTGGACTTATAACTAAGCATTGCACTACATTCCAGACCTAATGTAGTTATGTGTGCTTTTGTGTGCAATTGTGTGCCTAGGGTGCCCTCGCATCAATGACATAGAACTAGGTGGAAATAACTAAATGTAAATTGCAAATGGTGGATGGAATAGAATGAATACAACCCTTTCCCCTATGCTTGTGTGATGCAGATGTAGAAGATGCCCAAATGCAATCCTTTGCCTAAGTAGTAGCTATCTCTTGATAGTAGATAGTTCGCCCATAATGTGGTGAGTATGCTATGTTTATATAGGGATATCTTGCTCAAATTTTGACACTAATGGCCCGACATGCCGACTAGCACATAGGTGAATGAGACCATAAAACCATAGAGACCGACCTCAAACAATGAAATTAAATGTGAACATCATGGAAACTAGGGTGCCCAAAATCAAGGACTGGGGTGCCCATGGGTGCCCTAGTTAGGGACTAAAGATGACAAATGACCTAATTATGACACCTAATGCTTGTTGAAAGATGACCATAACTATGCAGATAACTAACGACCATGCAAGACAAGTGAAAACAATGACAACTAACTGAGTGACGAAAAGGACTAAGGGATGATCCATTAGTGAATACTTTTCTTACGTGAGATCCATATATAAAATAACATACTTGGCAGTATAAATGTAATAGTAAGTGTGTGATTTTGTGACTACGCTTTATATATTCATATTCTAGGGTTTAATCTTAGACTAATCTCATAGAGTTTCGTGTTATTTCTCCTTTTAGGGTTTATATTTTTAGCTTTTAGAACACAATATTCAAATCTCAGTCTTTTGTAATGGGAAATACTAATTATGTTAATACATCTAATTTATATAAAAATATGTAGGCATATAAGGATAACAATTTGGAAAATATTAGTAATTATAATGAATTCAATGCACAAGATGAATGTTTTGATGTCTTGAGCTGAGTGGAACTTAAAAATACCTTAAGTAAAGCAACCCCACCCGCCCCCATGATTGAAGCATTGTTGCATTTAACTAGGGATGAAAATAAGTAGATTGCTAATGAAAACATACTGCGGAAACATACAACAAAATGTTTATTGGTACTAGTCCACATTCTAGAAACTCACATCCTACATTAGGTGTTCATACCAATACTCTTATTTCTCGTATTCATGTGTCTACACACAATATGCCTACACCTAGTATACCTATTATGGTGGAACCATAATATAAATCGCATATATCTATTATACAACATACAACATCATTAATTCCTTTTAATACCGTGCATCTCATGTGAAACCTTTTTCCTAATCTATTTACTTATTATTACTAATCCTAAGAACCATATATTTATGCAAATAATTTTATTTCTTTAAGACTAGGCTACTCAAATACAACAAGGATCTCATAGAGTGTCATATAATAAGTTTTCAAGAGCTAGCACATAATCAATTGGCTTATGATATTTCCCATTCTCCCAACTTATAAGGCCCGTTTCACCTAATCTCACACCACTTAATAGTAAAGGTGATCCCAAACAATAACTTGAAGTCTTTCACATACTAATGCTTAGATTATGTATTTAACTATAATTTACTAATAAATTACTTTTCTAGGAGCCTACAAAAATATTTTAAAAACTACTTGTATGCCCTTTTTAGGGTTCAATGTGCGCTTTTCAACCCTTAGATTGAAGATTCATATCTTATTTTTCAATCAACATTATTCATAAGGTATTTTATGCTTAAGCTCCAAAATCATATTATTTTAAAATAGTTAAGCCTTTCTCATGGTTTAATCATGCTTTCAACCCATTAGCCAATAAATTCTTATCTCATTTTTCAATCAACATTAGTCATGTGGATCTCTTATGCTCGGGTTGCATGACTCAAACAAGGTTCAAACAAACATATCAATGATTTTTAGATAACTAGGCATATATACACTATTTTATGTAATTAAGATGTATTTGTAATATTTATTTATATAAAATTAATGAATAGTGCATTAAGAGGTGTACACTTATCTACAAGTTATTTATAAAGAAGAGTATCAATATAATAAAGTAGACGAGTGTTCACTACTCTCCAAATCCTAACCTAGCCTATTATTTTTTTCTTTATAATGACATAAATATATAATGTTAGAGGTATCATTGTGGAACAAAGTTATTAATATCCTACGGAATTATTATCCTGTAAAACTCCTTTCCAGAAATCAAGTTTTAAAAAACTTAGCCATTTTCACCTTTTTGAACTGGGCGCAAGAAATATTGTGTCGACACAACGAAACATGCGCCCCTTAGAAAATCCTTTGGCACCCTAAATGATATGTCAACATCAGAGAGGTTGTGCCCCTTTGGCGCAGGGAAGGACATGTCAACATCGTTAAACATGCGCCTAAAAAGTGTGCTAAGGCGCTGAAAAATGATGTCAACACATTAAAATGTGCGCTAAGTAAATTCCCAAAGAAGGCGCTAAAAACTTCATGTTGCCACCATAGGATATGCACTTAAGGTGCTAAAGACGTTATGTCAACATTAAAGAGATTGCGCCAAGGCACATCCAAACCCGTGTCGACACTTGAAAAACCGCGCCAAAGAAAGTTGGTGAGATAATTAATGCCAGGTTTTCTATAAATAGGCACTTAACACCTGTCATTTTCATGAATTGAAAATTGTGAAAAGTATTCTTCTACACTTGTCAGCTATCCCTGTCACGCCCACATGCCGTTTTTTGAGTTTGTGGACCCCAACGTCGTCCTTCATCCTTTATAAAACCGGGTAAGTGGATTTTATCACTCTTGTTATCATTTGTGGTTTTTGTCTCTTGGTTATTGTTAGGTTTTAGGGTTATTATAAATCTAAGAGGTTAAATCTAAAAATCTAAAATGAATAAACCCACCATTCCATAACCATCTGAAAACCCCTTTTCTCTCCTTCCAGATCTGTAAATCTGAGAAGGCTCTGCCTTGCAAGAAATCCCTCTCCTCCCTACCATTTTGCAAAACCAAAGAGAGAGAAAAGTCATGTTAAGAAGAAATCTAAGAAGTTGTAAAGAAAGTGCAGAAATCATCTAAAAATTGTGGCACACTATCCTTTCATGTTACACTCCCCATAGTCACGCCTTGGCACACTGTCTTCGCATGTGACATATCCCTAACCCAGCGCCCAGTATAACACTTAGCAATCTTGTAAAGGTGCAGGTGCATCCCAACCAACATCAACATTTGATGTTGTGTCCCCAAATCTGTGCCAAGCACTTTTCCTTTGGTGCATTAAACTCTTTGCAACACCTTCCAAAATTACACCTTGGGCACACTTAAAATCCATGCAACATCATCCTTTTCAGCACCTAGCTAAAACAAATTTCTTAAAGCGCTGGGCGCCATTTCTATAACACCAACACTGCATGTTGTGTGTTGCTTACCCACACCCCACGCCTTTCTCCTTGGTGCTAAAACCTTTTGTGCAACACTCTTCAAAAGTGTGCCCTTTATAACCCTTTGGCATAACTTTTCTCCTGTCAACATAGGCGCACCTTTTTGCATGTTGACATCCCCAAAAGTGTGCCCAACCTTTTTAAGCCTCTGCAACATGCTATGAACTTGCGCCTTGCGCCCTAAGCCTTATAATTGCTCATTCTTCTTTCTGTAAGCTTTCATTATGAATAACATGACGGTTGACATGGCTCTTCTGTGTTGGACCTCCTTGATTCTCCTTGTAGAACAACAACAGCCATCCTCGAGCCCACATATGTCTTCATCAAGAAAAAAGCCAACCAAGTCTAAAGGTAAAGCTAAGTTGACAGAACAAGAGATGAAGTATAAATACCAGAAAGTCAGGATGCCTGACTCATACGCAGAGAGTGATCTTGACATCAGAGACTCCGAGCTCGGGCACATTGATATGGAATATTTCTGGGTGAGAACTAACCAGGCTACTAGTGGTCCCTAGATGAATAAGCTAGTGGGCGTTGGATTGCACTTTGCAGGCTGGCCGCCGGTAAGTCTTTGTGGATAACGAGTTCATCATGTTGGTGGCTCGATGCTATAACAAGGACACAAGATGTGTCAAAGATAAAGAGGGAAAGACGGTCATCGACCTAACTGCTCGTCACTTTGAAATAACCCTGGGCATTCCTCATCACAGCAGTACGTCGCCATAAGCCTAGAAGACTGCAAGAAGGCATGGGACGACAATGAGGACAAGTGTATGCAAATGATGAACAAATTATATCTTAAGAACAAGAATTTGGTTAGCAGATGGCCACATACCATCCACCGCAGTGACTTCAATGAGGAACTGAGTGATACAATCACCTTCCTGAGCAGAGTATTTGGGCTTCTTGATGCCCATCATTTCCATAAATGGATGTTGAGGTACTTAGAGACCATGAGAAAGAATGTGCCTAAACAATGTTTTGGCTGGGGAGAAATCATTAGTGACACCATCTCCCAGTAACTTCAACAGGTCATGACAATTGGGAAGTTCTATATGAATTCCTATGTTGTATACACTGCAGCATCAACAAGAGATTTCACAGGCCTAGCTCAAAATGGGGTATGGCCCCAGGTCAAAATATATGAATACTACCCAGAGCTAAGGCTCGAGAACAACATCCCCCAGTTCTCAAAGATCAACGACGCCTTATTCTATGAGGTGATCTACCTATTGAGGCCAAATATGAGACATGGTGAACCAGCCCGAGTGTGACTATTGTCACAAAGAAGTGGGGAGCATTGTTCATGTAGTTTCCCACATTCACATATCTCGGGCGGTGAATTTTGAGGGTGAACTAACAAAGCTACCACGGTATGCAGGGCCCAAGTTAATTCTCTTGGAGTTGTCAAGGAAACTAATCACATACCATGAGAGATGCATGAAGAGAAAGAAGGAGGAACTCCATTCCCCCTTATAGTGGGCCAATACACTTGCACCACACTGGCCAAAGCATGGGAAATGTATGCCAAGCTTGAATTGCTGAATCTAAAGCACAACTTCCCAGCCAGGCCTACCTTTGATTGCCGAGGTTGCCTCCCAAAGGAAAAAATTGATCCTATCCATGTCCCTGAGATCGAGGACATCTACATCGACCTGACACATGAAATAGATCTCAGGTAAAAGGATCACTCCAGGCTAGCTCTGAAGAGATCAAACACTATGGCGTGGCCATCATTCCAAAAGGATTCCAAGAACCTGATCAAGAAATTGATCAAGTTTACCTTGACACGGATGGGGACGATTGGCCGTTTGCAGAGATTGACAGAGCCAAGGCACCAAAGACCATTCAGGAAAGGGTCAAGCCCACATTACAACACACCAAGAATTGGTGCAAATAGAATGGTCTCATCTACCTCAGGGTAGATTTCGTTGCTTCCCCTTCAGCCTAGAGCACCTCCAAGAACGGCCCAAGTGCCAAAAGGAAAAGGAAAAGATAAGGAGGGAGAACTAAGCAAAGAAGAATCTCCTCAAAGCCCTCCTACTACTTCCGAGAAGCAAGTGGTCAACCTGGTCTCTCCAAGAAAAGAAGAAGAGACCACTGAAGACTCAATGGATACATCCACTCAAGATCTGGTCATAGCTACAACCACTGAGGTACCCACCATTCCTTCTTCCCCTCCTTCTCCTCCCCATGTTGTCAAAACTTCTATTCCAATGGATGTTTCTTCTTCTCTCCCTTCCATCTCCCACCTCTTCCATCTTCTCCTCTCTCGCGGATCTGTCGCCTAGTGTTCCCTCCATCCCATTACAGATCCCTTCCACATCCATGACCTTTTCTTCTCCTGTAGTAACTCCAGGCCCTACAAGCGTGAGCGCGTTAGACTCCTTGTCGATGCCACCACCAAGTGTCTCAACATTCTTCCCTGCGGCCTCTTCAGTTGCTTCCCCTTTCACTCCCATTTCTTCTTCCATTCCCTCTACTCCTTCTCCCATAAGTCCAAGTTGGATTTCCGAACATCTGGGTCAACTCAAGAGAAAGGTTCCCATAGCACCCATGGACTTCTTTGTCATTCCGAAGAAGGGACCAAAGAAGCAGAAAGTGATAACTCACTTTTCAAAGAGCACTTCGGGAGAGAGGGTCATGGAGATTGCATATCCTGATCCCACCAAAGAAAAGAAAGATTTGTCTCCTACAGACTTTACAGTGACCCAAGTCATGATGGGAACCTCATCTGAGATCTTGCAAGGAGAGGCCTTGTCTCGGTAGAGATGCCCTTTGCAAGAAACTTCAAGAAGCAAAGGAGGAGAAGAGAATACTAAAGGAACAAAACAAACATCTCCTCCAAGCATTGCAAAGAATGGGCAACGCACCTCCTATGACTACCATCGAGCCTCCTGAAGTTCTCAGTCAGGACAAGATAAATGAATACGCCAAGATTGGCGAACAAGGCGTGGCAATGTCCTCCTAGATAGAACATGTCCTCAGAGATAGTGAGGAAATAATCAAGAAATTCACAAGACTCTACTAGGGTATAGATCGGGAAAATAAAGAGCTACAGGGCAGTAGCAAGATCCCTCTCCGAGGAGTTGGACAATGCCAGATTGTAACATGAAACATTTCAGGCAATGGTCGATTGCCCAGCCGACGACCTATTAAAGGTCGGCATCATTGATCACCCGCAGGCACACAACAAAGCTCTCGTCGCTTTAGACTATTGGGTTGATCAAATGGAATTTATCCTGGAGAGGATAGATAAAATCAAGGAGGAAGCCCTGGATGCAAAACATCAAATGGAGCAGACGGTCATGAAGATGTCTCTAGGGATGCTTAGTGAAACATTCACCTTGAGGGAGGCAGATGATACAATCCAGCTCTTCAAGGATATCGCAACCCAAGGTTTAGCGCCAGAGGTCACTTTTGACCGAGATTCTATCAATAACCTTCTGGCTTGCCACGATTTCATTGGATACTTGATTGAGGCATGCGAAGAGTACGCCGGATTACCAGATAAGCTCAAAAATGAAAAGGAAACTTGCAAAGTCATTGGTGACCATTTCAAGGGTCCTGATCATAATCAACTTTAGATAATGATCAGCAAGTTTATGGAATACCGAGCTCAGTATCACATTGCCTCTCCCGATCAAAAGAAAGACCATTTCAAGGGTTTAAGCAAAGAGATGATGATGAATAGTTTCTCTTCTTGTGTACGCTTCGATCTTTTTGTAAAAATATTTAAAAAGTATGTTGGCATTTACGATGACATCATCCATGTTGCATCATGGGATGTTTCCATCCAAAAACTTGCCCAAAGTCAACTTTTGACTTTTTAGATATTTTGTAAATATCTTGTAAGATATTTTGTAAATAGTGGTTGGTTTCTTTTTGTCTTCTTTCTCCTTCTCCTTCTATAAATACTGGAATACTTGTTGTATTCCAGGTGGACATTTTTTGTATAAAAAAGAAGTGAGGAGAGAAAGACTTTGTGCCTTCTTGTAATAGAAGAGATATTAATATATATGTTAAGACTTTGTGCTCAATATATGTGTTATCTCGCATCGAGATCTTTCTTAAGTTAGATCTATGTTTCTATTCATTGGAGTCATTCTTATTATCGTCATATGTTCATCAAGATTGCTTTGTTTGTTTATGCAAGTAAGTTTGGCTCTTTACTACCACCCCAAAGCATAAACCCTCCAAAATTTCTGTCTTGGAATTCATTTCTTTTCTCCCTTCAAATCTACCCGCCTCCGTTCCTTCCCTCTTACCTTTCGCTTTGCATTGAACTACCTCTACTGGGATGAGATCCCAAAACCCCGAAGTTGGAATAGTGTAGATTTGCATGATTCCTACTTGATAGAATAGTAATAAACCAGCCACTTTGTTGTCTCAAAGAGGGGCTATGCCCCGCACATTGTTGGTCTGCTTCCCCATTGTTGGGCTATTACTTGATAGAATAGTAATGAATATTTGTTAAGTGATGGTTACAAATATCTAAACGTGAAGCACCACATTTAAAACCAATAGTTATGAAATCCATGAAGTAACAGATACATTGTCTTTTTCAATTTACATTGTCAACTATTTGCTTTGTCAATCAAAGTAATCCTATATTCATTCGGTCTCACTCCTACTCGCATATGGAAGTTACTTTACAAAAAGGAAAATTCAAAAACAATAGACAAATGTCTTTGTTATAAGGTTTTGCAAGTCACTTCTCCATAGCCTTTAGCATCTCCACAACTCGATCAAAACCTACAGTCATGATTGCAAAAATGTGAAGTAAAGTATGATGTAATTTTTTGTTTTTTTTTAAATTTTGCAATTGTCACCAATTTTGTTTTTTTGAAAGAATACTTACGTGCATGAGAGCAGAAGAAGAGGAATGGGGAACGACACTATGAATGAATATGGTGGGAGGAGGGGGGAAAAGGGTAGGGGCGGTTTATGTTACGGAGTCGAACTGAAGATTTTGTAGTCGTGTTTCCTCCTTTCTTTTGAGGAGGTGTCGAAAGGGACATTTTGGAGTAGCGTTCGAAAGAGAAGGGGGGTGAAATGCATAGGTCTTTTAAGGAGGGGACTCTAGACATTGTGGTGAATGTAAGCCCTGTCGCTTACAAGAGCCTATATCCACAAGGCTAGCTGCTTTATGTAAAGTACGGCCTTGAGATTCCATAATACTTCTCCTCCCTCAATCCCCTTCTCAATCATGTCACTTCCTCGTGTAATGTTTTGCTCGTCAAGTTTAACTTCTTCAACACATCCCTTCAACATTTAATGTTTTGAATAGTTTAAGTTGACATTAATTCTCCCAAAATAAATGGATGGGGAGAGGGTTAGATCTTTCTAGAAACCAAATTCTCGCAAAGCCTTACTTCCGCCATGATTTCAGCGTAGGTGTGTGCGAAATAAAAAACATACATACGCAAAAAAACAATCATAAATAAATTAACTGATCATATAATAAGAATACTAATTCTTAAAAAAGATATTGAGATTATGTCTTTTAGTGATTTTCCGTGAAGTAATTCCTCAAATCAATCATGTAGTGATTGTTTGATTAAAGGTTTCAGGCCTATGTACGGGCATATTAAAATTCCTTACCGAAGTTGTCCCCGACTGCAAATTTCTGACCTTGTGCCCACACAGTGTAATCAAATCCGTTCAGATTCTTCCTCACCCACATCATAGACGAGTCCATGTAGCATGTATATTTAGAGGCTTAAGGCGGGTGAGTCCATTGGCGAGATGGACGCAACAGCTCAGGAGATGGACGTAGGGCGTTGGCGAGGAGCAGGGAGGTTGAGGGGAGGGCACGCCGTTGCATGAATGAGCAGGCAGTTGCAAGACTGAGCAGGGCCGAGAGACCCAAGGCATGGTTGAGATGGCTCATGCAGGGTCCAATGCAAGATAACACTCTAACCAGCTGACTCCTTCATTTGCACCGCACCAAATGCACGTACATTTCTCAGGGCCTCTCCCCGCAATCATTCAAGGTGTACTGCAATTCATCGTCGATTTCGACATCCAGCAGACTCGTGTCTGTTTTCAAACCCTCGCCATACCTAAATTTCATGATCTGCATCTGGCCCTCTGCCTTAACGAAGCCAACATTTTCTGCCGATATCAAAGCCAAAATCTCTTCAACCTGTATAATTCCTGTTGTAGACTTTCGATCCTAATGTCTCTGATCTAAACCAAAATGATGTCTCCCTCCGCCTCGGCCTCGGCCTCGAAACCTTCCTCCACCTCCTCCTCTACTATTATTATCATTATTTCTTCCACCTCCATAATAGAAACCTTGACCTCGTTCACATCCCACATTTCAAGTATGATTGCTAGTTGTAACCTCTTTTAATAATATAATTGCGAGAGTTGCAATAAAAATATAATATAAATAAATAATAAGTTAGATCGACGGAGTTCTAAGAAAGGAGGAGACGTAAGGGAGAGAACGCATTGCCTTCGATGCAGGTAATTTTTCCTCTCTCTTTTTTGCACTAAACCAAAATGGATGAAAAAATTGTTTGAACAAAAAAATTCAAAAAACAATAGCATAAGGAGGCTCTCAGGCCCTATCCTTGCTCCCATCTTAGAGTTTCCTCATTAGGCCTGCACATTCCTAATCGTTGGGGATAATCGGACCAACAGATAATTGGCGATGGGTCATATCGCAGAGCACGGGGCTAAGTTGGTTTCCACGATGTCTGGCATTATGGGAGGGGCATCAATATCAAGAGGAGATATACTACTATTCCAATGGTTAAAACAGTGAAGCTTGACTCAACATTTTCCGAGACATACAAAATTGTGGCATCCCTGATGGACTTTCTTTTCAAGACGTTGCACTCAACATCACAAAATTTATCCGTAAGTGTGGACATGATGAACCACGTGTCACTCTCCATGATGCGTGGATTCAATATCCTTCCACTTTTCCCATTACCAACCATGGTCCTCACCCCCACAACCAATCCACTTTCCAGCTCATCATTTAGCACGGGACGACTTGCTCACTCCAGCTTGCCACCGCAAGCGTTAGAATAACCCCAAAGCCGCACACGCCACCCTTCAACGTGGCCTTCCACGAGTAGTTGTCAGATCGCAGGGCACGTACCCCAATGTGCTAACGACACTGGGGCTGATGTGTGACATGTCCTTGTTCTAATTGTGTGTCGTCCTGAAGTCTGTCAAGAAGGGGTTGAAATCACCATCTAATAACACATTGTTGGCCTTCACGTCCCTATGGATGATAACAAACATGCATTCGTGGTGTAGAAAGCATAGAGCTTGGGAGCAGTGATCAAATTTGAAGGGCAGTCCAAATTTCAATGTGAAGGGCATATATTCAATCAACCCTTCCATGATAAAAAGTTGTTACAAACAATTACACTTCAATTGACAAGAACAAATTAATCACACACATCATTAATAATATATAGAAAGTTTAAGAATGAAATTGTAGGACTTAATAGTAAAGAAAGTTACAATTACAAATTAGGAGCCCCAGAAAGACTCCTCCAATAAAAATGAATGTACAACTAAAATAAATAATAATGTAAAATTGTTTAGTAGATTATTCTGTAATTGTGTATAAGTTTTTTGGTGTTATGCTAGATTCTTACCAACAACCTGATTTAAATTAAAACTACCAAGCCTTACCTGCAAAAAGATACAAAGATTACCAGTGTGATAACAGGAGATAATGGGGAAGATGATGGGTAAGAGAGGAATAAACCATGTTAATAAGTAACTTGTGAGAATAAGAATAGACATTGTTGAGACTATAATAGAGTTACAAAATATTAAAGTATATATAATGATACCTGATATGTCAGGGGAAATTTATATCTGCTAAATTGCTAATTGCATCTGTTCTTCATGGTCCATCTTACAGGCTCAAAATCAATTGAATAAATGGAATATTTTTATGCCACTAACACCATTTAATATGTGAAACTTAAAGTGCAAAGTTAATCAACATGTTAAATAAAAGAAAAATGAAAGGTTTTTAAGTTTAGTAAAACCATTATGTATGTTAGATCTAAACTGAAAATCAAGATGTCATTAAATTGATGGGTAAAATTATTCACATTTGTATGCTTTAGGATATCTACGATACAATTTCCTAACATATTTTGTCATTTTCTATAATGGATTTCATGTGTCTCCTGAGATTTGCTAGGTGGAGGGCATCTATAGACTTTAGGCTTTATGTTGCTTTTTTCCCATGGGATTTTTTTGGTCAATCATCCTTCGTGGAAATCTAAAAGTGAATAAATTTAAGTTTCGGTGTATTTAGCTTTTCAAATATAATTAGTTTTGTCAATGGGCTTGTCTATGACATCTAACTTATACCAAGTTTTGTTGATCATATTCTCGTGATGGTATTTTTTATGTGCTTGTATTTTTATGAGGTGAAGATTGAATCAAATTCATAATGCCAGTATTCAGGTATCAGGGATGAAGATCTTGGAGTCTAAACACAAACAAAAGTAGAATTGATCATCAATTATTCATTTTTGAGAGTAATTCATTGCCAAGAACAAGAAAATATAACTCTCTAAAACCATAGCTTCGAGACATTTTTTATTTTGGTCGGGGTTCATCTAGTTTTGTAACTTTACTTTATAATGATGTCTTCTAGTTTTAAAATATGGGGAATGCACAGGCATCAGAAAAATGTATTAAACCAGAAAATGAAGACAGAGCAGCCATAACAGACAATGCCAACTCAAAAGGGAACTACAAAGGTTTATCTAGTAAGGAAATGCTAGAACTAGGAAGCATCCATCTACTTCTACGATGCAAACAAGTCAAAAATTAAAATATATTACAAATCTATAACTACAAAGATTCACAAGTGGAAAAACACTTACCTTAGCAATGGATTTAATGGACCTATCCTCTTCTATTGATTCATGGCTACCTAAAATGTAGATTGTTACTCCTACAAACTTACAAAGCTGCTTAAACAAGAAAATACTATTGGTTTTGTTGGCAAGAGAGTACATGGGCTGCAAAAGCGGGAAATTGGAATGGATCTGTAATAAATAATGCTACGCCCTTAACCTATTGCTTGTATTAGGATATGAGTAGCTAACTTGTGGCTTACCATATCATTTTATTATATCATTTATACTTTCTCATGCTTAATAGGTCGGCCTTGGTGATGGCCATAACATATGAATAGTATATTTAGGGGATTGTAGGTAGTAGTTCATTATCATTTGAGCATTTGAGTCTTATTATATGGTTTGGAGGTTGCCCCTCGAAGTGGAAAAACTATTCTAATTGCATATTGAGATCATTATTCTGAAATATTGTGTTATTTGTTGTTCTATTGTTGCTCATAATTTGAGTTATACAAGTAATTTCATTACAAGTGGTATCAGAGTTGCGATCTGGGCCAAAATTAGGGCAAAAACCCTAATTTTTTGTTTCCGCCATATATTGCGAACCAGAGCGAATTGGTGGGAGATATTTTTCAAAGTTGCAAAACATTTCAAGTAAGGTTCCCTAAAATTTCAGAATTTTTTGATTTATTTTTCAAAAGTTATTACAAATTTAGGGTTTTTCATAAAATCGCTCCCTAGGGTGAAAATTGTGGAATGTTTTCAAGTTCTTTACATTTTCAAAAAGCTCTCAAAAAAATAGTATTAGTATTTTCTCTGTGTTTTTTCCTGTTTGGCCGAATTTGTATCAAAAACCTAAACCCTAAGGTTTGACATCATGGCGGGGCCTTCCACAAGAGCAAAAAAGAATCCGGTTACTCCGAGTAAAACCCCAGATAAAGATGAGGTAGTGATTAAAGAGATGGAGTCATAAGGGGTAAATATAGATTCCTCAACACTAGGGTTTACCTTAGTTGATCATAAGGTGAGCCAACTTGAGTATGAGCTGCGAAATGTACAATCTAAGATGGCCTCTAAAGGAGACATAGAACAAATCAATCAGCGGTTGGATGATATCATGCAACATGTAAAGGGTAAACAATATGGCCCAAATCCGCCCCATGTCAACCAAGGAGGATCTTCGGGTTCAAAATCATGGACAAAATAACCATGTTGGATTGCTTTTCCATCCAAATCGAATCCAACTTATTCGCAACCACTTTAACATGATGCCGAAAGTGGATATGCGCAAATTTGATGGTAAGGATCCTGAATTGGATAAATCAAATGGAGAACTTATTTGAGTTACATTAAACACCATCAGAAAAAATGTGACATTAGCATCCCTATATCTTGAACTAGACTAATTTGTTTGGTATCGATGGTTATGTGATGAGAGGTAGAAGAATGGTCTCAGTGTCACTTGGACAATTTTTACCGAGGAGTCAGAATTGCACTATAGCTCCAAAGTGTTTCGAGAACTACTTTAGTCAATTAGCAAAGTTACTGCAAAAGATTAGTCAAAAGATTATGTGCACATCAATTCCATAACCTATCCTTAAGGGTAGAGAATATTCCAGAAGAGAATTTGAATGGCCTATTTTTTGGGGGTCTTAAGGACCACATCGAGCATGAGGTACGTATGTTTAATCCACTCAAGCTTTCTGATTCTATTATCATGGCACGTTGAGCAGAGGAAAAAGTTCTTTGTAGTAGGAAGTCGCCTTTCATTAACACCAGAGACCGTAGTATCTCTTCCCCTTCATTTCTCTAGGCCAATTAGACTGACTCCTCAACAAATGGAAGAAAAGAGAGAAAAAGGATTATGTTTTAATTGTGATAGCAAATATGGACTAGGACACAAATGTGCTGAGAAGAATTTGTTCTATATTGAAGGAGGTAATGAGGATGATGAGGAAGCTGAAATTATAGGAGAGGCTGAGGAACTAGTACAAGATGAAGTAGAGGATCACCAACCTACAATTTCTCACCATGCATTGTCAGTATTAGTACTCCTCAAACACTCAAGGTTATTGGCTATCTCAAAAACTAGAAGGTGACGGTGTTGATTGACTCGGGGAGTACTCATAACTTCATAAATAGTAAGTTACCCGCCCGCCTCAATTGTTTTATTTACCCACTCCGTAAATGCAAGTTATGATCAGGATGGTGGGACCGCTGTCAATGCATAGGAAAGTGCCATAAGATCAAGCTTTCCATGGAATACTACATGTTAGACTCACCTATGTTTGTTATTTCTATGGGAGGGGCAGATATTGTTTTGGGTGTCCAATGGCTCATAACCTTAGGTACTATAGAGATGAATTTCCAAGAATTGTTCATGTGATTTCATTTAGATGGAAGGACAATACAATCGAATGGGATGGTAGCTAAGTCTCCACAGATTATTAGCTCTCATCAGATGCAGAAGGTTCTTAGAAAAGGAGTAGATGGATTTATAGCAAAGTTATTTTCCATATAAGTACAAAATACAAAGTCTTCAATGCCACCCGATCTTCAAAAGATTGTTGATGCTCACTCATTTGTTTTTGATGCAATTCCAAAGGGACTACCACTAGTTAGGGATCATGATCATGCAATTCAGTTGATTCCAGGGAGCCAAGCACCTAACGTCAGACCATACAGATACCCATATTCCCATAAAAGTGAGATCAAGAAAATGGTTGAGGAAATGGTGAAGGCAGGTATCATTGGGCATAGCCAGAGTGCATATTCTTCACCAGTGGTCATGGTACATAAGAAGGATGAAACATGGAGGATGTGTCCAGATTACCGAGAAATCAACAAGTACACCATCAAATATAAGTTTCCTATTCCAAAGAATTGATGATTTATTTGATGAATCGCATGGTGCTATTTATTTCACAAAATTAGATCTTCGCTCGGGTACCATCAAATTAGAATAAAAGAGGAATATGTTCATAAAACGGGTTTCAGTGGACTCATGAGGGCCATTATGAGTTTTTGTAATGCCTTTGGTCTTACAAATGTGCCCTCAACCTTTCAACGCTTAATGAACACTATTTTTAGGCCATTTTATAGGAAATTTGTATTAGTTTTCTTTGATGACATATTGATTTACAAGAAGACATGGGAAGAATACTTACAACATGTAAATAAAGTGTTGGAAGTTTTGGAGAAACATACTCTCTATGAAAACCCATCCAAATGTTCTTTTGGTGTACAAGAGGTAGAGTATTTGGGTCACATTGTATCCCATGAAAGCATCAAGTTCATCCTCGAAGATCAAAGCTATGGTGGAATGGCCAAGGCCCAAAACTCTCTAAAATCTTCGTGGGTTCCTAGGACTAACAGTATTACTGCATTTATTTGTGCAAGGATGTGGTAGAATAAAGAACCCCACTCACTACATTGCTAAAGAAGGATGGCTTCCATTAGATGACGTAGCCACTAAATCCTTTGAGCAGCCTAAAGGAAGCCATGTGCAACACCCCGGTTTTGCTACTCCCAACTTCTCAAAACCTTCATTGTTGAATGACGCTCAGGATCGTGGATTGGGAGCAGTTCTAATGCAGAAGGAAGACCAATTACATTTGAGAGTTGCCAATTCAAAGAAAAAAATCTGCTCAAACCTGTCTATGAGAAAGAAATGATGGCTATTCTTCATGCGGTCAAGCAATGGAGGCCCTATGTCATGGGTGGACACTTCAAGGTAAAATTGATCATGATAGTCTCAAATACTTTTTTTTTTGAGCAAAGGTTATCATTCGAGGAACAACAAAAGTGGGTAAAAAAATGTTGGGTTATGATTTTGAAATCGTATACAAAAAGGGTTAAGAAAATGTAGTAGCTGATGCATTGTCTAGAAGGGATACATCCGCAAATGCCTTACTATGTGGAATTTCCATGTTGACGACCGATTGGGTGGATGAAGCAAGATTGGAATGGGATCAAGACAAAGATACACAATCTCTAATATAGAATATCAAGCAAGGATCTATGACATCTAACAAATTTTAGTGGAAAGGTAATGCCCTATGGTACAAGGACAGGTTATACTTGAATAAAGATTCTGAGTTGAAGCATAAGATTCTTGCAGAGCTACATGCCTCACTTGTTGGAGGACACTGGGTTTTCAAGACATATCATAGAATAAAAAGAGAATTATTTTGGGAAGGACTCAAGGGGGACGTATAAAATTTTGTATCAAAGTGTTTAGTGTGCCAACAGTAACAAAGAGGAAACAATTAAGACACCAGTGGTCAGTGCTGCAATCCTTACCAATTCCTAGCCGAGAGATGGGAGGAGGTCTCCATGGATTTCATCACCTGGATTGCCTTGTTCGCAGAGGGTAAGAATGTTATTTTCATGATTGTGGATAGGCTCACAAAATATGCAAATTTTGTGCCCTATCACATCCATTCGCAACCAATACAACAGATTCTGCACTATTTTTTTGGGAGACAGCTTCAAAGGCTACATGGAACCCCAAAGATAATTGTAAGTGGCCGTGATCCTATTTTCACAAGTAATTTTTGGATGGAATTATTTTCATGTTTGGGTACTCGCTTAGCTCACAGCTTCATCTTATCATCCTCAAACCGATGGGCAACGGAAGTGGTCAACAAATTCTTAGAGGGGTATTTACGTTGTTTTGTATCATATAAGCAGGAAAGGTGGATTAAATGGCTACCACTTTCAAAATGGTGGTATAACACATCTTTTCATACCTCTTCTCAAATGACCCCATTTTTTAGCATTATATGGTTACCATCCACCTTCTATCACTTCCTCCTTGAGGGTGCAAACTAAGGTCAGAGATGTTGAGGAACACATTCAACATCAACAATAGGTTTTGGCTAGTTTGAAGGAGAATTTAGCATTAGCACAAAACAGGATGAAACAACAAGCATATCAACACCGTAGTGAAAGACATTTTGAAATTAGTGACTGGTTTTTGTACGTCTCTAGCCTTACAAACAGATGTCCCTAAAGCAACAAAAAGGACAACAAACTTGCTCCTAAATATTATGGCCCTTATTAGGTTCTACAGAAAATTAGCAGTATTGTTTATAAACTAGAGTTGCCTCCATCTTCACACATACACCCGCTTTTCCATGTTTCATGCCCGAAGAAGGTTATTGGACGTAAATTTGAAGGCCGACAGAGTTACTAGAACTTGATGAGGAAGGAAGAATCATTTTGGAGCCAGAGAAGATTTTGCAAACACGTACTAAGAGGTTGAGAACCAAAGACATTAATGAATATCTGATCAAGTGGAAGAATCTGAGTATAGAAGATGCAACCTGGGAGGATGAAAGTTTTCTATAGCAACATCCAAGATTATTCAACGCGTTGAGGACAACGTTGGTTTGAAGGGGAAGGGCATGCTACGCCCTTAACCTATCGCTTGTTTTAGGATATGAGTAGCCGACTTGTGGCTTACCATATCATTTTATTATATCATTTATACTTTCTCATGCTTAATAAGTCGGTCTTGGTGATGGCCATAAAGATATGAATAGTATATTTAGGGATTGTAGGTAGTAGTTCATTATCATTTGAGCATTTGAGTCTTATTATATGGTTTGAGGTTGCCCCATCGAAGTGGTGAAGCTATTCTAATTGCATATTGAGATCATTATTCAAAATATTGTGTTATTTGTTGTTCTATTGTTGCTCATAATCCCAATTATACAAGTAATTTCATTACAAATAACTTAGAAAGAGTAGTTGTTGCCGTGCGATGAATTAGTTGTGATGACAGGTAAGCAAGTAATTAATGGAAAAAGAGGAAATTGAGTCAATAATATTGGTGCACAATATTGCATGGCATGGTCTTTCACTATTCTGTCAATATTTATAATCCAAATTCCCACAATGTCAAGTCGCACTTTCAATCCCATCACGCATAGTCCAGTGAAATGATATGAAAACCATTAGAATTGACGGGCATTTCACAATTCAACCCTTCTGTTGAAATTTTGAATAAAACTTTACCCTTCTAGGAGATGACCCCATAACCATGCACCCTAACTTTAGGGGCATGCGCAGATATATGTAGCGGTCTCACAAGATAAAAAAATTATATCACCATGTAGTGTATCTTTGTGCCACATCAGCATTTTCGTTTCGCGTGTTTATTTGGAGGGAAAAGTAGTTTTTGAATTGATTTAAAATGAAAAAAATATTATAAAGCATTTGAAAGAGGTACCAATGACCGAGCGCCCTATGTGTCACATTGTCATTGGCTCTTACAAAGTGTCATTAATCAAAAAGTGAACAATTATTAGTCCTTTTTTCAACAACCTATGGTGAAAACCAATGTACATATTTTGGTGCATGCTCGGTTATAGGGTCCTCTCCCCTACTTTGTCAAGTCATTTGGAAAGTTTGAATTTTTTTTACGGCCAATTATTTACTTTCCCTTCTCTGATGGGTTTGAGGCCCTCGGACGGCTGTGACGGGTTCAATTTTGATAAATAATAAATGGGAGCTACCCAGGGCTATCTTTAGCCTACGTGGCTACTCCGTGACACGTGTCAGATTCGGGTGGCTCAGCCCTCTAGAGTCTACATCCTCGTGGTACAGCCTCTTAATGGCCACGTGGAGGCCGCCCTCCAGCTCGGCTTTGTAAACGATACCCTGTCTGCCTCGCCCGATGCATAGGAGTCGCTGAAATTATCTGTGGCTTTGGCAATATTTGCATACGTGAAAGCGGGCGGAAGGAGAAGTTCCGTTCCATACTGCACCCAACATGTTTAAATGGATTCCATTTCCATTTGGAGAGACTCAAACCGGGATTTCTTCTTTGACAGAGCCAACCTGCGCCCAACGCAATGATCACCACAGCAGCCGCGGCCATGCAAATCCCTCCTATTGCCCACCCTGTCAAAGGTTTCGAACCCGAGACCTCCTGCGTTGCGTTTGAATGACTATTAATGGCAGGCACTGGTTCGAATAGCGCAGATCTATTCAGGAGATGCGGGTCGCCCAAGTACGACTGTGGAAAGAAGCCGAGAAACTGGGCTTCTACGGGTACGGGTCCGCAAAGGTTTTTGTCGAAGGAAACGTTGAAGCGTCGAAAATATGACATTTGACAGAGACGCAGGTCGTGGCTCACATAGTAATGCCTTACGGCGTAAATATCATATATGTAGTTTTCATATTTTTAACATATTCAAATTGATTGTAGTTTTCTTTTCCTTTTGTAAGCTTCCATCCAAATTTGATTTCCTACTACAAATTACCAATCTTATTCTCTCACCTTGCCCTTTGTGTGATCATGGTTGATAAAAAATTGGTGAAGATTGATTTGTCCGAGCCAACTTGAAGAGCCACCGTCTGCCGCTTCTCTGGCCCTGCTGTGTTTCTGAATTGCATATCTTTAGCTACGAATCCATTTCCATCTACAACTGCATTTCAATTACGAAATTACTTCAGATTGAAATTTGTTCATTAATCACAAAATAAACCTATTGATTCCATAATCATGAGCTCACTTTCCTCGTGGTATTAGCTCATTTGTCAAATTTACGGACAAATGGAATTGTCTTATGTTGTTGTCAAATTATTAAGATGTATATAACTTGACAGAAAGTGTTCTTCTTTTATCCTTTTTCCTTGGAAATACTGTTTTTCTTTCAATAAATAAATAAAAAAAAAAATCCATTCTATTCTATTAATGTTATCTAGAATGATGTGATTATTATTAAACAAGTGAAGAAAAATTAACGCAATGATGTAGATTATGAGATACTTTGCTTTCACCTATTTACGCCGAAGGCGTTCCCCCTATGGGAAAGGCCCCTGCGGACATTTCTACGACTGTCTTAATTTTGACTGTTTGACGGCAGTCTGGAAGTTTGTTCTTTTTCGCCTATTTTTAATAGTTATTTTATTCTTTTTCGCCTATTTTTAATAGTTTTTTTTTGGGTGCATGTTGAATGCAGCGGTTATTTTTAACAGTCGTTTTTGTTTTTGCAGCGGCTATTTTTAACAGTCGTTTTTGTTTTTGCGGGGGCTATTTTTAAGAGTGTTTTTTCTTGCATGCTCAATGAGGGTTTGTGTGACAGATTTTTGTGTATAAGTAGAAGAGGTGCGGGTTTGCAATTTCACAAGATTCATTACGGTGCTAAGGATTTCGGGTTTGCAATTTCACAGGTATTTATTACTCTGTTCTCATCAATTTACTTTGAAACTACTTATCTGCCTTGGTCACAACATCCAGAACAATGACAAGTTGCAATCTTTGAGTCTGGTAGCGAGCTTATTGATTATTTATTCCCTCACTGTGCTTGGTCTTATCTTGACCTGCACCTTTCTCATGTGGACTGCACGAG
Organism: Taxus wallichiana var. yunnanensis; assembly: GCA_018340775.1. Taxonomy (NCBI): domain Eukaryota; kingdom Viridiplantae; phylum Streptophyta; class Pinopsida; order Cupressales; family Taxaceae; genus Taxus; species Taxus wallichiana. The sequence goes on along the minus strand of CM031243.1, from coordinate 493,177,445 downwards.
TTCTATATGTAATAAGCTAAAGCTGAAAGCTTAGGAGTTTCGTAGTCAGGTTTTTGGAATCTGAGAACCAGTATAAAAAACAGGCAAATGGGTGTCTGTCTGTTTTCTATATTGATCTCTTGTCTTCCCTTGGCGTTTTAATCATCCCTAAAATACTTAAATTGTTTTATTTTCCTGCACCTTTAGGCTTATGCATCCCTAAAATACTTAAATTGTTTTCTTTTCCTGCATAATGCAAAATTGAATATCTTCACCTTCGCAACCATACTTCTTTGAAAAAAATTAATATGACAACAGAGCTAAAAGAAAACCATAGTACCTACTACCACGCATTCTCATATGTACAGTAATATCCAGATCAGGACCGTCTTCACTCTAAGTGCTGCAGACACTAAATGGCCAGATCTCCACAATATTATGTCGGGTGAATGCCCAACAGATCCTCGAGCTGCACAACGTTGGAGAACACTTAACATTGTCTCTAACCCTCATAGAGTATCAGCATACCTACATCACAGATTCACAATATTTCACGAAGAAATATTGCAGAAGGAACTTGGAGCAGTAGACTTTTGGTACAGGTAATCAAATCTACTTATTTCAAAGTTATTTCCAAACTACATAGCTAATATTTATGTTCCCTTGTCTCGCAAGTATGAATGGCAACATAGAGGCTCCGCACATGTCCACGGTTTATTGTGGCTCGAGAATGTGCCCAAAGTTGACAAAATGGATTGGGAGGATACAACAGTTACTAAGGCCTCAAAACAATACTTTGATAAGTTCGTGTCTGCCTGGAACCCTCGACCAGCATGCAACCGCTTGGATTTTGTTCCCAGGTCACTCCTAGATGACCCTTGCTTGCTAGATACAACCAAAATTCTATCCTCCTCCCCAAATTCAGACCTTAAAGAACTGCTTAATCAAGTTCAGTGCCACACTAAATGTTCAAAACAGACATGCCTGCGTAGAAAGCAATCACAGCTCCAGTGCAGGTACAATGCCCCCTGGGCCGCGCAACCTACTTCTTCCTTACACATTGAAAGTGATGGGAAAATTAAGTACCTCCCTTCCAGAAATGATGACAGATTGAACATCCACAATCGAACTATGATATACATATGGAGAGCAAATGTCGATTGCCAACCGGTACTTTTCCGCCATGTTGTTCTTGAGTATATTGCAAAATATGCTTCGAAAGCCAAGCAACGCTCAGAAACATATCACCAAATGTTATCCAGATTTTCAAGAGACGCAGATGCAGATTCTCCAGCACATATCGCGATCCGTAAAATGCTAACAGAAAGCATTGTCGAACATGAAATAAGCACACAAGAAACATGCCACATGTTGCAAAAAATGCCACTTGTTATGTGCAGTGTCCATTTGTATCATTAAATGTTGGAAAAAAAATTCTGAGACGTGTCGTTGAAAGTGACGCTGATGCAGAACAAACATCCGCTTTCTTGGATGCATATAAAGTTCGTCCAACAATCATGGAACACCTACCACTTATTCAAGTTGCTCGAGATTGGAGCTACAACAAGAATCGTAAAGGTGATAAATGGAAAAAGTGAACGATACACGCAATTGTTCGGGTCCACCCGAGATTTGTGGATGTCCCAGCTCAGGATTCAACGTCATATGACCTTTTCTGTTGGTCAGAACTCCTTTTATACAAGCCTTTCAGAAATATTGCATCAGAATTTGGAGCAACCCCACATGACATCAACGGCACTTGGGACATGTTCAAGCACAACTACAAACCGTGGCATGTTTTACGCACAACCGCAGACACAGGACCTGTTACGGATGTTAGTTCTGACTCTGAGCCCGAATGCAGTATTCAACACGAACCATTGCAAGAAATGGCAGGTCTTCGCACAACTTCACCCGGGAAACAACACAGGTCTAGACAGTCTTGACATGTTGGGGAAACGAGATTTTGACGTACAACATAATTGGAACATACATGACGTTCCACATGAATTACAGATAACTAGTTCATCATTCATTGAAAGAGAGAAGGCAAACATAATTAACAACAACATACAGGCCACACCACCATCTTCCACACTTCCTTTGTCTCTAGAACAACAAACAACTCTTGATACCATACTACACCATTCAGCAAACAAAACCCTTCTACCTCCACTAAGATTCATAATTCAAGGAACGGCTGGCACAGGAAAATCATTTCTAATAAATAAAATCCACAATTTATTCACATCACCAACCACATATCCCTCACCTCTACTTGTGCTCGCCCCTACCGGTGTTTCAGCATTCAACATCTCTGCATCCACAATCCACGCAGCCCTATGAATTCCAATCAAAGAACTCAAACCCCTTGAAGGTACTGCATTATCATCTTTTCAAGAGTCGCTGAAACATATAGAATATGTTCTTATTGATGAAATGAGTTTCATCAGCCCAAAGTTACTAAGCAAAATTGACAGTAGGCTCCGCGAAGCTTTCCCACACTCAAGAACATCTGAATTTGGAAACAGATCAGTCATCCTCCTCGGCGACCTCGGCCAATTACCATCGATTTAGTCCTCTTTATGCAAGTAATTCCTACGGAGCAACCCTTTGGAAGGGATTTGAGACTTCCATTACATTACAAACAATATTTCGGCAACAAGGAACAACCAATGCACAAGTTTCATTCCGGAATTTACTGCTCCACATGCGAGATTCAACCCCTCTAATTGAGGATTGGGAAATCTTAATGTCTCACATAGACACATACCTAACTCAGCAAGAGCTCAAAATTTTTAAGGATGCACCGCATTTGTTTGCAAAAAATGATCAAGTCGACTCCCACAACCTACAAATGTTGAAGGCATTGAACGTTCCGATCGTCCAATCCATTGTTGAAAGTAACAGGCGAACTAGACCAGAAATCCTGATGATGATCAGTTGGAACACAAAGTTCTGTCGTGCAAACAACAAAAAATCATGCTTATTGCAAATCTATGGGTTGACGCAGGCCTCGTGAATGGTGCCACAGGAACAATCACCGACATTGTCTACGACACATCAATGCAACCACCAGCATTACCTTTATTTGTTGTTGTCAAATTTGATAGATACAATGGCCCATGTTGGGATCCCACCAACCCGTTACATATTCCCACACCCCCTATTTCGAGAGGGAATCGAAGATAATTGCCAATTAAAATGGCCTGGGGATTAACTATCCACAAGTCGCAGGGACTTACTTTACACAGAGAAACCGTTGACATTGGAACCACTGAAAGGTAGGGTCTGACATTCACAGATTTCTCCAAAATGGTTAACAAGTTTGAAAAGTAGAAACAACCTTCACATTAAGTTACACTTACGAAATCAATCACACCCCTAATCACCATCTACTACAAAAGTAATAATTATACCTCTAAAACAAATAACATATACCGTTCGTCGTTCACATTGCATGAAACACATGCGATTGCTAGTAGATATTGATTGTTATGGTTTATAAATCTTATATGAATTATTATTAAACTTGAAACATATCTAATAGAAAATATGTATATGGAAATTATTATGGATACTTTATAGTTTTTTTGTATGTGATGATAAATTGGGCTTAGGATTCTTATAATAATAATTTTCTTGGGTATGAGACATCCAAGAAGATTACAATTGTGTGCATCCTATTCATGGTTTGTCTTATATTGTTTAGGATTAAAAAAACTAGGATTAAGATCTTTATAGAATTAATATGAATGGGTGGTATGAGACATTCAGGAAGATTGGTGATGTTAGTGTTCTAGTTCTAATTTTCCCAAGTTGTTAACATGGAGATAGAGGTGTCTTGTTGTGAATTTCCAATGGGGAAAAGGATATGCTTTGAGAAATGTGTTATTGAACTAGGGAGTGACATGTATGAGGGTTAGGTAACCTAGGTACAATAGATTACACATGATAAGTGCTTAGGGAGGCACGGGTGGATCGGATAGATCTAAGGTCTACCTACATGATTATTCAATTAAGACTATTTCATGTCCCGGAACGTTGCCATATTTTAGTAAGGGTTGCCTTTTGTTATCAACAAACATTGTGAGCGCTCGAGGTTTCTCCATAATTCGCATTCAAGACTCGTGATTTCTCGTGTTGAGATCAGAGGCACAAAGGAAGATGCAAATGCATTGGGTTTGAGAAATAACGATAACAAGAGCACATGTGTATATTTTTTTAAATAACCATACATGCCTTATTCTAACAAGATCAATCTTACCATAATTATAACATCAATGAATCTTTACTACAACATCGATCAATATTAATGGTAACTAAGCTCTAAATATTTTTATCAATTCAACTTTATCATTTACCCCTTAATTTTAAGAGTGATTTAATAACTTTGAGTGGTATAAAGAACCTTTTAGATAGTTTTGTGTCATCTTTATATTTGAAATTTTGGTCACAAATTATATTTGTGTATAAATTTGTATTTGTTATATTTGAAAATTTATTTTTATTTTTTTGTTTGGAAGCTCGCTCGATTACATAGATATCAAAGATCTCTACCCATGGTAACTAGAGATAACATAGATAGCTGATTTACACTTTATGAGTAAGCATACATCTACATTGAAGACGTTCCTTCATTTATCCAAGCAGTACGATTATTCTTCAACTTTGTGATTATTTTAAAATTCTTGACAAGCAAATTATGAACAAATGTATTGAGCACTTCTAGACTTGACATTGTTTTGGAATACAATGGTATGTTTGATGTAGTAACATCAATGCTTCTCATAAAATAACATATTTTTAATAGCTTTAATGTTATTTAAAATCTATGTATATTAATATGGTGGTGATTGAATGAAGGAGAAAGGAGGAGTGCAATAAATATACTAGCATATCTATTTTAGAAAATCTATATAAAAGACGCTGAGTGGTATCATTCTAGAGGCAACTATTACATTGATTTTTTTATAAAGTTACCTTTGATTACATAGATGATTATTATTATATAATTTATGAATTTACATTCCTTTTTACATGATAAGGAGAACACAAGTTTATTTAGTCTCCTTGTCATTAATAATTGTTTATCATTTTATATGAGGGAATACATAAATATGAAATTATATTTAATTATAATAAATTATATGTAATAATAATAATTAGTTTGAAAGTTTAGGATGTTTGGTTTGTTTTTGGGTCTTCAAATATAAGACACATATCTTATCTTCTCGCAAAATTTAAATTTGTGACATTTCTTTCAAAAACACAAATTCTTCACCATTATTCCAATTCAAATATTAAAAATATAGATGAGATAATAGTGAAATGTATTTAATTAATTTTAAAATTATAGAAGAGAGGTAACATGTTAGATTTATGTTTATATACATTTATTTTGATATTTAGTGATGCTTATATGTATATAATAATGGAACTAAGAGTTCAAATGTGAAAGAGATATGATTTAAAATTGACAACAACTAAAGCAATCTCCTATAAACATTTGTACTCCCCTGATGTACGAAGTATTTAGACACTCCAAACAAAATAGCATATATGCGACACTTAACTTGACCACTATCTAGTCTTTTATCTCCAAAAAAACCATATTCACTTTTATGTGTTTTCACTCAAGTACATGCAAAATAGATTTCTTCTACTTAATTTTATTGGGTGACAATATCTAAAAAATTAAAGAAAACACAATTTGTTTTAGGCCTTGAAATGAATCAAAAATAAAAACCATCTTAATATTTTTTAGGTTCCTAGATGATAACAATATTGAAAACAACATATCTCAATGATTGATGTAGCTTCAATAACATGCAAACCAATGTTATGGAGTGTGTATTATTTTTCCATGTTTATCCCATGTGAAACCCTGTGTTTCCATAATATAATTTTACACTATGTATATTATTGACGTTTTATAATTAATACTTTAATATGTTTTGGAAGGAAATGTTGTGCATATTATTGTTATTGCTTCTTCAAATATGGCTTGAATGAACCTTTATGAGTATTAACAATGTATTTGGAAAAGTATATCTTGATTCATCACAGATTTAAATTCGTACTAGTGTAGGACTCGCTTTTACATTAACGCAAGACTTACCATGGAGTGTAGGACTCGTCCAGATCACTAATTCGGATTCACTTGAAATGAGGGACTTGCAAAAATATTTAAATGGCTCGATGATGATGAACTATGAGTTGATATAATCGACACATCACCAACACAATGACATGATCATGAAACGTGTACTACTACCTCAAACATCATTCATATTATGAGGTCTTACGATCCCAACTTAACTCCAATTTCTTAAAAACATAATGCAGACAAACAACAATATCTTTTGGCACCAATTGACTATTTCAAAGGAGTCAATTTCGTGTCTCATCCATAGTTAACATGATTAATTCAATCCAAACACGACATAGATTAATCCTTCCATACGTAAACTTGTGTATTTTTGTATGTTTCAATGAATACTCCACTAATTGCTTGATCTCCTCTAGAGTAGATGCATGTGAACAATAAAATAAATTATTTACATTTACTTTCATTTTATATCTATAGACAACTCGAATTCAAATTGTAACCCTTTTTAGTAGACTAACTAGCAATATAACAACTAAAAAGCCACTAAAAACACCATGAGTGCCCTCAATACCCTAAACATTAGAGACATTCCAATCCTACTACTCAAAAGTTTTGAATAGAGAGCAAAAAGAAGCCAAAATAAACTATATAACACACAAATAACATAAAATTCAAACCAATAATCAACAAATACTCAAACACACCTAAAAATCACGTGATTTGCCAACTAACAAATCCGTGAAAGGTACTAAAGTGTCTACGTAGTCTCCCATTTAACAATAATGTTTTAATTCGACATAATAATTTATTTTTACCTAATATCAAACAAGCCAAACCCGTGTCAGCAAAGCTTATTTAAATCAAAGATAATAAAAATTAAGTGGGCCAAACATACCAGCTTTCCGAGAGGGTTATGGTCATTTTCTCACCATTATCTCGAGATGTTTTAATCACTTACAAAACTCGTTTCAACAACTGCAGCTTATTTATTTCCGGACGCAAATCAGGGTTTACATAAACAATAAAAAGATCTCTAAAACCTCAAGACCGTCTTGTGATTTTCCACTTCTCTCCCTAAGAAATTCCAATAATCAGATTTGAACAACATTCACCAGCAGTTGACTGAGAAAGAGATTCTCCAATCTGATGTAATGGACAAATATAGATTTGCATATACAATTTGATACATAATTTAGGCATGGATGAAAACCTGACATAAGCACAAGATGATAGAATTAATCCAGACAAAAAGATCATCCAGAATGACAAAGGTTCCATATAGGAGTGGGGGTAGAGGTGGGGCAGAGATATGGACAGTGGAGTGCAGGCCATGGTTCAGTAGTCGGGGCAACTTCGTCACTTTCGTGTACCCATGGTTCAGTAGTTGGGGCAACTTCCTCACTTTTGTGTACCCGTTGGCAGACAGCCCTTATCTAGAGATGCTCTCATCACATCTAAGCATTGACTTGTATGTACGCTCTCCTCTCACATTTCCTACTAGCTGAGCAGCTTTCCATTTCCTTCAAGCATTGCTCTCCTTCCCCATATCCCATTTTCCTGCTGCCTCCAGCGTTTATGTCCAGAGCTATACAGGCTTCCTAAAATTTCTTCACCGCCGCCTCCTCCAATGTTTCCATACAGGCTTCATAAAAAACAGTTCAATGTCATGAATTTTCCAAGGTATTATAAAAACAGATCTTAAACACACATACCATAAAAAAATGAACTGGTGCAACTGCATACTACGCAATATCATTTCATCAACTCAAAAGCATGGTCTAGCTCTCCAAACACTCAGAACATCATTTCAGATGCTGAAAATAAAATATGATTGCTTCTTACCACTTCAAGTATGACATCATGCACATTGTAAGTTTGAGCCTTCATTTAAAGCTTGCTTCCATAAGAATAGCCAATAATCTCCACAAGAATACCATCCATGTTTGAAATGATAAAACCCATTCGCATCACTTGCAGCAATTTCTCTTGTGACAGAGTTGGAGATAAAAACTTGGTTGCAGTGTGGCAGTCCCCACATATCCTGAGGTTCTTCACAACTCTATGGTTACTCCAAGGGACGTGTTTAACTATCTGAATGCAATTACCAACCCTTCACCGTGATGGCAAAAGAGTAATTCTTTCTTCTTCTCCACATCGTTCATTACAAATCTTCTATCTGGTATTTACCCTGCTGCCTTCATCTCCCAATACAATTTATCCAACTTAGCATAGATTGTTATGTGTGGGGCGTGATCTGTCTCCTACACAAAAAGCATGTCCAGTTTTATGGACTTCAATCCAACTACATCCAGGCATCTTTTAATTCCTCTATCTTTCATCAATTTCCTTACTGTTCGACCGTCATCCCACCTGCCCACTTCTGCATAAATGTTTGACAGAAGAACATAAGGTGCAGCATTTTAGGATCCAACTCAAAAAGGAGTGTTCCCAAAAATTTGCCAAGCTCTATACTCTTATGTGATCTGCAGGCGCCAAGGAAACACATCCACACAACCACATTGGGTTTTATTGGCATTTTGATGATAAAGTTTAGGGTTTCCTCAAGATAGCCAGCACGGCCAAGAAGGTCAACCATGCATACATAATGATCCATTGTAGGCATAATGCAATAAAAGTCACTCATGTGATTGAAGTATTTACAGCCATCGTCCACTAGACCTGCATGGCTGCATGCAAATAAAACACAAATGAAGCTTACATGGTTGGGGTTGGTTCCAGAATGCTTCATTAGTTCAAAGAGTTTGAGGGCATCGTTGCTATAGCTGTGCATTGCATATCCTGCAATCATTGCATTCCATGCGACTACTCCTAGATAACACATGCTATCAAACAGTTTACGTGCTTTCTGTATGCTTCCACATTTTGCATACATGTCTATCAGGGCATTCCCAACCAAATCTGACAAAAGCCCACTTTTAGTTATTTTTTGATGGTTCTCCATACCTTGTTCCAAAGCTCCAATTTTACCAAAAACTGGGAGGATGCTGGCGAAGGTTGATGAGTCTGGCATTACACCTGCCAATTGCATTTGTTTAAAAATCTCCAATGCCTTATCAACAAACCCATTTTGTGCATATCCTACAATCATCGCATTCCATGATACCACATTTCCTTTATGCATTTTGTCAAACAAATTTTGTGCCTTGAATGTGCTTCCACATTTTGCATACATGTCTATCAGGGCAGTCACAACTACATCTGAGGATGAACCACTTTCGACTATTTTTTGATGGATCTCCATACCCTGTTCCAATACACCAAGTTTGGTGCAAGCTGGGAGGACGCTGGCAAAGGTTGACAAGTCTGGCTTTACACCTGACAATTGCATTTGATTAAAAACCTCCAAACCCTTTTCAGCAAGACCATTTTGTACATATCCAGCAATGATTGCAGTCCAGGAGGCCACATCTGGTTGAGGCATTTTGTGAAACAGTTCATGTGCCTTTTCTATGTTCCCACATTTCGCATACATGTCTATCAAAGCCGTCACAACTACAACATCTGAAAATAATCCACTTTCAATTATTTCTTCATCAATTTCCATACCCTGCTCCAAAATCCCCATTTTAGCACAAACTGGGAGGATGCTGGCAAAGGTTGCTGAGTTTGGCTTTACACCTGCCAATTGCATTTGCTTAAAAATCTCCAATGCTTTTTCGTCAGGCCCATTTTGTGCATATCCTGCTATGATTGCAGTCCATGATGCCACATCTCGTCGAGGCATTTTGTGGAACAATTCATGTGCCTTTTTTAGGCTTCCACATTTAGCATACATGTCTATCAGTGCTGTAACAACTACAATATCTAATAAAAATCCACGTTGGATTATTTGTTGATGGATTTCCATACCCTGCTTCAAAGCTCCCGTCTGAGCACAACCTGGAAGGATGCTGGCAAAGGTTGCCGAGTTTGGTTCTACATCGGCCAATTGCATTTGCTTTAAAATCTCGAAGGCTTCTTCAACAAACCCATTTTGTGCATATCCAGCTATGATTGCTGTCCATGAGACCACGTTTCGTTGAGGCATTTCTTTGAAAAGCCTTAAAGCCTCCTCAAGAAAACCATTTTGAGCATATCCTGAAATCATCGCAGTCCATGAGACCACATTTGCATTATGCATTTCGTCAAACAGTTCGCGCGCTTTCTGTATGTGTCCACATTTTAGGTACATGTTTATCAGGGTATTCATCACAATTACATCAGAACGAAATCCACATCTGATGATTTTTCCATGGATCGCTAAACCATGTTTGAAAGATGCTACGTTTGCACATACAGGGAGAATACTGGACAAGGTGAACTCGTCAGGCTGGACAGATGTTCGTTGCATTCGATAAAACAGTTTCAGTGCCTCTCGAGGAAATCCATGCCTTCTGCAAGCTGCAATTATGGCATTCCATGAGAAGACGTCTGGCTCTGTCATTAGGTTAAAAACATTGCAGGCATCCACCAAGCTTCCGCATTTGTCATACATGGTGATAAGTGTATTTTGTAAAAGTGGGTGTCTTGCAAACGTAAGTCCTCTGTCATTGATTTGGGAATGGATTTGCTTGCCCTCTGAAAGGGCTTGCTGGGCAATGCAGGTCTGCAATAGTTGAAGATAAGTGTTAGAATCAACAGGGGAGTTATGTGGGGTAAATAGAATGTGGATTGCCTCTTTCAAGCGCCCATCTTTACAGAGTGTTCTGAGATTATGATTGAGATGAGCAATAAATGGCATCGTATGATTGATTGTTCCTGAATGTGTCCTGGCATTGGAAACTACATTATGATACTATGCACAAGAGGTGCTACATTGCTTTTAAGTCTTCATAACCAGAGATTTTTTTCGTTATTGTTTATTAACATAGGAGTCCACATAGCTAGTCATACCATGAGTGGTATGGCATAACACTCCAAGGGAAAACATCATAGAAACCACTTGCACTTTATTAGTGATGAAGAAACAACCATCCATAGATAAATGTTTATAAATTGCATTACTTTTTTCCATAATTAGAAAGAATTTCACAATGAAATGGTACATGTAACATAGTCCAATTTCTTTGACATCGCCCTTTTTCAAATATTTGAATAAAATGCCCTGAAAAAGGTGTGAATCTACTTATAGATTGATTGAGCATGTCTATGAAACTGAAAGAGATGTTTGAGAGACTCGAGTTGTTAACAAGAGGGGCATATAGGATTGACACCTCAAGTGAACGAGCGTGTTTCTAGTCGACAAACTTCTATCAAGAATGGACCAAAGAAAGTGAGCCTATTTGAGTTCTATGATAGCTTTCCCACATTTGGAAAACTTAAGGCCCTGAGTTGTTGTAGGTGAGTCAACCTTTTTAATAAGCATTTAAATAACCAACTTGAATGTTAAGAAGAGAGAGAAATGGGTAACCAAATGAGGGTTTATACTAGTGGAATGGGGTTTCCACCGCCACTTCTAGTCTTTCCACCATTTGAGGGTGATTAAACTCCAATTTTGTGGAGATTCTCATCTAGGATAGCCATTCGAATCTAGTGATCGATGACCGATCACCGGTGTTAAGTTAAAATTGATCGCAAGGGGTAAGTAAAGGAAACCAACCTCGAGACCATTTGTAAAAAAGGTAAGAGATCACCTCAAATCACTTTACTAACAACTGAGGCTTTTGATTCAAGGGACCAAAGTAACACCATAGTAGGGGAGAACCAAAGGTGACCACCACAATAGAGTGAAAATTCAAAGAAATCCCACATTTGAAACCATTAATATGCTAAATTAGATAAGGTTTTAAGCAACTCCCCAACCTTTCCAAATAACTAACGAACAAAAATTCCCATAATTTTGATTGCTCACTACTCTCCAAACTCGGACACAAAAACATCTCTATGTGATTAAGACTCTTCCATTCGTAATAGAATGAAACGTTATTATCTATATTCGTAGGTGCCTATTACTCCATGTTTCCTCTCTTACACTTGAATGAAACAAAGGGGAAGTGGATAAAATTGATCTTCTCTCTTTCGATCAGTGGAGTAAGCCCCAATAAATACTAGTCACTCCATAGTATAGTGAAGTAGGTCCCTCCTTAATCACATGGCCTCGTAGTGTTGTGTGTATCTAATTCTAGCTATAAATTGGGCTAGCTCCATAACACCATTGGTGAAATATGAAGATGCTTCATGGTGAGAAATGCATACGGTCAATCTAGAGAACATTCCTCAAAAGACTATGTTTATATATAGTAGACTAAGTTGAGTATGGCTATATATAGTAATAGTAGTTTCTCCTAGATCCACATGGATTGATTCTTGGCCAACAAATCAGTATGTTCCCACTCTATTGGTATTTAAATAGATGCATATTTCTATAAACTTGATAAGATAGCCAACCTATTCAATATATAGTAGGCCCTAATCAATGAAGTGTCAAAATCAAAAGTAAGTAGTAATAGGACTATGGGGCACATTGCACAACAAATAGGCCCAATTGATTCTAACTAGGAATCACTAATGTGATGTATTGGGTAGTCATTCACCATTCATGTAACTATGGCCTCCTACATCAATTCCAAATCTAAAGTTGTAGTGGGCAATGCATGGAATCCAAGCTAGCATTGAAACAAAATTTTCATATGCGTGCAAAGGGCATGCATGTGTTAAGTTTCCATCCTCACCAGGTTTCAAAATCCAAAGTGTAAACAAGAGAAAAAATAATAATAGAAGAAACAAGTAAATAAATGCAAACCAGATCCTTCCTTCTCATTTCCTTACAACCTCGGATGAGATGGCTGAAGCGTGGAGTGAAGTACCAAGCTTTTTGAATCTCCTTGATAGATTTTATGTGGATGCTCCAAATGTGACTCCGAATGGAAGAAACTTCGTGCTACGAGAAATGGATGAGTGATGAGCTTGATTATGAGCTTGTTGATTAAATAGGGAGCCTAACAACGTATGAATTCAAGTGGTAATGACAAAGTAACACTAAATGCCTTAAGCTTCCAAAGATGGAATTGTGAGGAGATGAGCCTTTTATTTATAGTCAAGGAGATGCCTTGGATTGAGGATCAAGCTTTGAATGAGTCAGTAAGTTAATGAATGTATTTTCTTGATTTAGTATGTTGATTTGGTTTGTGTAGTTGGATTTTTTGAATAATAATTTAAGGGGCCTTAATTTGAATAGTTGGCTCTTGAATTCTTTAATTGTACATGCAATTTAGCTTCTTCTTTTATAGGGTTCTAGAACTTGAGTGGAGTGACAAGTTCAACTTGAGTGAGTTTGGATAGTGAAGTGTAGATGAATAAATGGTGAGTGGATATTTATATTTTTTATTTATTTAAATAGCTGATTAAATTAGCTAAGGAGTACAATTGTATTGTTTATGTATGATAGAATAAATTAAATTAATTCTAGTGAGATGTGGGTGAATATTGATTCAAACAGCAATGTGTAAAGGATAGTGTGTATTTTTAGGGTGTCTATATTTTCCCTCTTTAAAGTGTTATTACGAAGTAATAGCATTTTAAAGATAGTAGACGTGTGTGTATATTTATGAGTAGATGATAGGGAAGTGTGGCAGTTGTCTAATTTTCCTTGTGAAGCATTTAGATGCCCCAATAAGTTAATATTATGCTATGGGAGTGCCCCCTCAAGTGGATGGGTGACATGAAAAAGCAGTGGACAATCACTTCATAGGAAGAACAAGAGGTGGCCGCGTGAAAAAAATGGGCTCGGAAAAAGAGGAATGGGTTGTCAAAGGCCAAATTTAGGGATTTGGGATGATAATGATGGTGTAGAAGAAGGTTTGAATAGAAGGGTGGGTGGGTAGGAGATTGGGTGGATGATAGGATTAACCTTGCTTGTAGCTCGAGCTTCCATTCAAATATTATATTTTAGAGCAACCTTATTTTGTTGTTGCACAATAGAGAATCGGGACCATGATTATTAAAGAATCATGATGTTTAACTCATTATGTGTGTAAAAACACACACATAATAAACAATGAAGTAAAAAAACCAATATACACAAAAGAAATGTATGCATCATGGCTATAAATGAACCAAGTGATGATCCTTGACATTTCCCATTCCAAACCCCATTTTGTATCATCTTTGTATTAGACTTCAATGTTAGCATTTTGTAATTAATACTTTTATATACTTACAAGAAAGTTTTGTGCATAACTCTTATTCATTTTTATCTTGTAAATTCTTCTTTGGATGGGTTAATATAAATTGATTTTTCATGCTAACAAATGTAAATGAAGGACCTATTATAATCTTGCACATGACTCATACAGAGCCCAACATAGGACTCACATAAGCTTATCACAACACTCACTTCAAGACCAACGTAGGACTCATGTTATGGAAGCATATGACTCGTGTTATGGAAGTGGAAGATTCACACAACGCAATATGGAACGAATCTAGTCAGCATAAGAGTTATATGATTCAAGGAACATCTAATGTATATCATCATCTAGTTAGCATGTGACTTGTACAATTTGGGAGATTCCTAATTAACCTAAGCTCGGTTGGAAACGTGGATTAAGTGGATGACAATTGTCTTTGTGAAAAAACAGATTGTCTCCTCCAACGGGAGTAAACTGGTAGTCACCACTATTCAAGAAACTTGAATACATGAGTTTTTTAACTCTACCAATCTCCAATATTTCAATCGGGTGTTGTTTAAGTAATCCACTCATGATTAACGTGGATAAATCGATCAAAATACTTTATGCAATTGTCACTTTAAACTTATAACTCCCGATTACGTTTTTATTCTCACGAAGCTTGTAGTTAACTATTAGATAACTGTTGCAAATAACAAGTCCTCTTGTAGAGGAATTGAACTTCGTTTGTTATAAAAGACATTTGTATTAGGATTGAAGGGGTTTTTAAGGAAAAAAATTATTGTATTACATTACCGATTAATAAAGCGCATAGTTCCGAGTTCAATTCTACTTGTATAATTTCAAGTTTGAAACCGGATAAGAGGGAAGGAGTAAGGGCCACTCCTCCCCAATGTGAAGGGATGTATTGCATGTTCACTAAATTTATTATTATTTAGTGTTTGATTTCTCACAAGAGTTATAGTATTATGAGTATTTAAAATTGTCAATTTGTTTCAACATTCTTAACTCTTTTTATTCATAGATTTAGGAGTCTTTGTTATATGTCATCACGCATTGCTCGGGTAGAAAATTTTTTAGGAGTAGCATTTGGTTAAATATTTTAGTTAATACATGTTCAAATACGCTTTAATCGTGCTTTTTGCAAAATGAAATTTCTGACCTCGGACACACATACCGGTATTGACAATCATTGAATAATTAAAGTATGAGTATCAACGAAACTCATTACTTTTTTTAGTATCGTTGCGGGGAATTCGAAGGTGTTGTCAAAGATCAAGGTAAAAACCTATGTGCTTTCTCGCTAACTTGGTAAGTTTCCATTTAGAATCTCTTTTCTATACTCTTTATTTCGAAAATAAAAAAGGTCTTGTGGTGACAAAAAGATTCTTTCATGTACTTTGGAGTATGTGAAAATAGATCAATATGAAATAGATGACTAAATTCCAAACATAGGCGAGTCCATTGATCATGTGACCCCAGAAAGTACGGTCAAGTAGATCGAATGAAATAGATAACTAAATCCCAAAAATAAAGCGATGTCCACGTCGACCCTTTGAAATTGTCAATCATGAAAAATATCACCCAAAATAGATCGGTTATGAAATATTCAACAAAACACTTTCTTAGCAAGTGTCCAACACAACGCTTTCTCGTGAGTTTCCAATAAAGCGCTTTCTCAAAAGTGTACAATTGACCCCCGTGATATTGGAAAATCACCTGCAAAATATCATGGAAATGATTCAAAAATTAAATTGCACAATGCCTATAAAGAGGTGAGAGTTAGACTGAATCCTTGAAACTGCCATGAAGATAAAAATATCTATCCAACATGAAATTGGGGATAAAATCAAACTTCCTACACAAATGTCACATTCCAAATCGGTGAAACTGTCAATCACTACAAAAGATCACCAAGTGCAACTGCAAACTAGTTTGTTAGTGCAAATAATGTACACTCTAATTGTAACCACATGTGATAGTTACAAATAAATGCCCAAAAATAAGGGACTTAAAGCATGTGCAAATTTCATGTGTGGATATATAATAAGTTTGTAAATTAATTACAATTACAAACGGTGCCCAAACGAGTCTTATAAGAATCCATACTTTTACACACAAGCGATAACATGTAATTTAAAATGTTATTACAAAATTAGACATCCGAACATGCCCCCTAGATCTATGTAAACTATTGTTTAAATCATAATGGAAATTGTCAACCATAAATGTGAGAAGGAAATCTAAGCATGATAAACTTGTCACTTGGATCTTCCCTATAGGTGACACCATTACCTTTTTCTACCTTCAACATGCTTTAAACATGGGTTAAAAACTACTTAGCAATCAACATGAATCCCATAAAAGTGAAGGCGTAAAAGCATGCTAATCAATAAATATCAAATGCATAAAAACTATCCAAGAAATCAGTTTTACCAAATCAAGGGTTGATCCCTCTTCTCGGTTCAACAACTTGAATAGAAGGCTACACCATATAAACCTCATGTATAATGAGGTAGTGATGAAACCCCATGTTTTCAAATAGTTCTAGAATAGTTTCAAAAAAAGGCATATTTCTTTCCAACAAGCCACACAAAGGTTATCCAGTACATGGATATCAAAACCCAAAACTAGTGTAAAATAACCATTTCTCATAGACAAGAAAATGTTGGAATAATTTTACCTTCATTTAAAACTAGAGAATTGTACACCCTATTGAGCAAAGGTTAACAAATAATTGAATTTTAAACAACTTAAAGATTACATCCTGCAATGCTTAGGAAAAATTTGTGAATATAAAATCAATTGATAACCAATTAGTACCCAAATGTAAATGAGTGCAAAAACAATGTCCAATTCCCTGAACAATGTCCAAATGCCATTCTCCATATCTCAAAATGGAATGGTCTTTTCACTTTCTCCTAATTAAAGGACATAGGCTTTAAAAACATAGACAAATTATACCAAAAAGAAAATCTTCACAATATGGTTTACTCACCAAACATTGTGACCAATGCTAACTGTTTGGATTCAATTCCATACCTTAATCACCCTGTAAGTGAAATCAAGAGAGATCCATTTGTCCCTCTCGTCACATGGTTTCCTATTTTCTGTAAACAACATGTACTCCCAACAACTGCACACTGCAAATGGAAGATCAACAATCCCAAATCTATGCAAAAACTGAATAAAACCAAGTTAAAAAATGGATATCAACAAATGCAATTATAAGTTAATCCAACACTCTAATCAGCTCTGATACCAAAACATGATCCGTAAACTAACATTGATCTCATGTTTAAATAGTTTAAAAAATGGATACTTTAAAACTTAATCATTTTCCTAAATTTATCAAATAGGAATTGATTAAAAAAACTTATCCAAAATTGATTTAAAATGTGTCCAAAACTGAATCAAAAACTAATTTCAAAACGATTAATCATTTCCAGTTTACACGATCAAAGATCAAAATATGATTTTTGAAAACATTGTAAAAGTGTTATAATTGCATCCAATCAATTAAAATATGTTTTATGCAATTATAAGTTAATCCAACACTCTAATCAACTCGATACCAAAACATGATCCGTAAACTAACACGATGTCATGTTTAAATAGTTTACAAAACGGATACTTAAAAACTTAATCATTTTCCCAAATTATTAAATAGGAATTGATTAAAAACTTATCCAAAATTGATTTAAAATGTGTCCAAAACTTAATCAAAAACTGATTTCAAAACAATTAATCGCTTCCAGCTTTACACGATCAAAAGGATCAAAATATGATTTTTGAAAACATTGTAAAAGTGTTATAATTACATCCAATCAATTAAAATATGATTTAAATATGTAAATAATCAGAATAAATAGATGCATACTGAACACACAACACGAAAATTGATAACGGAGTTCACCCACCAATCGGGCTATGTCTCCGGGATAACTTAGAACGCCATCCGATCCATTAAAAATCAAATTTGCAAGTACAAATGAAATATTACAAATGAATAACGGATCTAAAACCTACAAGAAAATTGCTTAATATACCTTTGAAGGACTTTGAACTCAATAAACAATGTCCTCCACCTTCCTGTGGCACTTGCATGATCCATTTCCCCATGTTCTATGTCAAGAGAGGCAGAATTTTTTTCAAACGATGTCAAGCGAACACCAATTGAAAAATCAAAGGCTCAAGTTGATCGTCTAGAAATTCTAAACATATCTCTAGTTCTGTCAAACTCCTGAAAATGCCATTTAGTTGGTCAAAAATGACCAAATGTAAAAACTGCCCATTAAGGGACCTTACACAGTCCTCGACCAACTTGTCTTCAAATACCACAAATCGCCTTTTATAGTGTTTACAAGGCAATGGCGGAACGATTGAGAACCTTATATTTTTACATGATGTGGGTGGTTCAAATTCCACCTTGGGCGCTTTACTACCAAATATGCACTTTGAATTGCTTTATTTAAACTATTTAATCCCACATGTTGTGCATATGGTGGGATAGGGCAATTTATATACAAAGGAGTAGAAATGTTTAAATGGCCTTGGGGCTGTTTTTGTTGGGCAAGGCTATTTGCTTGGTTATATTTGGATGCACTAAGGTTTAGGTGTGGTGCGCATGGGCCAACATGTGGTGCATAATGGCAAACATGTGGAGCACTAAGGTGTGTACATGGAGCAATGTGTTGGCAATGTGGGAATGTATGCGCCCAACTTGGAATGTGGAGAATGAGGTGGCAATACTCCAAATCTACCAAATCATTGAGGATCATATCTTGCCACATGTCAGTAATAGAATACACGACATAATATGACATAAAACCATAGTGTAATTGGGAAAATTAAAATCACACTAATATATCATTTTTGGCTTCTTTTTTAAAAGCTTTGAACTTTTACCAACAGTATCGAGTATACAATTTCTGATTTACGTGTTCCAAGAGGCATTGGAAAGATATAGGAGTTCTCTTCCATACTATAATGGCTTAGGTAGAATAAGGGAACTTTAAACCACCGAATGTCCTCTGGATCATAAAATGTTTTTAGTGATGGTTTAGTTCAA
The DNA here is from genome assembly GCA_018340775.1 of Taxus wallichiana var. yunnanensis. Taxonomy (NCBI): domain Eukaryota; kingdom Viridiplantae; phylum Streptophyta; class Pinopsida; order Cupressales; family Taxaceae; genus Taxus; species Taxus wallichiana. The sequence goes on along the minus strand of CM031243.1, from coordinate 493,158,154 downwards.
GGTAGGAAACTTCCATTTTTATATCAAGGACTCAAACCTCCATTTTTATCTCAAGGACTCACCAGTTAGTCCGTCATTCATCTATATGTGGTTCAATTTCGTATACAATAAAAATTGATGAATTTTCATACTTTGTTGCATGGTATTTGGATATAAATCACATGAAAGTGGAATTGTAATTCTATGCGTTGAGATATTTATATTTCCAAATATCTTGATGGATAGATTAAGGTCGATTTCATATCAAGCTACTCTGAAATATTTATGACTATTTGCTAACGTCTATCTGCATCATCTTCTTTGTGATTTTATAATAGACAGATCCATAGAGAATAAAATAGTATACATGGTATTTTTCTAATATTGAAATTATTGACATGTCTAACAATCAATATTCAGGCTAAATTGAAGGCTTAGAAGAATTTTGATAAATTTGCAGGGTTCTAAATATATGAATATAAGTGGATGTGGTGCACTAAAAATCCTGAATGTGGAATGTGGTATATTCCCTCGAAAGAGAATGTCATTTTGATGTTGAATTAGAAGATGAGAGTTCAAAAGGTGTCAGTGCCATTCTGATATACCTTTATAACAAATGAGAGTTGAACATTTCAAGTGAAATTTATTATTCATTCTTACAAGACTTCCAGTTAATTCATGGGTGAGGGGAACACTTGTGCATCACATGTGTTCATGTGGACGCAAGATTTAGAAGTATTTAAACAGTTAAAGTTCCATGGCGAGGATCTCATATCTTACAAAATCCAATTACTCAATAACCTAACATAGGCTAGACTAAAAGGGGGTGGATGGTGATGACCAAGAATCTAAAGTTTTGTAAACAATTCTTAGATTTGTTTTTTTGTAAATCCACCTAGAATCTAGAACATGGTTTGCAAAGTCTTTTATTTTCCTTCATTTGCTTATAAGGTCAATGGTTTAAAAGGGTGAAACTTGGAGAGAATTTTGTTCAAACAGAGATATCTTCCGTTTTTAAATTTTTGAGTTCACCCAAGGGAATTTAAAATTTACCATTATCAAAAGATGTACTTGGCCAACTTAATGAATTTTTCTCCAGATCAAGCTTGCATACTACTAGTAGTGATCAAACATGTCTTTGACATAATGCGATAGTGCAGGGGAGGTGCTTTGGAAATATGTTGTAGCAACACAAGTTTTTTTGGCTTCTGCATTGTATTGCATGGGTATCTGCCTAATTTATTATAGCAGGGCCTACAGTTTATGTTTTTAATTGTTTTATAGATTACAGAAAATAAGAATTCTTATTTTTTTAACCTAAGGCTCTGTCACAAAACCCCCAACGGTTTTACCACTTAAGCTCATATCACTCAATGCATCGTGCTTCATATTGATTATGTAAAGATTTCTTTTTTTTTTTTGGAAAAATTTTGTTTGTTTTTATGGATTAAATTTGGGGTTTATCTATTTTCATCTTAGAAATATCATAACATTCAATCTAGAGGAATGAAAAATGAACTTGATATGTGGTTTGTAATATTCTTGGTGGATTTGGTATGGATATGGAAATTTTAGTATCTTTTGATGTGTTTTTTTTTGTGGTACCATAGTTTATAAGATTCAACCATTATAAAAAAGCATATAATATTCTCTTTGTGCAAAAGAAAAATAAATATGATACCTTATCTAAACTCTCATTTTCACACTTTATATGAAAGATCCATCTTTTCACACAAGATGGGTGGTCATTGGAAAAGGTCGTATTAGGGATTACACATACATATTGAATTTGCTTTAGACTTCCCAAAACTTTATTATAAATCCTATTTTGTACACTTCAACTATGATTAGAGTCATCGATTCACATTTCATTGAAATATTTTGTCAAATAACTAGCATAACTTCAGGTATGCTTTCACATTTTGGGTTCATGCCAATCACTACAGTATAACTACACCCAATCAAAATTATTTCATTTTGTTTATATTTTATGATATCTACGCCTTGTTCTAAAGATCCTATTTCGGTGCATGGTCGATGAATGCAGGAAAATGTTGTTGAATTTTGCTATCACTATCTTCCATAAATCCCCTAAAATTAGTCTAAAACTATCATTTTTGCACACAAGTTAATGTTGTCAAACATTGTTGAGTGTGTGTGTGTGTGTGTGTGTGTGTGTGTGTGTGTGTGTGTGTGTGTGTGTGTATATATATATATATATCTTAAAAAGAGAATGTTATAAAAAAATCATTTATGTGTCACTATATCTAATATAGATTCATTCATGTTTTTTATTGATTAACCTTTGATTGTCATCGTGTCATTTAGTTATTTAATGTTTAGATTCATCTAATTCAATACTATCATTGTCAATAAAACTAGTCATATAATTTTCTCACATTGTTTGGAAGATTTTATTACAATAAAAAAGGAAATCCACAATGAATCTTCCAACGAAGAAAAGGGAAGGAAAATGTAAACCTTAAATTTTTTGGGACATATCACCTTCCATTCTCAAACCACATATTCCCCAATACCATCAACCCATTCCCAAAGTCTTTCATCCACTTCATATACAAAATATTATGGTGTGTACCATTTTTCATTCTCGATTAAAATCTAAAGCATCAAGACTTTACACATTTCCATGATGGTTTAGCTTACTCTAAAATTGCAACAAGAGCATGCATGGAGTTAAAAACCCTCCAAATACACTACCACTACATGAGCCAGGTTGGTTGTGCCAAAAACATTAACATACTTGTCCAAAATTTGCTCAACAAAGAGCTTCTCTTCTTCCTCAACCTTCACTTGATGCTCAAAAGGGCATGAGCACTTGAGGGAAATTTGGTTGATAGTATTTGGAGCTTCCATAAATGTGAAGTTACAAAGTAATTACCTCATACTTCTTTATAATCTTATTAGTACAATGGATTGTAAATATTCAATGAATTTTCAAGTTGCGCATAGACAAGAAACTGGTACATAAAGAGGATACCAATTTTTATTCGAGTAGTATTTGTACAAAATCGATGCAATGTATATGTCGCTATGGAGGAGGAGAGGAGAAACATTATTGGAGGAAGTGAGAGAAGCATTGTGGGTATTTCATCTATCTTAATAGTCAACAATCTCAAAGGCTAAATGGCTTTTTAACTTTTTGGGATAACTACAATTACATCATTAACACATTGTAAGGGATATATAAAATTTGATAACTTTAAATGTTATTAATGTAGACACAAAATCTATGCACTTGGGTACATTTCTAGGTCATACAACATACTAATATATAAATAATTCCTAAGCAAGAAAGCTAGTGGTTCACAACTCCTTTTGGCCTTTTTGCTTTATCTCTTGTCTTCTTTCTGGTCTTACACATCTTACATCCCTTCCAAAACTTGACTTATTTATATTTTATGGCCTCGGACACTAGCACCTAGTTAGGACACAAGTGCTCGAGCACTCTTGTCCCTCATGGGTACTCTTGACCCTCTCTATCCTTTTCTCACCCTTTTGGGTCTCTTTTACTTCTCGGGCATCCTTTAACACTTTGGGTCATCCTTCCAGTTGTCAATTACGAAATTCAAACAAGGAAAACACACACACACACACACACACACACACTTAGTTACTTCTCCAAAATCAGGGGCCAAGCACTAGCATTATCTACTATCACCTAAGCTTTCATCCAAAGGCACAAGAAAATTACAAAGCATCCACCTAACACATCCATACAAGGGGCAAGGGTTGTATCACTTTGCATACACAACATAGGAGGGTAAGTCTATTTTATTTCATCTCACGCATTTACATATTTGGATCATTCTTGATCTAGCTTGATATTATAGTGCAACTTACACAAGGGAAACCTAGGGCATCATTACACACACATTCACACATAACTCGGGGATAATTTTAGCGGCGAATATTCGTAATATGGCGAAAATTTCATTTTAGGAAAATTTGAAAAGGCGAATTATTCGGAGTGGGTCGTGTCTGTTTCGCCTAAAATATAAAGTATATATTTTTTGGGGGTCGGCTTCACCTTCATTTGAAAACATCTCCTATAAAAACCTAGGTGATTCGCCGAGTAGTATACCTCAAGTAGCTTACCAAATTACCAATACTGTGAAATTTGAACTCGCATACCCTTAAGCACCAGAGATTCCTGTTAGCCTGGGAGGGTTCGTTGTTGAAATACGACAGGGACATTGTTGACGCGCGTGACAAAGAGTTATTGCATACGCATGACAAGGGCAGTGTTGACGCATGACAAGGGAAGTGTGGCGTGTTGACGCCTTGCAACAAGGGCATAGCAAGGTTGGCGCACAACAAGGGCATTGTTGATGTGCGGCGAGCAATAACTTAGACAGTGGGCGCGCTTCAGGGAAAAGTTTGTTGACGTGCGGAAAGTGCGAGTTGAGACCTGCGAGTTGATGCGCGACAAAGACCTCGAGGCAGGTGGACGAGTCGCTACTTGGTTCTTTTTTGACGACGGGGACTCTCTTCAGAATAATGGAAGGTGTCAGCTCAAAGAATGCGAATAACCTAAAAGTGAGTAAGAAATCTCAGAAATCACTCTTCAAGTATTTTGGAAACTCTGCGGATACAGATATTGAAAATACCAACCATATAGATGTCACCACAAAGAATCGTAATCTTGAATGTGTGGAAGAAGGTATTATTGAGGTGGACATGCATTCTCACGCATATCAAAGTCAAACAAATGAAACCTACGATAATATGCCAGATCTTGAAGATATTGTTCCTGTTGGGGTGCAACCAAAAGTGCATCAAGATATCACACATACAAATACTCAACAAAATGGAACACATAAATCAAATTCAAACTTCGGTCCAAGAAAGAGGAAACCAGGTGATTGTGATATTGCTCAAAATTCTACTCAAAAAAGTAAAGCATTGAAAATGAACAAGAATATGTGGACCATTGATAGGACATACAAGTTTGATTGGGCAGCTAAATTTCCATTTATTGAACTTGTACAATCATCTAATTCTAAAGAGATCCCATCTGAATGTACATGTACAATATGTACGTGGAAATTGGGAAAGCAACAAAAAATGCAAATGAAGTTGGACACTATAGAAAAACATTGTGGAAAACAATATTTGACTGTAACGGGCGGATGGCTAGAAAATCAAAACACACATGTGGAAAACTGAAAAATAATGCATGCATGTTAGATACGCAAGGAATATGAGGCGGAGAGAGAAAAAACACAAACATCTATTGGAAAGGGAGGAACGATCACATCGCATATTGGTAAGATGAAAGAAACAAATCTACATGCAAAATTCATACAATTCTCTACTCTTTTTCAAATACTAAAAAAGGAAGAGTGATTTCGATTTCCTCGATTTCAAAGTTTTGTATCAATTTAACGGAATCTTGAATGTACCTCGGTCACATTGGTCTGAAATTAGTGGATGGGAAATGGTAAAATGCCTCTCGATGATAGAGAAGGAAGATTTGAAAGAGAATGTAAAAAAGCAAACTTTATCTCTCTTTCAATTGATGAAGTGACAATAGCAATGACAACACCGCATGGGTATGTATCCACGTCTATACTTTAGAAAATCATATAAGGACACCTCATCTATTGGGTGTTATGAAAATGGTTGAAAACTGCAATGCCGAAAACCTACATAAAATAGTTGTTTCTCATTTGAAAGATATTGCTGGAATGACTGATTATGAAATTGCTACGAAGTTGGTATGCGTTGGCGTAGATGGTGCATCTGTCATGCGCAGTCACCGAACAGGGGTTGTGTGTTAGATTACAAACAACAAGGCCCCATATATGCTACCAATTCACCGTATGGTTCACGATAATGAATTTAGCGTATAAAATGGTAAGCAACCACGAAAATGTTGCTAAATTAGAAGACCTTATAAGAGAACTTCATGCCTATATGTCAAACAACCCAAAGTGATTTCTCGAGTTCCAAAAATTTGCAATTGGAATTACAGATGGAAAAAAACTTTTGAAGGATGTGGAGACTAGATGGATCTCTTTGTACGAACCTGCATGCAGAGTTCGTGAGGAGTATCCTTCATTGGTTGGTTTCATGCACAAATACCATCATGAAGTTGATAGGGCGAGGGACTTGTTGTTCCGTTTAACTGATTTGGAGACATTGCTTACATTGGTTGGTATTCTTCCAATGTTAAAGGAGATCAATACACTGATGAAGCATGCACATGGCAGATTAATCTATATTGTGGATTTTATACGGATGAGAAAAATGGTATGTCAAAGTCTTGATATATTGTATTGTTCCCAAGATAGTTTTGATGCACCTATTTTTGAGAATTGGAAAGCTTTATTAGATCTTAAAAATCCTAACACCTTTTTGAGATTTAATATCCACGATCACCTCTACATCACTATTAATGGGAGGGAAATACCACTGCACATTTTGCAAAAACATCAAGATATTACAGGATCGGAACGAGAAGATGTTCTGTGACACGTAATTTGTTTGAGTCTGTTATAGTTGAAACAAGAATAAAGCTTAAAAAAATTTCAGAAACCTTGTCATCAAAAATTAGGGAACGTTTCTGTAAAGATAAAATTCTGGAAGCCATGGGTGTGATGAATCCTAATTTTTGGAATACTGAAGGTGGCCGTGCAGACTTTGTCAGAAAGCATTTCCATAAATCCATGGGTACAATAATGGAACAATTTACAAAGACTTCAGAGCTCAAGGGTATGGAAATCAAAGGTATACTGAATGCCGATTTATTAAAGTTTCAATCAACAAATTTTGCAACAACAATGAGGAACCAATATAAGAATTTAGACCAACCTTCTGATAGTGGTGCTATTACAAGGTTGTGGCGAGGAATCTATCAAAGTTCTATCTTACAAGAAGATATCAGTGAATATTTCAGATTATATGAGTTATGCCAAACAATGATTTTGGGGTCTGTGGAGGACGAAAGGGTTTTCAGTGCATTATCATTTATAAAATCAAAACTGAGAAATAGGTTGGATAAAAATCTGGAAAGTTGCATGAGGTGTTATGTTTCTCGATACTCCATCGAAACCTTTCCGTTCGACAGAGAAATTGCACATTGGAATTCCCTTTGCGAAAGAAGAGGTGTGAATAATACAGCTACAAGTACAAATATTCCCAACCTTGAGAGTGTAATTGGCTCATCGTCACATTCTACAGAAGACAACATCGAGTTTGATGAAGCTATTGATAATGGATTGTTTCAACTTTAAATAGGTATCTTCTTTATCTTTATCTTAATCTTATTGTTTGTCACTTTACATTTTTTTCAGCTCTTTTTATCATTAAAGATGTTACAGGTCTATATATTTAAATTTATTTAACTACAATCTTTTTATTGGTCCTTCTCGGGACTAAAAATGTCAGCAATTCACCCATCTATCTACTAATCCATTTCTCATGTTGGGTTTTCTTAAAACACAGATCTAGCACATTACCAGTGCAATGATGATTTCAACTTTAAGGAGGTATCTTCTTCACCTTAATCTTATTGTTTGTTACTATTCATTTTTTTCAGCTCTTGTTATTATTAAAGATGTTACAGGTCTATATATTTACATTTATTTAAATACAATCTTTTTATTTTTTGAAAACGTGGGTTGACATCCATCCGAGGAAGTTGTTACTTCTCGGGACTGACAATGTCAGGAAACTCACCCATCTATCTACTAATCCATTTTTTGTGTTGAATTTTTTTAAAACAAAGATCTAGCACATTACCAGTGATGATTTCAATTTTGAATAGGTATCTTCTTCAACTTAATCTTATTGTTTGTTACTTTACATTTTTTCAGCTCTTGTTATCATTAAAGATGTTACAGGTCTATATATTTACATTTATTCTAATACAATCTTTTATTTTTTTGAAAATGTGGGTTGACATCCATCCAAGGAAGTTTGGTACTTCTCAAGATCGACAATGTCGGCAACTCACCCTCTATCTACTAATCCATTTCTCGTGTTGAGTTTTTTTAAAACAAAGATCTAGCACGTTACCATTGATGATTTCACAACAATCTAATACACAAGAGGTAAGTTAAACCCTATCATATTTGCAATTATGTTTAATTTCTTACCAGTGATGATTCTTTCTTGATTTCTTAAAATTATGTTTAATTTATTTTTTATATGTGCAAAATCCTTTGATATATATTTTTAACTGTGGGATAAACAATACCATTATCATAATCCTGAGTCCTGACACTACAATTATTATTAAAACAATTATTTATCTAATTTAAATTTATTAAAACAATTCCATGTTTTTAAAACAATTCATAATCATATCATTACAAGTATATCCGTTCTACTTTCATCTATATCCATTCTAATCATTAATGTCATCTATATCCATTATAACACATTCCATTTATTTATCATCTATATCCATTCTAATGACATTATGATCATATCGTTACAAGTATAGAGAAGAATTATCCTAAAACAAGTTCAAATGTCTAGAGAAGAAGAATTATTGTGCTTGAAGATAAATCTACGTCCACATTAAATTGATCATCGTCCATATATATCATATCATTATCGTCATTCATCATCTTTCATCATCATCTATCATCAATTATCAATTATCATCATTCATCATCTACGTCCACATACAATTCATGACAATTCAAGTAAACAAGAAACATACATATAATTCATGATAATTCATGATAATCCCCATCTAATGCAATCAAAATTAAAGATTATATATAAATCCATATAATTAAATTCAAATACCATACTCAATATTAGAAGTTTCCAAACTCAATATTTAAAGTTTCCACAATAATAAAAGTTTCAAGTTTTCAACCCTCTTTTTCTTTATCCATTTCTACTCCTCTGCTCCTTTCCCCAATGGCTTCTTCCAATGTGGTTGTACCCCTTTCCCCAACAACTGAAATAACCCCAGAACTTATAAGATCTTCCGCAGCACTGTCGATTTTTAAAATTCTTTCTTCTTGATTTGTCGCATCTCCATGCGACAACAAATTTGGATCAGTCTTGCCTTAGCTTTGAATAATATGTCAGGGTCGAAGCCATGCTCTTTAATTATCCACTTTAGTGTATTGTTTTGTTTGTTAACCAAAACAATATTTTGCTTCAAATTCTTTGCTATGCGGATAAATTGTTCTTCGTTGATTCCAAGTGAACTTGCAATACCTTCACCTGACTCTTCAAATTTTCATATTTCAACTGCACAAAAAGAGTAATGTCAATTCAAAATATTACTAAAAAATGAAAATTTCAAATTAACAAGAATGATTGTTTGAAAGTGATAGTACTTACAACCGCTCTATCTCTTTCGGCATTTGCAATTGCTACCAAATCCTTGTCCTTGGACCATTTGTTAAAATATGCCTGGGCCTCAGCACTAATATTTTCCAATTTGTTTAATGATTTATCTAAAATGTCATCTTTATAGTTGTTATACGTGACAGTCCCACTTCTTACTTGGGTAAGTAAGGAATCCATCTTCGCAGGTTGATTCTGGACTGCAGCGTATAAACTATCCCTTTGCCAATAATTTTCATAATGACTAATAATCTCATTGATAAGAACTTTAGCCCTTCTCTCCCATTCTATAAGTTGATTGATATGAGGTAGAATAAACTCACTGACATGGGATTGACAATCATAACCAATTAAGTTCTCCAAAGGAAAAGGTAGCAACTGTTCACTATCTGAATCTGATGAAGATGATCTTGTTGGAGAAGTATGGGGGCTTTCAGCAAGATCAACTACTACTTGTTTCTACCTTTGGGTGGGCTGATCCTGTTTGTGATAAAATTAATCAAGATTTAGATAAATAAATTTAAATCAAAATGTAATTCAAAATTGTAAAGCATATTTAAATTGAAGTATACCTGCTGGCCTTGAATCATCTCACGGGTATTGAAAAAACCAGTTGGGTCATTGCTATCAATGCCCAAATAATCTTCATCTAAATTTATATTGTTCAAAACTGATATGCCCGTTGCACTGGGCAAGCCACCAAGTGAGAGAGTTGGAATTTGAAAGGAGGAGGCAATGTTTAGTGTCCCGCTAGGGGCCGGAGCAAGTGGCATGCGTTTACCAATGTTCTTTTTCACTGTTCCTCTGGTTGGCATTTTAAAAATTATTGGTTGAGTGGGTGTCGGTGCACGGTTTGATCAGGACTGACATGTGCTGAAAAGTACAAGAAAAAAATGAAAAATAGGAAAACAATTCAAAAAGGCAAAAACTACGAAATTAAACGTAGTATCGAAAAGTTGTACCTTGTTGTCGAGGGGTAGTTTTTCTCGGTGCTAAGGGTGGCCTTGTAGGAGTTGTATTCAGTGTTTGTTCAGAAGATACGAATGCATGCGACTGTATGGAGTGAGTTGGGGAAGAAGGTTGAGTTTCTGAAACAAGTGTATGTTCCAAAGTCCCTGCAATGTCATCAACATTAAATGTTGTGTCAATTCATTTGGTTAAAATTTAAATTGAAAAATAAATATGCAAATTTGGAATTTGTAAATTATATATGAGAAGGTATTACTTCTCTGGCATTTAACGAGTTCAAACTGTTGAGGGTTTGGAGAGGAGTGAGCTTCCATTTCAGATTGGGAGTCTCCCAAGCCTCAGCGTGTTGTTGGCCTCTTCCTCTCGATAACGCCTTTTTTCGGGGAAGGGCTTCAATAAACCTTCTCTGCAAAACATTAAAATTTAAGTGTTAATAACTGTGCAGTGCAATGTCGAAAATTGAAATAAAAACTAAATAGTTTATACCTGTTGTTCTTCAAATGGAATTGACAACTTCATCAACTCCTCATCAGTGCAAGTAGGAATTTTTTTATCTTTTAAATTTAAAAGTGCCTCATAATAAAGGCCGAGGAGATAGTTTGTTGAATAAATGACAGGTTTTTCTGAAAGTTTTGAATTTGTTATGTCAGTTCTTATTTTTTTATAGATAGGTGCACCAATCAATTTTTGTTTTGAGATAGTGGCAACTATGTATGCAATGGCCCAATTTGGTATATCTGTTTGGCGACCCTGCAAAACAATTTTGGATTGAAAAAATGAAATAATCGCAGCAAAAAGTGGTGTGTGATTGATTGTGTATCCACACCACACCTGGATTTATTGACATGGGCTGCAAATGCCAAACAAACAGTGAAAAATACTATAAATTTATAACACCAAATTGTATCAGAATAAAAAATATGAATTAAAACGAATTATACTTACAATCAACATGGAAACCAAACGTTGATTCAAGAAATTTCTTGTCTTCTTCCAGGAGTGTTGCCTTGGTTGTAACAATTGGTAAATTTCTGAACGGAAGGCCCGTAAACCGATGGATGTCATTTGCTTCGATACTGAATTGGAACATTCGGCCGTCGTTCAGAGTCACATAAAAAAGGTCGTCCTCTGAATTGTAGGACGACAGAAGGTAATTCAAAATATCTAGATCTGTTTTGAAATGGGGCATATTAACGAGCCCTATAAACTCACACGCATCCATCAAATCTTTATATTCGGAAGACATCTTTAAAATAGTATGGATGTGAGGGCACAAGGGATTCCTGTAGATGATCTTGGCCATGGATTGGATTGGATTCTCTTCTTGATTTTTTTCCTGAGCTTGCAGTTGGGAAGCATGTGAAGTCGACATTATAGTTGTGCTTGCGTCTTTGAACATGAGGACATTTGCAAAAAATCAAGAGCTAGAAAGTGTAAACGAGAAAATGACCGGTGAAGGGTATTTATAGGCTAAATCATCGTGTCAGCGTCGATGCCATCTTGAGTTGACGTGCGTCAATAGAGTCTCAGCTTGACGCGCGTCAATGGCTTCTATTGACGCGCGTCAATGGCCTCTATTGACACGCGTCAACAAAACCTATCGACGCCCGTCAATGATCAGATACCATTGATGCACGTCACAACCGTCAGTCCATTGACGCGCGTCGCCAACTCAAACCATTGACACGCCGTCGTCAGGGTCTATTGGCGCGTCAGCGTAGACTCCATGGCGACGCATCGCAGAGACTCCATTGACGCGCGTCAACAGACTCCATTGACGCGCGCGCCAACATGTCCCATCGATCGTTGCGTGCCAATGGATTCTCGCTGACGCATGGCTGCGTTAATGGATTCTCTGATGACGCTGTCAATAGAGTCCGCCGACACGCACAATGGCTTGAGTTAGCAGCGCGTCATGGAGATCCATGCTGACGCTGCCTTGATGCCGCAGCGCATCAAGAATTATTATTGACGTCTTATTGTCACGCGTCAATGATGCAACCATGTCTTGAACTCTTATTTCTCCTGGCTTTTGAAAACTCAGTGAAAAATTTGGTTTTGGAATATCTTGTCAATTCACCTTTTGCTGAAACTGGTTCCGGGGATATTCGCCAGGTATTTTCCACCTACAATTTTATAGAGGTGTCTTAAAATGAACCCCGACATAACTACATGGAGTCTCGAAATGTAGTGCAATGCTCGATGCTAAGTTCACTCTTTAGGTGACCGTCTAATAGTTAGTCCAACTCCCCATTCTACATTGTCTTTATTAGGTTTGATGTGGTTTATGGGCATGTGTAACTAGTTGTCTATTTTGCAAGAGTTACATATATGATCAACGACATTGAAGTGAAACTAGAGTGACAAAATAGGATCAACAACGAAGCTCTTCCAACCTAGAGAAGGACATAACTTGAGCATCTGACTAGATGCTAGCTCCCATATTAGTCACTACCACCAGGGTGCTCCTGTCCTCCCGTGGGTGCTTCTTTCTTGCACATATTTGAGTTATATAACCTCTAACGAGTCTTGAAAACACTCTTCCCAAACGTTTGTACCAAAATTTCTTCAACCCGCATCACCTTTCGAAATCAACTAAGTCATCTTATCTCTCTCTCTCTCTCTTGCTTAGGATTTCATATTGTATATGCTTATTGTTTGTGTCTTACTATTAATTTATCACTTGCATATCATTAGTTACATGTGATTTACTATGAAATTAAGATTTAATCTAATTTAAATTAAATCAATTAACAACAATATATGTTGGTTACATCGGACAATGCAAACTAGGGATGCCTAGCTAAAGGATGTGAGTTGTTCAATTATTATGCCTCAATGGATATGTGGCGACATGGAGTTCCATGATTGGAAGATATCCACAAGAAATGATATTTTGAGGAACAAAACAACAATGTTGCCTAGAGGAAGGTGTAGGATGAGTAAGAAGGCATAATGGTGAAGGGAATAAGCACAAGGGAATATTCTCTATATGTAGACAATGGTGAAGGAGATGTTGGAAATGAAAGCACCTGGTCCCCTCTTATTGTGGGTATGCCTTTCCACCCAGGACACCAAAGATGGATAATGGAATGTTGTCTTCTAAGACAGGTGATGGCACTAATGTGGCCAACTTGTGGATGGTCTTTATTATTGAGGTAGAATACAACATATTCTTTATTTTTCTATCTAGTTTTCAACTTTCATTGTTATTGGTCATGAATCCATTCATGTTTGGTTGTAGCAAAATGAGGTGGAGGGCATCATCGGAAAAAATATATCCATCAATCTGCTCATGTGTGAACATACATTTATACCACTACTCTATTATGCCCTCATTTTCTCTTCCCAATCCCCTCTCACCTCGTATGCCCACATTCCTCCCCTCCTAAAATTACATTTCCCCATCACATCCCTTTGGGTGTCTCCATTACAAAACCTACGCTCGATTGCTTCCTTAGTTACTTGTCATCCATATTGCTTCTCCTTCCTCTGTTAACATTAGTGAATATCATTGCATTTTCATCCTTCAACTTGGCATGGCATGATAGCTCCTCTCAAACCTTCCACTTGTGTCATGTTTTTCTAACCATTCTCTCCTCTCATTTCATATGCATTTCCCCTCTTCTCCTCCCTCTCCCACCTCTCATTCCACTTTTGTCTCCTTTGACATGGAATATTTGATGTTATCCAAACTCCTCCTCATTGGTAAGAATAGGAAATGACCTTTATGACTCGACTCTCCAACTATCAAATTTGTATCATCTTCATCATCTAGATTGATCCCATCCTTTATGCTATCAAGTTTGATATCGTGTAGGATTAGATTGAATTTTTGAAGAGGCATAGGGTTAATTCTAAGGTGAAATCAATATTCATGACAATATCCTTTGTATCATCCCCTCGATAAGGCCATCACCAAAGACATTACTATTTATCACCTTTATTATGACCGAGAAATGCCTTGGTTTGGACAAATTTAATCTTAGCATTATAGCTATTCCTTCTTCAGCTTAGATACTCAGGGGCTTCGTTTATCTTTCGAATTTTAACGATTTGAGATGTAGGTTTATGGTTGCCTCTTATTTTTCAGCTAATATCCTTGGGCACTTCCAAGTGAGAGATATTAAAGGGATATTTATCTCTAATGTGTATTTTCCTCGCTTTAGTATCCAATCCTTCCTATATATGAGTGAATTACAATTAGTATTGAAATTTCTCAATCCAATATATAGTGATAAAAAAATTGGTGAGTATGGATCAATTTTATCTTGCCCTTAGTCCCTTTTTTTTTTATTTATCTTTTATATGTGTGTGTGTTTTTAATTGAATATGAAGCTTATAAAAATTAGGTGTACACAATTCTTAGGCTTAGCTTTCAAGGACTAAGGGGTTTCCATTCCACCAAATTCACCTAGAGCATGATCACAACCTCATCCCTTATTACTTGGTATCTCTTGGGATTTTTACCTTGGTGGATGGCTAGAAACACCTTTTACACCATCATACACATCATTGGACTATAACCCATTTGATATATGTATGATTTTATACTTTGTTTCCTTATAATTTGAGCCTTTTGTAAGCATTTTTCATAAGATGCACTTATTATTATATGATTTTCTCAAATTCCTTTATCTTGTTGAGAAGTAATTAAAAATAATCCACATTGTAATTATACTAAAGTATTATATTTATGTTTACATCGTGCACACACATTGATAGACACACAATTCACTTATTTTTTCGTATATGGTATGAATGATTTTGGAAAGAAAATTGCATAGTATACATTATATATTAGCACCTAAAGTGTTTGCTTATTGCATTATTATCTATCTAATATGTCCACTATCATGTTTATATGCATGGTGGGTTTGTATTTTCATTCTACCTCCATGATCCATATCATGGAAACACCTTCGTTTCTCACCCATGTTACCAAGATTCACATCATGCATCCATTTGGGGAATAATATACTTTACATTGCTATATTGTATGATGATTATTATATATATATTTTACTGAGGGGAATTTTATTATATACATATGATTTCCACATTACATTTTTATATGTTATACAGATCAATGGTTTTATATGTTATATAATATGTTGAGTATGATGTCAATATGGGAACCTAGCTAAAAATTGTACCAAAAGTGTGCAATGGGAACACCGATAGGCGGGTGCGGAGGGAAGGTTGATAATGAAGCGTGCATCAGCAAAGTATATGTTGAAGAGCCTGAGATTCAATTCAGCATGAGCAGGAGAGCAGAATTTGTCATATTTTTGGCATGGAAGAAAGGGAACAAATGTGAACAGGTGGGCGGAGTTAAAAAGGAAACGAAATGTTTATTGCTTTTGTAGTGTTCAACAGATGAATGGATACATGCAACTGAAAGACTATATTGGATCGTAGAATTATAAGTTATCATCTTGGGCATCAAGATTGAAATTACCATTTGTGTATGTCAAGATGCATGGCAAAAAAGGAAATAAATGTATACACATTGCGAAAAACAAATTACAGACCAAATATTTGGTCAACTTCCTTATGCTTCTTCCATAGAGCCATAACTTGCGACCTCAAGGGTTTATACCATATAGGAAAACATCAAAAAACTAAGCAAATCATGGTTTTGATCGAGTTGAAAGGTAGGATGCTCTCTTCTTGGCCAAACTCACACTTCTACAGTCATGCTTCTGTTTCAACCTTGCAGTAAGAAGCTTTTGATATTCAGCTAGCTCACCCTCGGCCTTGAGAGTATGTTTCTTCACCTCTGCATTGCTGGCATGCTTTCTTTGCAAGGTTAATGGAGTCATAAGCCTGTGATTCTTTAGAGCTTTGTTCCGTTTCATACTTGAAAAAAAAAAAAATTATTAGATAACATTATACTCTGGTATACACCATTTTTTTAATGGAAAATGAAAATAACTATTCGAGTAGACCTCAAAGTAGATATGTACGTGTTGAAATAGTAAAAGCCAATATCAACTTGTTTTTGGATATAAATGTTCGACGATATGTGTTGACATATTTTCTAACATCATCTTCCTTGGAAAGATTAAAGAGTTTCATGATCTTTGATGCCCTCTCAGGTCCTTGCATCCTTGGATTTTCAGTAGCCGTTAAGGCAGGAAGATTATTTTCTCCTAGAACTACAAAGGCTAGAAATATATGTGAATCCTAAAATGATGAGAAATAAAACATTTGCGAATGAATAGGTAAAATAATTTAGGACTGACCCTTGTTAACAATGACCTGGCTTCAATCAAATAAAAAACTGAATAGTTTGGCCATTCAAATGTATTATATATTCTATGTTTTTACTGATACGAAACAATATTTATCTCATAAAAGGCCTAAAGGCCTTCAACAGAGTGATTTTTAATCACTCCAACAAGTTAATAACACCAACATAATGCTATTTTCAGTTCATCCCTACCAAATCAAAACTGTATCGAGTATCGAGTAGAGAGAAATTGTTTACATCAGATTAAACTTATTGCACAATAATCATGTATATAAAGATCACCCATTTTAAACATGTAGGAATCACAACTGGGATAAATCAAATTTGGAAAAACAATAAGCACCAACCCAAGGAATAATTACAAAAAGCACATATCAACTATCGAGCAGAGAGAAACTATTGCCATCAGATTAATCTTATTACACAATAATCATGTATTTAAAGATCAGCCATTTTAAATATGTAGGTATCACAACTGGGACAAGTCAAATTTGGAAAACAATAAGCACCAACCCAAGGAAGAATTCCAGAAAATCACATAAATAATGTGACACATTAGTTATAAACTCAAAAACATTATAAAAAGATAAAACATACTATATTTATCAGTATTTGGTGATTCATTTCATTTTCAGAAAAGGAAACTGCACACATGAAACATCATAATACTATAAAAGTATTAATAATACTCACATGTCCTGAACATGACTCAACCTCATCTCTTGCTAGTTCGGTGATGACATCACAGTGTTCCATGTTTCCTTCCGGTACTTGAGAAAAAAATGTCATAAGCTACATTGTTCAGAATTAAAGGAAAATATATATGTCTCATCCATAAACTCTGCATCTTACAATCATTTTTTTGATTTTTGAGGAAGACTCGGACCCGTGAAGCACTCCATTCAGTAAAGGCGGGGAGGACCCTACAATACATCATCAGCTACAAATAAACACCCAAATCCCAAATTTAAGTTGTCAAACAAGGATTTCATAAACCTAGTATATAGAGGATGCAAATTTCAAATGACATTTTTTTCATATCACCATTGGTTATGCAAGGAGTTGAAGAAGAGCTAGCTGCCCCAGGTTCTAGCATATGGAGTCTAGTAATGATCTCATACAACAAACTCTAGAAGATTGGAATAAAACCTAGTATAACTATATATATTGCATGACGAATTACTCACATTTCATTAAATATTATCTCATGTATACCCCTTTTATTTTAGAATATTCCAAGTTGTCCTTTAAAAACTTCAATGATTATGACTTTATTTTCAAACATTTCTGTTCTTACCTTCTCGAGCTCTTCATTTCCTACATCTATTATCAAACACAACATATTTTTTGCTTTACCTTCAAGTTACCAAAATTAGTTCTTACTCGCCTATTCAAAACTGTACTATCATTTGCAGCTCTTATTTCCCTTCTCATAACAAATAAGGTGATAGAATGTGTTGGAAGCTTTCAAAAAAATTACCTCATCTACTAGATTGCTCAGCTGTAAAGCTCCAAGTTCAAAATATTTATCAACTGTGGGAGTACCCATAATTGCCAATTGTGGAGGTCGAAGGATGTTATGGAAGAAGATAGATACTGAATCATAGTAGAACTGGGGACATGCAGAGTTGTGATCACCCTCAAACTTGATAATATTCTTGTCTCCCTAGGAAATCAACCAACATTTTCAATATAGGAATACAATTACTCATTTTCGGCACTAAAATTTTGTCTCCATGACATGAGATTCAAATTTAACAGAAATATATCCAAATACAAGGCTATAATCCAATATCGCATATGATTTAAAAATGTTGTCAGAATGATATGAAACAATGCATACTTGTAAGTAGACCACATAAGGACTGACAGAGCCCCACATAGTACATTACCAAAACAAAGGTCAAGTGAATACTCAAATGGTATGGTCACAGAGGCAGAGGATACAAAGACCATATAACAAGAGGTGTTAAGTATGGCATGGTCTGTATTTGCTAGTTGGAAAATTCTTTACAAAATTATTCTGTAAATGTAAGAAGTTTCGATCTTGTTATGAATTCTAGTTGGGTATTTCTCAAATTGAGAAATACCCAGAAAAGTTGAAAAGGAATCTGAACTAATCATAAATGTTGGGATTAAATAATAGGAAAAGTGATTGTAGAGTGGAGAAAATGAATATTCTATTAATGTTACTTCAAATGTATGAGAATATAGTTCGGTGAACTAGTAAGGCAGTTCATTTGGTGGCTATGTGTATATCCCCAACCTATTACATCATATACCCACTCAATATCTCTATGAAAATAGATTAAACGACAGAAAAAGGTCTCGACATCAATGAAAAGGCCAAAAAGACAACGGCCATGGAGATTCATAAATCCTCAAACAATACTTTAAAACCCTAAAGCATCTATAACTGGGAAAATAAATAAAATACTTGATCTGCCCTTCAACCTATTTTCACATTTCTCTGGAATAAGACAAAGGGTTCTTCCAGATCTATCATCCATATAAAACCCAACCTGAAGTGTAATACATAAATACACCAAAATCGATTAAGCAACAAGTTTTCCAAGGTTGTTAAGAGGAACAAGGTGTTGTTCCCTTCATAGAGCAAGCCTTCATGTCAATGAAGTTCACGCCAAATATTGAAGCTCGGGTCTAAAGAATACAGGCTGAAAAACTCCTCCCATACAATGAATGTCACCCAAAGAGGCCTACAAAAAAATGCGGTCAATGAACACAATTAACGGAATAAAGGACCGTACCATCTGCCTCGCCAGTTTCTAGTTAGCCATATGTAAAACATCAAATGGTGGATCCATATAGGAACAGATCGTGACAGAACATAAAAGACAGGACAAAAAAATCTTAAACCTGTTCCAACAGTGAATTGTTCCTCCGATGATGACATGAACGACTCGGATCAATTTGATGGCCATCCTCCTATTACACATCATCGATGGTCGATTGCACTCAATGCTTCCGTAGTGTAACACCTATTGACGTAACTAATTAATTATAGTTATGTTTATCATTTTTAGGAGATTCATCTAAGTTAATTTTGTGATTTTTTTGGTCACATGAGAAAAATATGTTTTTAGACATCTTCTATTTTTAAACTAGAAGTGCCACATAGAGTGAAGTTCATTACATGTGCACATAACTAAACTCAAAGTATTATCCATTCATTTCCAAGAGGTGGGGTGTCATTTCTAAGTATAGATGGCTAAGTCTAGTCTTATTTTAGGCTATTAATATTATTAAAAGAGTTTAGGGTACCTAGTTTGACTAGTGTGAATGATGGTTGTGTATGTGTCACTTAAACTAATAATGAATTCTTACATGTTGAACATTTATTATTAGTGGATAATGTTCTCTATCTTGATTCTATTTTTAGTTGTCTTTTGTTAACTCGATGAGTTGTAGATGTTATTTTTAGTCTTTAACTTTTCATGCAAAACTAGACAAATTTCATTGTAATGCCTATATTAGCCTTTGTTTGGTAATTAATTCAATAAGCAATAGTCTGTAAACTTTTCCAAGTGGAAATGATTTTTTACATTCATTTTATCTCTAATTTTATTTGCAAGTATTTACAATGAAAACCAATAAGCGTTGGATTCATTATTTGAATTTATTCAATGCATTTGTTGTCATCAATCTCACTTAAAAGCACACTAGTTTAATAGCTTCATTAGCTTCATTCTCGGGAAAGATCGATGATCATTAGCTTCATTTACAAGGTATTTCAGATTTTATTTTTACTCCATCCGTATCAAAACCTTTTTCATACAAGGTACATATAATATATTTATTTTTCATATGTGAGCTTCATATGTTTCTCTCAAATCTTAAAAGGATGACATTTATCCCATTCATAATTTTCGAGCATAAGTATTAACACATCTATTTTTGGGTATATTTGATATTATTTACTCATATAGAGAATGTAATTAAAATATTATTTAGATTTTATTTATTCATGTTTAAGACGTATTTATGGTAACATTCATAAAAAAAAATTGAGGATGTACAAAAGTATCATCTAATTTTATTTAAGATTGTACTCATAAGAAAAAGGAGATTGAGAAAAATGCTCTACAACTCTGGCAAAAATTGAGTCACTTTTTTAGGGTTCTACATTTGGTACCACCATACCGCAGCCTTTTTGGGCACTGTAGAAATTTATTGCTATAGTGTATCCTAGGGTTTCTCACCCTTTGGGTGTCCCCTATATAATGACATCGCCATCTTCAAACCTAGTTTGTGACAACCATGGCTGGAGATAGTGGAGCTTTGAGAAATGGAACCACCAAAGAAGTGACACAAGAAGTTCACTCCAAAGTGTTCCACGAGGTAATATTTCTCCTCCTAATTTGGTTTTGCCTATTCCTGAATTTAATGTTGTGTGTCAATGGTTAGAGAAGTTTTGTCTCATTGGATATTTTGTGGGTCACATCCCCTCTGAAAGCATGCTCAAATCCTGGGTCAATATAGTCTAGACTCCTCATGGAATCGAGATGAAAACGCGTCAAAACATGACCAAGGTTTTTTTCTTTTTACAATTTTCTTAACTTGCCAATGCTCCCAATATTCTAGCTAAGCGCCACTGGTATGTTCACAAATCTCTTCTTGTGTTAACCCCATGACACAAGGACTTCATGGTATCTAAATATACCACCCTTAAAGTGCCTATTTGGGTTGAATTCACCGGCCTATCTTTGCCATGTGTGCCTTTTCTCGTTATAGATTGTCACTTCTCTTTACGGGTAGTCTCCGCAGCAGATAGATGTTACCATGTTTGCTCGTAGAAGCAAGTTTGTGTTAAGGTTAATCTCTCTCAAGATCTAAAATAATTTGTGGATATTCAGATGGGAGACAAATGCTATTCTCAGTGGGTCATGTATATCAATTTTCCTAACACTTTCTTTCGTTGTCAAGCCTCTGATCATAAGATCAAAGATTGTCCTCTTTATGTCCCTCGCAACCGCCCTGTGGCCAAAGCAACTCCCAAACCAGTCAAACCCCAACAAGAGGAAGGTTGGAAAGTTGTTTGGGACCGATGAAACAAAAACAAAGCCCATCAATCCAAGGCCTTTGGTTCTAATGGCCATCGGAGACACTTGTTAAGGAACAACCCCATAGCATACACACTAAAGAGCCAATTGTTGTTAAAAAACCAATTTCCGTTGCTAACTTGACTATCCGGTTGCTAAAGTATTTTAGCATGCCCCTCACAAATGCCTTCTGGGTTCTCATGGACCAAACAAATTCTATTTACAATGGTACCATCCTACAATCCTTGTCGTTAATCTTACCAAGAAGTTGACAAGGGCCATTCAAAAGGCCCCGAAGCCCTTCTCGCATCTCCCAAGACCATAACCCAACTCGCAGCATGGACTCTACCAAAGTGGAGTACAACATTGAGTATGCCAAATGGAATTTTTTTTATTTTTAGGTTTTTTTACATCATAATACCGCTCCCTTTCAGATTCCTGCAAAACCAATATGATGCCCTTGATGACTTGAAGGATGGGGACATGGCTCTTGACCACTGTTTCCCATGAATTGTTTATCTTGGAATGTTTGGGGTCTTACAGACTCCTGTCGTAAGTACGTTGTGCATGAAACTCAGAAATGATGTGCAAATTTGGATTTTTTGTTTTTGAAGTGAAAATTATATGTTTTCAGTTGTAAAAGTTTTGTAAATCCATTTGTCCCGACATCTTGCTTTTTTGTAGCAATCATGAAATAGGGTGTGGGGTTTAATTTCACTTTTTTCTCCCAAATGGTGGCCTCTATTGATTGATCATGGCATCAAACCCACCAACCATGCCATATGGGTCCTATTTAATGTTGATGGCCGCCCTTTTGGCCTCATTAATATTTACGCCTCTAACGATGCAATGAAAGGGCCGATCTGTGGTGGTGGATCGCCAACTCCATTCCCAATGCTTATTGGGTCATAAGTGGAGATTTTAATATGGTTGAGTCACCCACTAATAAATGTGTCCACTTTCCGATGAGATGGACACTGGTGAAAGGGAAGTGTGGTATTTTATGCGTAATAATTTTGGGTTTTATGACCCTAATGCATCTCACTTTCCCACATCAAAAGCATGGTTTACTTGGTCCAATCTTAGAGGAGGGAAAAATCATGTACTTAAATGGCTCGATAGAGCTATGCTATCAACTAAATATTATTTTGATTTTGATAGCATTTATTCCCTACCAATGGAGGTCATGCCTGAATTTTTCCTTTCGGATTATTCTCCAATACTATTTCATATCACTTGGCATGATACACACCTTTTTATCATAAAGGACAATTCTTTCTTAATATTTCCTTGATGCAGCATGAGCCCACTATCAATCATATCAAGCATGTTTGGAATTTAATTCCCACCTATTCATTTCCAATGGTATCATCCAAATATACAAGCCAACTTGATTCAATGGTGGGAGGACGTAATGACTCGGACAACTAGATTCCTCATAATCTATGGCAAACAGTTGGCCGAATTTGGCGCTTCTCATACTCCGTTAAAATCTCAGCTCTTAGTTGAGTGGTGGTGGCACTTATGGTGATCCCTTCTATGAAACTCTGTAACTTCATGTTGTAAAGCTTCAATAGAAAATTCAAATTGCTGACAATTACAATGTTAGGGGAGCATAGATCCGAGCCCGTATGCACTGGCTCAAAATTGGATATCGAGTCTTGAAAGAATTTTTATTTACCTTAGAGCTAAAAAAACATTCTCAACAAATTCGAGCCATCATGAAAGGTGGAGCTCATGTTACGATCCTCAATTTATGTTGCAGTAGACTTTGTGAGCCACTACAAGCTTGTGTTCCAAGTTCAACAACCTTCTGCATCTCACAACCGCTCTTAACCAATGTCCGGCCGTTGTTCTGTAAATTTTATGAATACCAAAAAGTGATATGTGACAGAATACTCACCATTGAGGACCTCCATGAAGCCACCATATAGATGGCCAATGATAAAGCTCGGGATGTGATGGATTCCCTCAGAAATTCTATAAAGCCCTTTGGGACTCAAGGTCAATCAAGACCTTTTCAAGTTTACCTCGAGGGTTTTAGAATCGGCCTTTAGGGCCATGAATCAACAAGGGGAGCATTGAATTCATCCCTAAATAAGGAGACCAAGAAAATTACTTACTGAGGGCCGATCACCTTGTTGAATGTCTCCTACAAAATCTTTGCTAAAGCTTTGGCCATGTGGCTTCAGCAATATCCTCCCGATGTTATTCAGCCAGAACAAACAATATTTATTTAGGGAAGATACATCTTGGATAACATCATTTTTGTTTGGGAAGGCATGGAATGGGCTCGCAGATCTAATTAGTCTTCCATGTTCATAAAAATTGATTTTGAGAAAGCTTATGATCGGATTGAATGGTTGTTTATTCTTTCCTTGCTTCAAGCCCTTGAATTTGGCCCCATTTTTATTCAATTTGTTAGTATGATTTTTGTGGATGCCTCTCGCTCATATCTCTATCAATGGAATCAACTCGAAACTCTTTGGGATTTTTCGCTCTATTCGCAAGGATTCCCTTTGGCCCCTACACTGTATGTGCTAGTTATCAAGGATTTGGATATTTATTGGCCCACACCAAATCTTAGGGGCTTGTTAGGGGAATCTCGCTACCTTCTACGCCCAATTCTCAAATTCTTAATGGTCATTTTGCAGATGATTCCTTTCTTATGCTCATCAAGATAAAGAAAACATTCACAATGCTATATACAATGCTTAGATAATTTTTCCTTAGCTTCTAGCTCCTAAATTCAACGGCAAAAACCCAGCCTATTGGCAATCCTTCCTTCCTATGCCTAATTCACTTACCAATTTTTAATGGAAGATGGTGGCACATGGAAAAAAATTTAAGTTCTTGGGTATTCCTTTTCTTTCCAAGCCTCCCTGGAGAGCTCTAAGAATATGCTATTCAAAGGGTGGAAAAAATGTTGGAGTATTGGCTTCCCAGACCTTTATCTTTGGCTAGGAAATTCCAAATCTTTTCCAAAGTTCTTGCGGCCACACATGTGTATCACTCATTGTGTTGGGTTCCCTCCAAAGCCTCTATACAAAAGCTCGAAAAGCTACTCAAAGCCTTTTTATGGGATAATGCCGCTACATTAAAAGGATTTCATCATTTGGCCTAGGAGATATATTTCCTTCCCCTTAATTTTGGGGGACTCGGCCTTATTGAAATTCAACATCAAGGGTAGGAACTTTGCGCAAAATGGATTTTCAAAATCATCACCGACTCAAGAGCTTGGAAAGTTCTCATATGACACAGTATTGAAGAAGGCTCACCTTATGGCCACCCTACGTGGAAAGGATTGGGGTTTATCAATCTGCTCATCACCCCAGTGCCTGTCAAAGTTATTGGCACTTTTGTGCTTAAGAGAATTTGGAAAGCATGGGAATGCATCAAACCCTGGATCCTATGGAAAGGTGATGGCTTTCGTAATGGGATTTTTGTTAATCATCAATCCATCTGGTGGTCACCGATTTTTCAAGTGCATGATAAGTGTTTGAAAGAAGCCTCAGGAATCTCCGTGCTCAAATTCTTCAAATGCAGAATTTGCACCATTGAAGACTTATTCTGCAAACATGTGCAATCCTAGTTCTCTTGGCCGGAAATTAAAACTCATTTTCAGCTTTCTAACCAGACCAAGATACTTATAATGTAGTGATCATCTCGGTCCCTGACCACATGTTGCACAAAATTGTTGTGCATTCCTCCCACTTAGTGGATGGACTGGAAATGGTATGCAGATACTCCATTTCGCAATTACACAACCAGTAAAGGCTACTGTTGGCTTTCGCCTCATTTACCCATTCTGGATAAACTCAACAAGTGATGAGGACTTCAATCCACTCCATCTACCTAGAGTAGGTGATTTGTTACTGTTTGGACTATTTGTGTGGAGCCCAAGATTGCCCACTTCCTCTGATGTATCTTACACCAAGGACTTCCTATCGGGGATCATCTTGTTTAAATTGGGATCCTAGCTCCCAAATGCCCATTTTACGGTCATTTGGAAACTATTCTACATCTTTTCTAGGTTTTCCCCAAAGTTTAGATTTCCTTGAACTCGATTCACTCAATTTTATTTCTCGCTAAAATCGTATTGTTTTACCTCGCAAAGATATCCTTTTGGGAGACGATCCCAAGCTTCTGCTTATGTTCACCTAGATTTGGCATGTTTTCGTGAGGGTAAATTATTTTTGGATATGGAAAGGATGTAATGTTTTTTTCTTTGCTAGTTCTATAGTTGATCACCTTTTCTCGTTAACAACAAATCTTTGTGATCTACAATGTATTTTTACGTGATACAAGTTTAGGATAACAGAGTTGTCAGGCCGAGGTGGACCACCTCAGACCATGTCATGCGACACTAGGGGGAAGCCCCATGTAAATTTACCCATGTGCCACCATCTCTTACCAAGCACTCCTACCTCCGATTCATGGTGATCGACGTAGCCATTCACAACATCACGCTTTAGCTAGGCTCAACATTCCCGGGCCCTTTACATCAAAGAATTTATTCACCACTGTCAAGCCATGGTTAGGGGGTCGACGCCACATCACCAACACATGAGTCCTTCACCATCTCGCTAGTAGGGCTATGGGTCACCGTGTCACCAAAGATGAATGGGGCTATCCTATTGTCATCGTGCCACACACTCCGATGGTTGGAATCTACCCTCACCACCACCATCTTCCGACAAGTTCCCTTATCTCAAATTTCTTTCCATTCCCACTTATGGAGAGGTGGACCCGTAAGAAGAAATTGTTATTCTTCGGTTTGGGAGCTCTCTTGATGCTTTGAAAATATTTACCTAGCTCAAGCTTCTTGGATGATCATGATCCGCCCGCTTTGGGCATGTTTTTGCAGTCAGTGCGTGACTTGGTTTTTTGTTTGTTTCTAGGTGATGCCTAGATTTTGTATTCTCCTAGGCTTGGCCTAGTTTGTCTTTTGCTATTCTAGGCCTCGATTAGCTTTGTTTGTGGTTTTGGGGCGTGCTCTCATACCACCCACTTTTTTGTTGAAAGTTATCTTATATCGTATCGAATTAATATAATATAAGAACTTTTTCATACAAAAAAATTGTACTCATAATATTCCTATTTTTGTGATGTTTTATAGATTTTATTTAAGCTTGATTTAAAATGATGATAAAAATAATTGTACTCAAAATTCTAATCAATACTTTAGAAAAGAATGGAGGCCCATGTCTCGATGGAGTGTCTAACTTCAATTATTTTCATATCATCTTAGTAGAATAAGGTAATACATTCCATTATTTCATATTTCAACAAGTTAGGATTATTTAGCACCCACCCATGTGTATGTAGAAAAATAAATAATATTTTTGTTAGGTTCTCTGTTCATTGTATTTGTTTTGGAGATACAAGAGTAAAATTATACCCTACCATATATCTACAAGACTTACTAAAATCTTGGTATCATGGAGCTTGGATAAAAAAAAATTACATGTATCCTAGAATTATTATATTTATATGTATATTGACTACACTTAAAACATCTTTTCTACCATACACTTTGATTCCACTAGGTCATGACTTTTCTTCAAATTTTAGCACTTCAATAATCTATGCACCTTATATAGAATACCTCTTAAAACTCTCTACAAATCAACTCATGTCTTAGATTTTGTTACAACTTAGATCTAGAAAGGTTCGTGGGCCCATGATAGATTTTGTTGACTAATATGTCTTATTTCTAAAGAATATGTCCCTTGTACAAGTGTAATGGTTGTATTTTAAAATGAATGAGTTGCCTTACTTGTCTTAATGTTGGTTGACCGAGAAATATTTCAAATCAATCACCTATATAAACATGTGCACACTTACTTATTAGGGGCATTTAGGGATCATGTATCAAAATCACCTCTAAGGACATTGCAATAAGCATTAAAAAATATTAGCTATCATAGAACATTACAATAGATCTAATCAAATTTGAACACATCTATCATTTTTTTACCAAGATCACAACTATGTAGTAAAAACAAGCCAAACATCAATGCCAAGTGTTTAGGGACGAATTAAGGCTCCATCTTTATTTGCATTTTTCGACCTATACTCCACCATAGGACTTGGATAACTACATATGGATTTAACCCACTTTGATGTATTAATATGTAGTGCAACACTCATCATATCAATGGGGGTATATTGAGGTCATTCCAAAGTGTATATGATGAAATACATTCTCGCAAATCAATAGGCAAGGAGAAGCCATACACATGTATAAAAGATTCATCGTGCATGCATATAAATAAATTAAAATGAATCCAAAAATACGTTAAGTATATTCCAAAGGAAGATTTTGGATTACAATAACATAAAATAAATTTCTTAACCCCAAGACTCATTCGACATGTAAACTTGTCCCCAACTAAACGAACATATCTTATGTTTAGTTTCAAGATCCCAAATTTCACACGTACATTTAGGAAATTTCACACATCATTCTCATCTAGTTACAAATCATTCTCACATAGATTTATTTCAATTTGGGGTGAATGTGTTCTAACCCTAAATAGTAATTACTCTTATCTACTTACTTAAATTTGCACGAACAAAAATATCATGCTTACATAATATATAATAGTCTTATTTACTATAATATATGTATTTATTGTTCTAGATTTTAATTTGCATATATTACAATATATTTATTAGATTAACCACATTCTTATATCACATTTTAGTGAACCCGATTTATTTATCAATCCACACCAATTTAGGGTTTCATTCTTCACCCTTACAATTTCATATTTATCCTCTATTAGGTTTTTTATATTTAATATCTCATTTCCTTTGTTATACAAAGAAAACCTCGTTTTCTTCTATTTTGTGAAGGTTTCATACTTTTTTCTATTAGGGCCTCTTATTATAGTCCTTTGTTGGTCATCATACCTTTCAAATCATATCTCAAACAAATTAACTATAATTTCAAAACCATTAGAGGCTTCTCTTCATTCATCAAGTCAATAAAAACATATTTTTATGTTTAATAATTCGCCATGTTTTTTTAGAATTTAGGTTTTTTTATTTCACTAAATTAACCTAATGGACGAAATATAAATTTAGTTTCAAAATGTTTTGAGGTTTTTCTTCCTCGCTTAAGCTTCTAAAAAAACAAAATTTGTTTTCTAAAATTCATCATGTAGTTTTAGAAATAGTCATTTCATTCATTTGACATTTTCAAATTAGTTTAACATCTTTGGGTCTTAATATCCACCCTTAAAGGTTTTCATTTCTTATTTGATCTTATTTTATTTTCCTTTATCATATTAGGGTTTAGTTTATTCGTATTCCACTAGAATAAACTATCCATGGCTTCCTTGTTTGATTGGGCATATTTTTCCTAATAATGTTGTATTTTTGAAATAAATATTGGGTTATTTTGTTATAACATAAACACTTGATCGAAATAAAATAGCCTTCTTACGCATCTCCTACTCACATCTATGAGTGTAATCACTTGTACATATATCGTCAAACTCATATATACTTCTACTATTCATCCATCAATGACATTTTCTCAAATCAAAGTACAAATTATTTTGACACCTACTTCATATTTCATGACTAAGGCATACTTTGATGATGCAACACATTTCACACAGTTCAATGTGATTATTGAGGGAATAATAATTTCCTAGACCACATCCCCTTTCTTTTTATTTTTATAAGATATGGCCCACAACACTTAGTGCATTTCAATTTGGACATTTATCTTAAATATTTCTTATGACAATAATATAACAACAATATAATATGACAGAATAAAAAGAGAGGACATGCACATGACTAGCTCATTCATTACAAAAATTAGACATTGTGTTTATTCGTGTTTTTTATCGGCTTATTCATTACATAAAATTAGACTTCCACACATTTTACATTTTTACACACGTGTTACTAATATCACAAATAAGATGGTTCCAAATACCTTTAATTCATGGACATTAATACACACTTTATGGCTTCTTAATCCTTATACCTGGGGTAACCCATCACATTGGGAGCATAGCTATACGAGGCCATCTTACATACATGGCCTACTTAGATAGTATATTTCAAAATATATGGCATCCTATAATTGTATATGTTGGGAGATATCTACCATATTAGGGGAATACCTACAATGTGGGCATCTCACATATGGAGCTTATATAGATCATATATTTACATACTAGTCCATCAATGATACATTTATTTTATTGTGTATCTTACAACATTTTCTATATTGTGTTTTATCTTATGATCACATTGTTTACCTCTAAGTACTTATATGACATGCTCGGTGCTCATTTGTTGTTGATCATTAGTTTCATTCTTATTTATTATACAATGTTATATTTGTTTGACTTTATTATTCATGGGCTCATTTTAACTCTCATCACTCAACTTGGGGCAACAACAATGATGACGACGACAAAAATGACGATGACAACACACTCGCGATGGGACTTACCTTTACTAATCATGCAGGTACACTACACATTGCAACAACTACACATGTGTTTCTCCCTAGGTCCACTCTCATCACTTTTTATGTGGATTTTTCATCTTTCGAATCCATGCTCCTCCACTTTTATTTTTTTCATTCCACGCTTGACTCTAGTCCATCAGCACATCTCTTCTACACTCTACATGGATATCAGGTACACATATCTATATATTTTATGTTACTGAGTGTTCCGCTCACCAACATAAAGTGGGGGAAAAATGTAGACACAAAATCATGCACTTTAGGCATTATTTAGCCCAGTCTTATACTACTATTTAGAGGGTTCTCAAGTGAAGAAAGTAATAATTAATCCCACCTTTTGTCCATCTTATTTTTACCTTTTATTT
This sequence comes from Taxus wallichiana var. yunnanensis, assembly GCA_018340775.1. Lineage (NCBI taxonomy): Eukaryota > Viridiplantae > Streptophyta > Pinopsida > Cupressales > Taxaceae > Taxus > Taxus wallichiana. Next base: position 493,127,689 of record CM031243.1, on the reverse strand, counting down.
CATCATTCCCACATATTTTCCTATGCATATCCACCTATTTTGTAATTGTCCCATCATTTTAGCCTAAACTGGGGCACCCTGGTCCCACCTGGGGTGCCTCGATCCATATTCTTCTTTCCCGCCTCTTTTTGGGCCTCTTCTAGCCATTTTTCATCCTTATCTTTTTCCTAGTTGGCCATGTCAGGGTTAATTACAAAATTAGAGCAAGAGAACCCTATAAATACAAAGTTATGATACCATAATGAGGGTCCTAGCACACATACTACTATCACTCCTTCTAGAGTCGCATCCATTGCATTACTTGCATCCACATAGTGTCATGCATCAAGGCTAGGAGATCTCGCATCAACACACAAAACATAGGGGGATAGATTTTATTCTATTTAATGTACACATGCTATTACATTTTCTATAGTTATTATTGCATGGTCTTGATCACATGATCGTTGATCTCAAAATCGCTCTTCGGAGTGGCAGGTGCATGCTCCAAACCTAAGCATCTTTCTCGGTTCAGGCATACCCCCTTCGATCCAAAGAAATCCCATCCATAAATTTTTTTGTGGTGGGAGGGTATCCTCAATCTCGTGCACAAGACCTTTGTGGGGTCATCCATGAAGTCCATATGTGGGGACATGGGAATCCACCTCTTCCTTGTAGCTTTGCAGACCGTGTCCTCTGCTTTCTTCGCCTAGGGTGAATCCCTTATCTTCCTTTATGGTAAAGGGGTACCTTTATCTCCCTCGGGCTGGTGGTCCAGTGGTGTGAGGCCTCATGCACTAAACTCTTCTCCTCCCCTGCAGAATATTCCTCCCCTTCTTCTCACACCTTACCCGCATCTCGTGGCCTCCACCTCATCTTCCCCGCCCTCCAGCTCTATTTCCAATTTTGCCTTGAAAGTGGTGGGGTCTTCTTCCTCTCCTTCCTCTAAACCTATTGTGGGGCTTGATGTGTCTTGTGTCTTCTGTCTCTTTTCTTTAGGCTCTTCCTCCTCTTCCTTCCCTTCCTTCTCTCCCTCATGCCCTAGCAATGAGGCCTTGTGCCACCTTGTACTGTGCAAAGTGTTGGCACCCTTGCTACCATTTTATTGTGTGTAGTACTTCCTCTTCCGGAAGTATCTAACTTCCCTTCATTCTCGCTCTTCTTCTTCTTCTTCTCCTTATTCTTCTTCATGTACTTATTTCATGGGTGGGATTAGAATTCCCCATGGCTTTAGAAAGGGGGATTCCATAACCTCCACCTCAATTCCCCTTGTGTTTTGGGGTGCAGGTTTCTTCACACATATAACTAACTAATTTACTAATATTATTAAATTTTTTTATCACGATGCCTTTTCAGTTGTATATTTTGTATAATATGTTTACCATGTTGTGTATTGTCATGTCATTTCATGATTCCCAATGGATATGTTGGTGTTAAGTCATGTGGCTATCAAAGATACCGCTCTCTACAATTCATTTTCGCACTCTTTACTATTGATCTATATAGATTATTGGGAATTCTTACTATGTTGCTTACTTGTGAGATGAGATATTATAGACAACCCAAAATTACATACATATTTTTATCCCATCTAAATTAATTCTATCCTACTATAATGTATCCCTTTATAATTAATTAAATTAATTCTAACATTTAAATAATTAACCTTTAGAATTAATTAAATTAATTCTAATTACATATTTCTAACCTTTAGAATTAATTAATTACACCGTCTAGCTAATATAATTAAACATTTATTTAATTAAATGGTTAACTATCCTCTCACAATTTATAAATAGTCAAATATATATGTATGTAAAAATGTTGTGTAAAATACGCATGTGTATAGAAATATGTAAAGTACGTAAATGTAAAATACGTGAAAAGAAAAGTGTAAATGGAACATGTGCACCTGATCCATGTTGAGAAAAAGGGTGTAGAAGGATATCTTGTATTGTCGCGAGTTTTTAGGTGATCTCACGCCACCCTGGTTGAAGAAGTATAGGGAGGAAATGCTCTGTGTCCTCCAACCTTTAACCGCTTCTGTTGAAATGTGTGAAGATATCTTTATATTGTTCTGGTTTTTTGGGCGATCCAAATCCACTAGACAAAGTAGTGTAGGGAGGCACACTCACTGTAACCTCCAAGCCTATAACTACTCCACAAAATGCCAAAGGACACCATGTCCTGTAGAGGTCGTTTTGTATCAAGTTCGTAGAATGGTCTGAACTCACTTGATGTATGTAAACCCACAATTCCAAGGGAGGAAAGTACATTATACTGAGCCAGTGTAAATACATTTTGTTAGTATCTAAAACTCTCAATAATGCCCCCTCTTTTGGGGCACATGCAACGTCATTTGAAAGAGAATGCAGCCCCGAAAGAGCACCTACCACACTCGACTGTAGAACTTTTCCTACAGGAAGGGAAAATTCTTGGTAGAAACCAAGGCATGTACAAAAGGGGATGGCTAGCCAAAAAAAGTGTTAGTCCGAAAACACATGCATGCAATAAGACAAGTGTAAAGTATGTAGACAATGTAATAACTACCAAACAAAGTAGTGTAAACACGCAAGAAAATAATTACACCGCACAAAGTGGGTTGCAAACATGGGACATCACTCATGATGTCACAAGAAACGTAATGTCGCCATGGTGGAAAACAACAAGTAAGTGTGCACACAAGCTAAGGGCAAAGCCCGCATATAATGGAAAACAATGGCAGATAAGTAAAAACAAACAAACAAGGAATCATGGAGACGTATAATCCTGCAAAACAAGTGTTGCACATGGAACACTCGTTAGCATGTTAGAGAAATAACCAATATGTCAAAACATGTATGAGCCAGTAATATAAGATGTTAAGTACAAAATGAAACAATAAAGCACATGGATAAGATGAATGTGGATGCCCCCAATGACCAAAGATAGGAAGGGTAGAAGGTTAGCATCCATTCTGCATGTGTGTAGAGTCATGTATCTCGCGATCACCCTAAACAAAGTCATGAACACGCATGTGTGTATGATAATGAAATATAAGAAAGAAATCTAACTTGCATAATAAAGTGATCATGTAAAACAATAGTAAGCAAAATTAAATGACCCCAAGACAATGCAATATGTTGTGGATGGATGGAGTGGAAATGCAAGATGGAATGGTAGGAGCAGCATGCCCCCTGAGTGGATGGAATTGTATGCAATGAGGTTCATTTTTTCCCCCTCAGCAGTCAAGAATGAACCGTAAACAAGAGTGCATCATCGGGAAATGGTCGAGTAGTTTCTAGTGAGCTTTGATGAGTGTGTATATGTAATGGTGATGAAATACAACATGTGCGTGAACCCTATAAATGAGCATATATCACGACTTGTTGAATGGAGGAGTGATGATTTAGCCCTAAGTGTATATCACTATGATGAATGAATGGAGATGGGTGACTATTTAGCCTAAAGTGTATGTCACTACAAGATGAAAGGAGGGAGTGGTGATGTAACCTAAGGTGTATACCACTATAAAATGATAATGGAGATGGTGATTTATCTTAAAGCATATGTCACAATGAGATGAATAATAAGGGAGTGGTGATGTAACCTAAGGTGTATACCACTACAAGATGATAGTATAGGTGAAAATTTAACCTAAGGTGTATGTCACTAACACTGGAAATGTTGCATGAGGAAATGTCACATGGTGAATGTAAGGTCCATTTTATTGGTAAACCCTCGGCAATCGAGTATGGACTGAGGAACTAAAGTGCATCATAGGGTGGTGACAAAATCCCCCTCACTTTCCAAGTCCAGTTTCAAAATTTTTGAGTTGGTGCCTTTGAGGAGTGTTTAAAATGGAGTAAGAAGTTTTGAGGGATGGAGAAATTTGTGTTTTGAAGTGTTGGTATTTGGTTTTTAATCCCACCGGTTCCATTTAAAAATTCCTCAGTCTATGCATTTTGAAACATCTTTTCTATTTTCTGTCATGGATGCATGGAATTCATCTATCTTTTTCTATGGCTATGGACTGGTCGAGCCTTGTATTCCTTGCATTTATCTTTTTGCAGGAAAAATCCTTGATTCGGGCATAAACGGTGGAGTTTTTCCTTTGTTTCATCTTTGATGGGCGTATCTTCCCTATCAATTTTGTGCCCCAACATCCATGGCACGTGGGCATCTCTAATTAGATGCGGTAGGATGGGTTCTTTTTGCGAACTTGTCATTTTTGGCTCTTTTAGCAAAAGTGTCAAGTTGGCCCCATGGCCCCGAAAGATCCTAATTGGCTATTTGGTGAAAGGTGGAAAGGTGGACCCTTTTTGTGTTTTGAGGCATTTTGGAAAAGGGCGTAAAGTTATAAAGTGACCCATGGCCCCGCTCATGCCAAGGGAAAATTCAAATGTTGAGCCCACATCAAAAGAGTCAAAGCAGGGAGGTGGATCATCGGAGCCTTTTGAGATTTTGAGCCTTGTTTCCAAGAGGGAAAAAGTCAAATGTTGAGCCCGCATCAAAAGAGTCAAAGTGGGGAGGTGGATCATCGGAGCCTTTTGAGTTTTTGAGCCTTGTTTCCAAGAGGGAAAAATTCAAATGTTGAGCCCACATCAAAATTCAAAGCGGAGAGGTGGGTCGGCGAGAACTTTGAGCTTTTGAGCCTCATTTCTAAAAGAAGCAAAATTATAAAGTGAGTCGTGACTCCGTTACCACTCAGGTAATGCCACATGTCGAACCTAATGCAAAATGTGAAGTTTTGGGCTTCATGGGGCTGCGGGAGATTTTTATAATTTTGCATTTTTCACAAAAAGGTGCCAAAGTGAATTTCAGGCCTACATCCATTTTGCAAAACTAGTTTTTCACCATTTTTGTACGGATTCAATTCAAATGTTCAAATGGGCATAAATTTTGATCCAGTGTTCCAAATTTGATGAATTTGGTACCGTTGGAAAGATCTCGACCACCTCTACGCCATGGAAGCATAAAATATTATTTTCAATAGGATTTGGTGGGTGAGAATCTAGAAAAGGTATTTTCACACCATTAATATGTAATCCGATTGCTTCAACTATCGGATATCTAGATTTTGGTCTGCCATCTTCTCTAACATGCCAAACAGTCATGGGGAACTAGATTTGGTAGATTGTAGGTGGATTGGCAGGGGCATTGATGGCTGGTGGTCGGGCTTCCAAATTAGATTTTCACCTTCCTTTTCTTCTCCTCTTTTTCTTCATCTATAAATGTAAGAGCTTGGCTCATTGCAAAAGGGGTGGGATCCTGACATTCTTGAAATTGTAATAGATTCAAAAATAATCAATACAAAAGTCTTTTCCCCTTCTTCCTCTGTAATTCTTTCTTTCCTTGTTCAAATTTGTGAATCATCCATCTTTGCATGCTAAGAAACTTTGTGTTTTGTTAATATGATTTCGAGAACTTTGTGTCTGTGAAATTATATCTGTTATAAACATGAATGATTCCATTCTGCATCTCTTTTTCTCAATACGCATAAGGTTATACTCTGCTACCTATATTACCTAAAAGTATTGTTATTTTCTTCCTCTCTCATCTCATTTCTTCTTCCATTCTTTCGTATTGATGATCTTTGGGCATATGAATGTTTCAAAGTATCAGAATCCACACTTTGAAAGTTGTACATTTGTATATAAGTTTTGTTTTTTGCTTTCAATAAGGGAACCTCTCCCATTAAAGAGGAGGGACTTGTTGTCCCTTGACTGTAGTTTGTTAAAGTATCATTTTAAAACCCAACAATTTTTGGTGACTCTACTGGGGATTTCATTTCAAACGTATCCCTTTCTAAAGGAACAACTTCAAGATCATTTTTGGTCTGGTGACTCTACGGTATACACGTGGGAAGAAATCTCTCGGGTTGAAGATTCTCATTTTCAACTTCTGGAGCAACAAAACTTCTCTCTTCTTCCAGCAAGAAGGAACAGAGGAACTCATTCTGCAAGCACACCTCCTGTTAAAGACAAAATTCCAAGGATAGCATTCCTCAAGAACAACTCAGTCCTAATCTTCGTGCTTTGATACTTGCTGGTGTTTCAGTTCCCCTTCAATCAATTTTTCCAAAGATGGCAGCCCCTTTGCCTTGGGGACAACAGGTTGGGCCTCTTGCTCTTCCTCAGCCATTGCATGAGTTACCTAGGGGTAACAGAAAAGTTTTCCCAAATTCCGGGTGATGGGAAGGTTCATCCAGATGAACACATTGCAGCCTTCATTGTTGCATGTGGGATTCTTGGGGTTGAACATGAAGATGTCTCTGTCAAAATTTTTGTGGAGACATTACAGGACAATGTTGTTGATTGGTTCTATCATCTTCTGCTTGGATCAATTACTTGACTGGACCACCATGACAACTCAATTTGAGCAATGTTTCAAACCTGTTGAAGATGTGCATGCTCTGTTAGCTCAAATATCTCATATCAAGAAGGAACCATTCGAGCCCATGAGAGAATTTGTAGCCAAATTCAACAAGCTCATTCATAAAATCCCACAGAACACTCATCCAGTGGATCAAATCCAAAAGTGCTTCTTCCTCAATGCTCAGTTACCTAAAGTAAGCTATGCACTAAGGAGAGCTAATCTTGCAACTCTAGATGTTGATCAACATTTGGCTATCAGTGTTGAAGATGATTTAATCATGTCTGGTAAGTTGAAAAGAGAACCTTCCAAGTCTAAAGCATCTTCTTCTTCCTCCTCTCCTAGAGCCAACTCAGATCAGTTGGTACAGAAGCTTTCCAATGACCTCATAGCTATCAAGAAACAATTGGCTCAAGCATGCTCCTTACCAAGATATTCCAAGGAAGAATTTTCAGCCCAGGAACCGTTTTCCTTCTTCTCATACTAGATTGGCTATTGAAGGCCCACCCATCAAGGTTCCAGTCAATGCAACTTGTGAAGTTGAAGAACCTAATGATGAGGAGTTTAATGAACTCTATGAAGAACTAGAAGAAGAAGTTGATGAAGAACTGGAGGAACTTGGTGGATCTCAAGTTCATTTCCTCACCACTGAAGGTATGGATGATGAAGATGACTATGATGAAAGAGTAGTAGAGATGAATAGTGAGTCATATGTGTCATGACTCGGGAGCAAGAAAACAAGAAAGAAAAAGTGGTGCAGCCTGCTAAAAATCCAAGGAGTTTCCTACAACTATTCCAATGATTGCAAGAAGAGGAGCTCCTATTCCCACTACGCTCCACACAAAAGGTGAGTAATACTAATCTTCCTTCTTCTACTTCTGTTTCCAAAACTCCTTGTCCTTCAAATCCTAAAACTGATAAGTCCAAAGTCTCTCAAGTTCCTAGTAGTGATGCCCCATCCACCTCTAGATCTTTTGATATCATTGATCACCTAAAAAGACCAAAATCCAAATTTCAGAGGCAGAGTTTTACCAAACCCATCCAAAAGCCTTTGCTAAAATGGTAAACTTTGTCAATTCCAAATCCAAAGCTTCATCTAATACCTCTAAAGGTATTTTTCCCACTCCCTCTTCCTCACCCCAATCAAGCCTTGTGGCTACAGTCACTTCCCCTAATGAGAAAGTTGAACCATTCTATGTGACTCTCCTCATAGCTGGCCATAAACTCAATAATTGTGTTATAGACTCAAGAGCATCAAACAATGTAATGCCTAAAAAAGTAGCTCATGCTTTGGGCCTGACTCTAACATGTGCCTTTGGTTCCTGCTATTCCATGGAGAGTAGAAAAGTGCCTTTGGTTGGGAGGATTAAAGATGCACAAGTAGCTTTTGTTGCTTTTCCAGAGAAAAGGGTCTTAGCCACTATTTTGGTAGCTGATATTCCTCCCTCGTATGGGATGTTGCTGAGTAGAAATTTTTGTAAAGAGGTAGGAGGTGAAATTCAGATGGACTGGTCACATGCTTTGATCCCGGTCAATGGAAAAATGAAGAAGTTGCTACCTGAGAAATAGACTGAATACATTGTGTAAAATATTGATGATCCAAAAGCACAGATACTCTATGAAGATACAGGGCATGGAAACTATATGATCATGTCAGAGGATGAGGCAAAGTCTTCCTAAGGGAGTGATTCATGATCCCAATGGATTTGGACTCTAGAGTTTGATGGAAGTTGTTCTTCAGCTGGTTCTAGAGCTGGTGTGGTGTTAATCTCTCCAGAAGGGAAGATTCATCCATTTTCTTTCAAGCTTCATTTTGAAAATACAAATAATACAACTGAGTATGAAGCTCTCATCCTTGGATTGAACATGGCAAAAGAAATGGGAGTGAAGAATATTTGTGCTCATGGTGATGCAGAGCTGATTGTGAAACAAGTCAGAGATCTTTACCAAGTCAAGAATAGGAGATTGAAACATTATAGAAATCTTGTTTGGGATTCCATTGAATTCCTTGATGCTTTCTCCATTGAAGTTGTGCCAAGAGAAAGGAATACTAAAGCTTGATTCTCTAGTTGTCTCAGATCTCTATTGATTCCTCACCCAGATTTCTCTCAGGAGAAATTTACCATTGAAATGATTCATAGGCCCAGTGTACCAGATAATGCAAATAACTGGCAGGTTTTCAATGATGATCAACACTTTCTCTCATTCTTGGAGCTTAAGGATAATTTTGATCAGCTGTATTTTGAAGGAAGTGAAACTTTTCCTAGAGAGTGTGTATCCTCTAATGAAGGATATATCAAGGAAGAGATGGATCAAGATGGTTGCATCAAATTGAAAGGTAACAAGATCCCTAAAGGGATGGTAAGCTTTGGAAGATCTGTTTGATAAGCATGATAGGTACATCAAATCTAAAGCTTCTCAAGGAGCTCAACAGTCTGCTGAATGTGAAAAGGTTAATATTGGGAGTCTTGATGAACCCAAGATGGTGAACATTGGAAAATGTTGCACTCAAGAAGAGAAGAAGAAAGTAATAAATCTACTAAAAAGGTATGTTGATGTTCTTGCTTATTCATATGATGACCTCAAAGCTTTTCAACCAAAGGAGATGCAACACTTTATTCCTCTGAAACCTGGGATCAAACCTTTCAAGTAGAAGCAAAGGAATACAATCCTAAAGTTTTGCACTATTTTTCAAGAGATCCAAAAGTTACTGAAGGAAAAATCATCTTCCCTATACATCATTCAACATGGATTGCCAATATTGTGCCTGTCAGGAAGAAGAATGGTGAGATTCACATCTGTGTGGATTTCAGAATTTGAATCAGGCCTCTTTGAAAGACAACTATCCACTCCCCATGATGGATCAAGTTTTGCAAGTTGTCACAGATTTGAGATGTTGTCTATGCTAGATGGATTCTCTGGTACAATCAAGTGGAAGTCAATACCCCAAGATCAACACAAAACTACTTTTACTACTCCTTGGGGCACCTTTTCCTACAAGAGAATGCCTTTTGGTCTTATCAATGTTGGTGCCACCTTTCATAGGGAAATGGACTTGGAATTTGGTAGCCTAAAGGGAAAGTGTATTGTTGTGTACCTTGATGATTTGACTATTTTCTCCAAAACAAGGGCAGACCACTTTCAACATCTTGAAGCAGTCCTCCAGAAATGTAGAGAACATGGAGTTTCTCTCAATCCTAAGAAGTCTATCTTTTGTGTTACTGAAGGCAAGTTGTTGGGCATATTTTCTCCAAAGAAGGAATCAAGATAGATCCAAAGAGTTCAAGCAATCCAGCAGATTCCTCTTCCCACAAGCAAAAAGGGTGTTCACTCTTTCTTTGGTAAGATAAACTTCCTGAGGAGATTCATTCCTAATTTTGCAGAACTAACTTTGAGCATTTCTCACATGATGAAAGGAAAGAAAAACTTTGGTTGTCTTCCAAAGGTAAAGAATCATTTGAAGATATCAAGAAATCCATTGCTAAGACTCCCATCTTAGCATGTCCTGATTTCAACAAGGATTTTATCATCTATTGCTATGCTACAGAGAATACCTTGGTCTTTGTGTGCTAACTCAGAAGAATTATGAGGATCATGAGCTTCCCATTGCATTCATGAGCTATGTTCTGAAATCTCATGAATTGAAATATACTATGATGGAGAAACATGCTTTTGCAGTGGTCAAAGTTGTCAAGTAGTTTCGGTTTTATATTCTTAATTCTCACTCTGTTGTGCTTGTACCTGATACAACCATCAAGTCTATCCTTACACAACAGAGTTTGGAACTAAGAGAGGAAATTGGGTAGAAAAATTCCAAGAATATGACCTTGATATCAGGCCAACTAAGCTAGTCCGGGGTAAAGGCTTATGTGAGCTCATTGTTGAAGGAGCTAATGCAGAATTGTCCAAAGAAGCAGTTGATGTTCCTGTTGTCCTCTTCCTCAGTACAACAGATGAATGGTATGCTGATATTGCACATTTTCTTACTTATGGAGAGTTTCCATCCCACTTGAGTGCCAAGGAAAAGAGAGCTATAAAGCTAAGGTCTACACAGTATGTATTATGGGAGAATGCTTTGTTCAAGCGAGGCATAGATGGAAGATTCTTGAAGTGTGTGGACAAAGAGCAAAAAGAAGAAGTTGTTCTCAATTTTCATGATCAGGCTTGTGGAGGCCATTTCTCTTTTTTATCACTACCCATAAAATCCTTCGTGTTGGGTACTATTGGCCTACATTGTTCAGAGATGCATCCAAATGGGTAGGCAAAGTGTGAAGCCTGTCAGACTTTTGTTGGGAGACCTAAGTTGGCTGCTTTTCCACTAAAGCCAGTAGTGATTGATGAGCCTTTTCAACAATGGGGATTGGATTTCATTGAACTCTTAACCCACCTTCCAGTGTTGGGAATACTCATGTGTTAACTGCTATATGACTACTTCACAAAGTGGGTAGAGGCCATTCTAGTCAAAAGCACTACTTCTAAAGTGGTGTGTAATTTCATCAAGGAGAACATCTTGATAAGGTTTGGGGTACCAAACAAAATTGTGACTGATAATGCTTCAAATTTTTCTTCTTCTGAGATGATGGATTTCTACTATGGTTATGGAATTTCCCTTGCTCATTCTTCATACTACTACCCCCAAGGGAATGGACAAGAAGAATCAACAAATAAGAATCTGGTAACCATCGTTCGGAAGCTTGTCAATGACTCTCAAAGGAATTGGCACAAGAAGCTCTATGATGCTCTCTGGGTAGATAGAATTACACCCAAAAGAGCAATTGGGATGTCTCCATTTCAGGTGGTGTATGGTGTTGAAGCTCACTTCCAATAATAATGGAATTACCAGCCTTGCACTTAATGAAGGCTATTGAGGACTCAAGTTTCATCGGTTCCTTGGACAAGAGAATCATGTACCTTCAGAAGCTTGGATGAAGACAGATGCAGGTTTTTGATAGGATCTTAGCTCATCAACTGAAGGTGAAAGATTTGTTTGATAAGAAGGCTAGGCCCAGATATTTTCAAGTGGGAGACATTGTTCTGTATGGACAAAAGACATGAACCTCGAGGAAGCCATGGTAAGTTTGATTCTCTTTGGCTTGGTCCTTTTAAAATCAGGCACTTTGTTGGAGAAAATTCATTCTATTTGGATTATATGGATGGTTCTCCTCTCCCACTTCCTTATAGTGGGTAGTATTTGAATTTGTTCAAGTCCTAGGTGATTAGGCATGTCCTTCTAGTATATTGTGTACAATGTTTTGGTTTTTGGCCTTTCTTCTGTGTTTTGGTTTTGGTTTTTCCTTTTTGGTTTGTTTCCTCTTCCCATTGTGTGTGTTGTCTTCTGTATTGGTTTTTCCTTTGACTCTATTTTCCCAATGGATAAGGCACTGGTCTACTTTCCTAGATTTTTTCCTATGGTTCTTGATCTTGCCTCATTCCTCTGTCAAGACATCCCCAGAAAGAGCTTGTTTTCACCCTCAAAATCCCCCTCACTTTCCAAGTCCAGTTTCAAAAATTTTGAGTTGGTGCCTTTGAGGAGTGTTTAAAATGGAGTAAGAAGTCTAGAGGGATGGAGAAATTTGTGTTTTGAAGTGTTGGTATTTGGTTTTTAATCCCACCGGTTCCATTTAAAAATTCCTCAGTCTGTGCGTTTTGAAACATATTTTCTATTTTTTGTCATGGATGCGTGGAATTCATCTATCTTTTTCTATGGCTATGGACTGGTCGAGCCTTGTATTCCTTGCATTTATCTTTTTGTAGGAAAAATCCTTGATTCGGGCATAAACGGTGGAGTTTTTCCCTTCGTTTCATCTTTGACGGGCATATCTTCCCTATCAATTTTGTGCCCCAACATCCACGGGCACGTGGGCATCTCTAATTGATGCGGGATGGGTTCTTTTGTGAAACTTGTCATTTTTGGCTCTTTTAGCAAAAGTGTCAAGTTGGCCCCACGGCCCCAAAAGATCTTGATTGGCTATTTGGCGAAAGGCGGACCCTTTTTGTGTTTTGAGGCATTTTGGAAAAGGGTGTAAAGTTATAAAGTGACCCACGGCCCGCTCATGCCAAGGGAAAAATTCAAATGTTGAGCCCGCATCAAAAGAGTCAAAGCAAGGAGGTGGATCGTCTGGAGCCTTTTGAGATTTTGAGCCTTGTTTCCAAGAGGGAAAAATTCAAATGTTGAGCCCGCATCAAAAGAGTCAAAGCGGGGAGGCGGATCGTCGAGCCTTTTGAGTTTTTGAGCCTTGTTTCTAAGAGGGAAAAAGTCAAATGTTGAGCCCGCATCAAAAGTCAAAGTGAGAGGTGGGTTGTGGAGAACTTTGAGCTTTTGAGCCTCATTTCTAAAAGAAGCAAAATTATAAAGTGAGCCGTGACTCTGTTACCACTCAGGTAATGCCACGTGTCAGACCCTAATGTAAAATGTGAAGTTTCAGGGCCTACATGGGTGCGAGGTTTTTTATAATTTTGCATTTTTCACAAAAAGGCACCAAAGCAAATTTCGGCCCGCGGATCCATTTTGCAAAACTGGTTTTCACCATTTTTGTATGGATTCGATTCAAATGTTCAAATGGGCATAACTTTTGATCCAGTGTTCCAAATTCGATGAATTTGGTACCATTGGAAAGATCTCACCACCTCTACACCATGGAAGCATAAAATATTATTTTCAATAGGATTTGGTGGGTGAGAATATGGAAAAGGTCTTTTCACGCCATTAATATGTAATCTGATTGCTTCAACTACCGGATATCTAGATTTTGGTCTACCATCTTCTCTAACATGCCAAGTAGTCATGGGGAACCAGATTTGGCAGATTATAGGTGGATTGGTAGGGCATTGACTGGCTAGTGGTCGGCTTCCAAATTAGATTTTCTTACCTTCCTTTTCTTCTCCTCTTTTCACTTCATCTATAAATGTAAGAGCTTGGCTCATTACAAAAGGGGTGGGATCCTGATATTCTTGAAATTGTAATAGATTCAAAATAATCAATACAGAAGTCTTTTCCCCTTCTTCCTCTGTAATTCTTTCTTTCCTTGTTCAAATTTGTGAATCATCCATCTTTGCATGCTAAGAAACTTTGTGTTCTAGTTAATATGATTTTGAGAACTTTGTGTCTATGAAATTATATCTGTTATAAATGTGAATGATTCCATTCTACATCTCTTTTTCTCAATACACATAAGGTTATACTCTACTACCTATATTACCTAAAAGTATTGTTATTTTCTTCCTCTCTCATCTCATTTCTTCTTCCATTCTTTCGTATTGATGATCTTTGGGCATATGAATGTTTCAAAGTATCAAGAATCCACACTTTGAAAGTTGTACATTTGTATATAAGTTTTGTTGCTTGCTTTCAATAAGGGAACCTCTCCCATTAAAGAGGAGGGACTTGTTGTCCCTTGACTGTAGTTTGTTAAAGTATCATTTTAAAGTAGAATGTGACTAAGTGCGTAGATAGTGTAATGAATGTAATGCGTAGATGAGGATTAGTATAGTGTAGAAATAAGTGTAGAATGAATGGTGTATGATGTGTAATGTAGGATGAAATGGAATATGTAGTGCCTATGGTGCAATGTGTGGAGGTTAAATGTAATGGTAATCCCTCAACAGATTAAGCATGAATCAAAGCACAAGAGTGCGTCATCAGGCAATGAAAGTACTATGATGCATGATATAGTATGTTTATAGGAAGGAAGGACAATGGATGATGATGTGATGATGTGAGAATGGGGAGGGGAAATGAGATGTCATGCCCCCCCAAACGGGTATGAATGAACTAACCAATGAGGGTGAAGGACGTAGGTCCCTTTCACATGATTTTGGATGATGAAAGTGTAGGACCATGCTCGAGTAATGGTGGTATAGTAGATAAAATGTTGGCTGGGGGATTAATTTGATATACATGCAATGGATGGATAGAAGAAAAATATTGTGGTGTAGTAAAGTGTGTTGGTGGTGGAGATCAAAGGAATGTAGTGTGCCTAGGGGAGGATGATCCACATGGAATAAAGCGAGGTGGTGATTGATGTCAGGATGCGGTGGTGGTATTAAGAATAGGCCTATGCCAATGTGTAGGACTAATGGAGTGAAGTGGTTGTATAGAGTACAATCGAGTAGGTGAACTAAGAGTAGAGTGTATTTTGGGAAAATATGGAGATTTAAGAGTGAGAGGAGAAGATGTACGAGTGATGGGACTAGAGGGTGGTGATAATGGAGGAAAAGGAGGGGCGTTGTTAATGGAAATAACTTGATTTTTAAAACAAATTTAAGGCACAAGTGGTTCATGGAAATAATAGATTGGGATTGACGAATCCAATTAAGACCAAGAAGCATGTCACATCCCTCGACTACTCGACCAATGAGGAAAGGGACAAGAAGAGTGAGAGGACCAACTGTGACATGTAACTTGATGATACCATAAGGTATTTTGAATGGATAGTCAATTTGTGATGGAGGATAACCGATAGACCATAAGAGGGATAGGGAACATGCACTAATGGGCCAAGATGGATCAACCTTAGTGTTGTTAAGGATGGTCGAGCTGATAGATGTGTGTATGTACAAATGAGCATATGTAAATGCAGCATGGTAATCGGCGTTAGAAAAAGAGATGATGGGTGACACAACTTCGGTGTTAGCAACTAGGAAATCAAGTGCTCCTAATCTAGAGGTGAGGTTGCATGATATGTATGATTAGGGACGAATCAGGGTATTTTTGTTGCATTGTTGGGAGTCATTATTAAAAATTTTGAGTTTACCTTTTTTAGTGGGAGTAGAGCTAATAGATTCTAGAAATTTGAGTTGATCATTGTCAATTAGGTCTTGGATAATTGTTTGGAGTTTTAGGCATCGATTTGTAGAATGTCCCACACAATGATGATAATCACAATGGAAGTTTTCATTATAGTTTCGTCCTTTGGGTTGTGATGGGTCTAACTCAAGTGGTGGAGGAAGGGTAGTGAGGTTGGTGTGGAGGAGTTAATTTAATATAGATGTGACACCATGAGAAGGTTTATAAACATTCTCCTAGGTAAGTGGTATGACCGAACTTCCGTAGACGGGGTAATGGCATTAACGGTGAGTTTAGTGTCGGTTGGATTAGATGTAGAGGGCTTGAATGGTGTCTTATTTTTAAAATGAGTGGAGGATGAAGGTTTCTCCTGATACTTAATTTTTCCGATGGGTAAAAGTTTAGATTAATGTAGCTTGAGAGTATGACAAAGTTGATCAGAAGAAAATGCCTCAAAGAGAACACTTTCTTGGAGAGGTGGTAAAAGACTCTAGATAAACAAATCTTGCAACTCAAAATCGAACAAGTACATTGGTCATTTTAGTGATATTATTCTTATATTGTAAAACATAGTTAGCAAATTGTTCATTGGATCCATGTTTAAGTTGTGCTATTTAGGCATAAGACATATTATTGAAATTCCCGAACCTATGTTGAAATGGATAAATGTGTAAGGAAAGATAGGTTAGATGGGTGAATGAAGTAATCGAATGGATAGGTAAATTATAGAATCAATGCATGACATAGTCATGGAGACTACGAGGAAATATTTTAGCTAAGAGAGTATGATCATCAACAAAATCTAGACAAGAAACCTAAAAGGGCCAAAGATGCTCTTCGAGGTCACGAAGCCCATTGAAAATGGACAACTTAGAAGTAACAAAATTGGAAGGAAGGGGATAAGTAGATATGGTAGGTGCAAATGGAGTATGAAATAACAAGGTAGAATCTAAAGATGGAGATGTAGTGGCCTATTGTAACTTATGAATTTGAGCCTAGAGATCGTGATACAAAGAGGTTAAATCTTGATTACCAATGAGGAGACTTGCCTTTCATGCGAAACTAAAGGAGGCATAAAATGATTGGTAGGAGTGGGGACAGAAAAACCGAAATAGTCGAGATAGGTGGAAGCATATAAGGTGGTGGTTGAGTGGCCATGACAGTGGGTAGAGCCACAAAAGAATTGAGTTTGGCCAAGTTGGTAGCTTCCTCATGAGCCACATGTAGAAGTAAATCTAGATCCTGGGATGTGCAACAAGGTGATCATTGATGGATTTAAGGTGAGCTTCAGTAAATTCCTCATGAGAGTGAGCCATGGGAAAGGGAAGAAGGAAACCCTAGCAAGGTGAGAAAGATGAGTCTAGAAGTGTATATGGTCGGGTTCACCAAAATGATTAACTAAAATTAAACTAAACTATGGAAAGTATAAAAACTAGTTAATCTAATATAGGAGGACTAAAACGCTGTAAACTATGCTAAAACAGTATGGAAATGATTTTAAGTAATTATGTCAAATGAAATAAAACCCTAACTATGAAAAGACACAAAATGAAAGGACTTATTTGATTGTTAGAGAACTGTCGCATGATTGTCACATGTCTAACTCAGATCATGTAAGTAGAAACAATCACTCAAGGGTCTGCAGAGGTCAATATGGGAGATATAAATGCAGATCAGAGCACCTGGAAGGTATTGGGGTGCACCGGGATGCCCCGGTCTCAGAATAGGCACTGGTCTCTACAAATGCTCAAAATATGGTTTTAGTGGTCGCAAGATGCCCTAAAATTCTCTATCTGTCACACTAGATCTTCCAAACAAGTGTTGAATGTGTTGAAATAATGCAAGATGAAGGAATGACTCGTAAAATAAAAAGAAGTATCAAAATCCTAAAAATAAAAGATGCAAAAATGAATGGGTCGAGATTGACCTCAACCGCCACAATAGTGGCTTAATAATCTAGTGTTGTACTACATTTGAGACCCAAATGTAGTTCTGGTGTGTATGTGTGAATGTCACACCCTAGGTGTTCTTGTGCTACCGCACTTTGTCAAGTAGCGAGCAATAATAACTATAGAAAATGTAATAACATGTGTGCATGAAATATAATAGAAACCCTCCTCCTATGTTATGTGTGTGTTGATGCAGATCTCCTAGGCCTTGATGCATGACACTATGTGGATGCAAGTGATGCAATAGATGTAACTCTAGATAGAGTGATAGTAGTATGTGATGCTAGGACCCTCATTATGGTCTTATAAATTTGTATTTATAGGGTTCTCTTTCTCTAATTTCATAATTAACCTCGACATGGACGACTAGGTAAAAGATAAGGATGAAAAATGGATAGAAGAGGCCCAAAAAGAGGTGGGAAAAAGAACATGGATCGGGTGACTCAGGGGGACCAGGCACCCTGGCACCCAGGTGCCCCGGTTTAGGCTAAAATTATGGGACACTTACGAAATAGGTGGATATGCATAGGAAAATATGTGGAATGACGAAATAAAAGGTAAAAATAAGATGGCCAAAAGGTGGGATTAATTAGTACTTTCTTCACTTGAGAACCCTCTAAATAGTAGTATAAGATCACAAATGATGCTTAAGTGCATGATTTTGTGTCTACACATTACTTACACATATACTACTTATTTCCTAATGATCATATACAACATCAAATTACAACCAACTTCTACCACATTTTCCACTGCGCATGCTTGTGTTTTATGAGCTCACAACATTTGCATCCCACATTTTGGAGAATAATCAAGAGCACCCACAATCCAAAAAATCCAAAGATTATACAAGTCCAAGTGCTTCTACAATCTTCTTGGAGGTTTGCAAGAAGGCTACAATTGAGTTTTGCTTTTTTAATTTGTTGACTTTTGTTTGTATTTAGTTTCATTGCTTACACATATACTACTTATTCCCTAATGATCATATATAATGCATATTTATTACATCAACATGTTTAGTTCATATATTTTATATGGTTCACATCTTGAATGCTTTGATTACATGTGTTATACAACTAACACTTTATCTTTTAAGTTAAGTGATACATGGCAACATCCTCGTTTCAATAGAGACATATTGTGAGATATTCCGTAAGTTTGCATAGACCATGGACAAAGTGTGAAGTAGAAGTTCATCATTACAACACACAAGTTCACTACATACATTTATCATATTTTCATGAACTTGAGTTAGTTCATTATTGCATATTACATATTCACTCATGATATTTATCATGTTTACATGGACTTATGATGATTCATTATTACCGATTAAAATCTCACTCATGAACGTTATCATAATTACATGGATATGGGATGGTTCAACATCATAGAGTAACATTTTCTAATACATTTACATGGAATTGACATAGATTCATCTTACAAATGCAAAGTTACACCTATGACATTTACTCAATTTATATCAACACGGATTTCATCTATGACCAATGCAATGGTGACATAGTTTTCATACATATTAGATGGTGATGTAGATACTTAGTGCTTGATAGTGACTTAGTTTCCTAATGTTAAATGGTGATTTAGTTCTCACATGAGATATTAAAGCATTCCTTGTAAAAAAAACACATGGGGCAATCAAGTGTAGTCACTTCATGCTTTTACAACATTTACATGCTCCAGTTTTTATATATGTTGAATCTATATCTTTGTAGATATTTGATATAAATGTTTTCCATGTGATTTGACATATTCGGATTTCTCCGCATGGGGAAACACTTAGTTAATATATTAGATATTTGCATAGCTATACTGGGGCATCTTACATACATGGTCTACTTAGATAATATATTTAGAATTTTGTGGCATCCTATAATGTATATGTTGGGGGATATCTACCATATTAGGGAAATACCCGCAACGTGGGCATCTTGCATATGGAGCTTATATATATCATATATATACATGCTAGTTCATCAATGATACATGTCTATTATTATTTTTTTATTACAATGTTTTCTATGTTGTGTTTTATCTTATGGTTACATTGTTTACCTCTAGGTACGTATATGGCATGCTTCATGCTCATTTATTGTTGATCATTGATTTAATTCTTATTTACTAAACAATGTTATACTTGTTTGACCTTATTGTTCATGGGATCATTTTAACTCTCATGCATTATTTGACACATTATCTATCTCATTTCTTGTCTTAGGCACATTGTTTGTTTAATCGCTTATTAGTTTTTTGCAACTACTTTTGTTATGCCATCATTTGTTTTACACACTTGAATTCTCTATGTACTTTTTCTCTATGCACGTGTTTTCTCTATGTTATTGTTTTCTATATGAATTGTTTACTTTATGTCAATGTTTTCTTTACGCACTTGTTTTATTTATGCATTGATTTCTCTATGTACTTATTTTAACTAAACATTGTGTGATATATCTCTTAATTTAGATTGTAGTATTTTATTTCCACACACACATTATGCATGTTGGCACTTCATTCAGACATATCTAAATGCTCACCCAAAGTGCACGTAACTACCAGGTCCCTCCTTTGTGATGCTTGTCAGGAAGTTAGCATGCATATTCATCATATTAATTAGGCAAGAAACCATTCATGCACAGATAACCATTACATCCACATTAATTTGAAACACATATAATAAGGAAAACACTCAATCCATGTAACCATAATTAATACCAACTGCATTGTTAAATCACCATACTAAGATCCATGAACAACTAATATCCATCCAAAATTATCTATCATTAAACAAAATTCATTACCAAACCGAAGTTGAATACATAACCAATTTATACCACACTACGCAAATCCATATGTAAAACCCTAAAACACGATGACTATTGAATCTATTATAGCATAAAACTCAATACCACAACAAAATAACAACTACATAAGGTATATATAGGGGTGGGGACTTTCCCTTCACCGCACATGCACTCTCTTAATAATAGGCGTGCTCACAAAAATAACGCATTCTTTCTTTCCTAAAAATATCCATTGTACAAAACTTGCATGCTTTTCCAACTTCTTAATAATAATTTAATCCTAAAGATAATAATTTCTTTAATCCTATTATTAACCTCCTCCATGTGTGTTCTGTATGTGTTTTTACTACTTGCTTGGTCATCACTTCAAGTCTATTTTTAGCCTGATTTGAAAAATCAGCTAAGTCCCACCATTAGTTCATGTGTGTACGCAGTCCCACACTACCCTGCTCAACATCTATGTGTGTCCTTCTGCGTGTTGTCCCTATCCCTCTTATGTGCATGTTCTTGTGCATAAGCCTCTATGCTTGTTTGTTACTTAGTCAATTTTCCCAACCAACATTACCCCACACTAGGTATTGTTCCCCCGTTCATCCTCAAAGAACACCCATGAACAAATGAATGAATAAAGAATGTATAAAGAATAATGTGGATATGCTCAAAGAATGAAATAATATATCAGTGCACACTGATATTTACTCTTCAGTTTGATGCAAGATTCAAGGATATCCTTATTGATTATGGCCTCCATCTCTTCCCATTCCACTAACACTTTACTTGTTGTATCTAGAACCAACCCTGCTTCTTCCAACATCTTCTCGGGGTCATATCCTCCCCTTATGCTTTTTCTCCCTCATAACTCTAGCTAGGCCTGAGATCAATCCTTCCATGTCATCTATCCTTCCATGCATGACAAGGGATACCAGCCTTTTATCCTTATCTCATATGCTTCCTTGACTGTTTTCAAGGCATCCCGCTTCGCACAATCTCTACCAAAAATTCATGTTTGAGCTTTCCTCCTTCTTTGCAGCACTGCGTGCATGCCAACTTTGCTTCCTTTTGAGTAGTATGTTCCTTGAGGATGGCTGCAAGATCTTGATAATTATCAAAATCCCATCCCACCTTTTTCAATGAATCCTTCATTGTTTGTCACAAAGCCTCATATTCTAGAATATTGTGTGCTATCAACCTCTTATTCTTCTTCTTTTCAAAACTAAGTCTTATTGTGATGTTCCCTACACACTCGAATTCTCTTGCAAAATAATTTGGACAAAATATTCCAAATAATGTAGTGTCGAGGGGTACGTATCCTTAGCTTTCTCTTCAAACTTAGGATGTGTTGTCATGATTCCATTTGCAATTTAGATAACCATGTCAAGATAATACTTGCCTCGCTTTTATACCTTCTCGATTCGCCTATATAAGTTGTTAAATCTCCTACCCCTTATCCTTTTTATCTTCAAGCAATACTTGGATGGTGGCCTCATAGTTGAGGTTTATCCAAGCTACTTCTACCGCCATTTTATGCAAAAACATTACTAGTCTACTCATCTCATTAGTTTCGCTTCATTTCACCGTTAAAAGTTCTCTTGCACCTTCATCATTATGCGCTTAAAAAATGCCTCTTCAATGATCTCAAATTCAGGCTCATCCATGTGAGTATGCATACACCATGAGAGCATCTTTCTCATGCGCATGGACACACCTTCAGGGTTGATCACTTCCCATCCATAGAGGTCCTTACTCTCTACAAAGTTTCTAAAATCTTGCATGCAAACACCTTTGTTTGATCATTGATATAACTTGTGGTGTGCACACGACCTCATCTTTCTTCCTCCTTCCTCCAAAGGTGCCTCCATATTGGTATGTGTTGCTCGCCTGGTGCATGCGCTAGTTCCATTGCCACTTGAAAATCCTTTATCCCTTTCCGATTCTTCATCTCCCTTTCGAATTTCTTCTCCTTATACCTCATGTATGCTTCTCGCATCATGCATGACATTTTCCTCCTTGTGTTCTTCCTCCTCCACATCATGGACTGGGGTTCTTATCTTTCAATTCTTCCTCCCATGCAAACTCTTCTACTAATTATTCTTCATCGTTATCACCTTTGTACACCATCCTTCTCATCTTCTTTTTTTTTCTAGGCTTGGTTTGGGCGGGGTGACCCTTGGTGATTTCCTCATAGTTCTTGAAGGTCCACCACTATCTTGTTCCTTGCTCATTCTCTTCAGCTTCATTATGTGACTCTAATCAACCGTGACACTATCCTCTTTCTCTTCCTCCTCATCCTTAGTATTTTATTCTTAAACACGCCTTGGAGGAGTGGCCTTGTGTACTTTTTTTGTCCAACTGGGCCTGATTGCCTTTCAATGGTTCTCGGATCTTAAGTTCCCTCAATATACTTTCCATTGACCAAATTGGGCTTTAAGTATATATAAATCTTTATTACTTCCTCATTACCTATCACCAATGTCATGGAGTTAATATTGATATCATAATTTCTATGTATGTTGCCTTTCCAGGGTATACATATGTTTTATGCAGCATATGTTAATCACAATCCACCTTATTAGCATCAAACCTTATCTTACACGCATCTGAAAACCTGTTCATGGATGTGTAGAAATATCTTGTTTTAAATGCATATGGAAGCTTACACAACGGGCTCTTGGCACAAGTCTTCAAGTAAAATCTTCACAGTAAAAATTTTAGTACACTACAAACTCGCTTTCCCCTCCAAAAATGAGGGTAACTCACTTGGGATGTGTTACTCATGTTCAAATGCTTCACACATTCACATATACCACCTGTCCACCTATAACTTATAAACATTGCTCATTATTACGTCACGTAGATGTACTTTGTGAATCTCTTCACACGAAATTTATTTTCTGGGGTACTCCCACATCTTTTCATTTGGGCCATCTAGGATTCAAATTTATGAGAAAACAATTAAAAGTAGGATTGTTCCCAAGTTATCTTGTCACCTACTCTCACTTACTCTATGATTCCTTCTCGCAATAAGGCAAAGTAATGTTATAAATGGTCCCTTCCAAATATTTTGTGCAATGTGGAGCCATATTTTATTCACCTAGGTTCATCTCTCATGCACTCCCAACTTTGTAACCATATGCGTGATGAAGCTTGACAATATCAATCGTTTGATCAATATCCACCTATTTGATACTTCAAAGACAAAACAATGGCTTCTACTCCCACTTCATCATCCAAATATGTCTTTATCTCTACACCGAACAGGTGCAATCCAAGTGAGTCTTCCAATCATCGATGCATGTAATGCACATCCTCATACCTATAAAATAAAATAAGTCCTTATGGACCCACGACATCAGCCATTGATAGAGGAATTCAGATTTTGAAGTATGTTAGCTCATAATGTTGAAGGACTCATGTGCCTTTAAGACCTAGTACACTTTATCATCATAAATAATTTTTCCCCTAGCAGTCCTCTCGTTTGTCTTTTGTATTAATTCATTTTCTATTTCACGCTCATTTGAGTTTGAGTGATGATTATATTCACCGAATTTACATTTTTGATGTGGGATTCCCAGATATGTCCCATGATCATGCCCTCTCGAGATCGCATTTATGAGTATCATTCTTCTGACGCTTCTTCTACCTCAACCTCTTTTTCTTTTTCTTTCCTTTACCATTAGATGTCACTACGAATGCCTTTCAAGGTGTCATTTATTCTTCTACATAAACACTTTCTTCACAACTTGAAATATTACGTGCCCTAGGTGTTTAATAACCTTCTACTAAACCTGTTCGTGCCAAAAATTTGCTCTATTCACCCTCCTTTCCCCAAATACTTGTTGTATCAAATAACTTTGTGCCCTAGCTCGAATAAAGTATTTTTTTCTACAAACCCTAAAAAGTAACATCTATTCCTTTTCTTAAGCTTTAAAATTCCACCTAAGGAGATCCAAAACTAGGCCCTATGCTTTTTCAACCTGGGTTGCTTATATTTCTCAAGCCTCGTCAGGATTTCACATGGATTCACACAACTTTGCACTCTTCAACGCTCAAATTCTTCAAAAGAAAAGGTAAAAATGAACCCTCTTTCGTGCCCCTTTATAAATTTCCAAAATTTTATCACATTTATTTCTCCTCAACTACCACCATATTATAGCTTTAACTATGTTTTTTCTTTTTCCATGCCTTTTCTTCTTTCTTCCACGTACTACAATTGTAACCTTAGATTGCACACTCTACTTTATAGGCTGCAAACATCCTCATGTGCACTTCTGACGCTACAACACATTTGCCTTTGTGCCATAAACCAAGTAGTCCATCCTATTGTTTCCTACCTCATGTTACACTATGCGGACTCTTCCTCACGTGGTCTCCAATCCAGAGTAATTCTTCATGTGCCCCATCATTCTTAACACCTATGACACCTTTTCCATTTTCTTGCATGTACCTTTCAAATAACATCCCACCTTTCTACCACCTTTGTATGTACACCTACATGAACTTTATTTCACGTGCACTCCTAGTTCACCCCATACTAACTTGATGTACGGTCCTCTGTACATCATCTCAATAAGTAGTAATCAACTTCCTATGTGCAAACATGCTTATTACAACAAAACAAGAAAAGAAAAACAAAACATGAAAGGGAAATATAATATAAGTGGAAATACTACCTTATTACAAACACCAAGAAGCTTATTTATAGTAGGGATTCAACCTACTCCCATTGAAGTAACCGGGAAACATGGTGTCATCTAGTGCCTATAATTGACATGTGCCTGATTCGAGTATCTTGGTTACTATAAAAGGTCCCAACCAATGCACCTTCAACTTTCCTGGGTGGCGCACAAACTTGGAGTCATAAAGAAGGACCATCTTGCCAACTATAAACAAATTGTTCTTAATGTGCCTATCATGCCAAGCCTTCTGTCGTACCTTCTTTCCTTCTTTCTCCAATGTGGAATGGTGTCACTGCTCATCCAGTTACATTAGTTTATCAATGCACACTTCGACAACCTTTTCATCTAACAACCCCCTCGTGCATAATATACGCAGGATGGTAAAAAAATATCTACCGGTATTACCGCTATATTCCAAACACAAACTGAAAGGGTGTGGCCTTGTTAAATCTCTTATATATTTTCTTGTAAGCCCAAAGTACAACCGATACTTTATCATCTCACTCCTTCCTTCCAACATCATGAATATTCATAAGAGTTTTTCCAAATATTTTGTTGAAATATTCTGTAGTACCATTAGCTTGATGGTGATAAGGGGTGGTTTTATGTTGTGCTACCATAAACTCTATCAACAAATTTCTAATTTTGTCATTCGAGAAATGAGCTCCTCTATTACCGGGTCAAGCTTAATGGACATGCGTACCTACAAATGATGTTTGTTGGGCCTCAAAATATTGGATATGTACCAAAGGGCCTGTGCACGTGGGACCAATAAAGAGAAGGGCGCATGGGGAAAAGGGCACAGGATAAGGGTTTATGAGAAACCAGGCGCGGCGGAAGGCAAAACGAAGGTTTAAGGGACTTAGCTATTTTTAGCATTCCAAGAGGCACTTGAGGAAAAATGTGACCCGATTAGCCATGATAAACAAATAAGGTGCCATCCTGGAGATTTGATGGTCAAGAAAATGATATTCCACACAGGGAATATTCTAATGAAGACGCTATTGCAGAAAGTGGAGAGCTCGAGAAAAATAAGCATGCACCATTGAGGACCACATTGACACTTGGCATGTAATCTACTCCTGAAGGAAGGCATGGTGGTGGGTACTAGACCTATAAGAAGAGATGCTCGGGTAGAAGAAGACACCAAGATAGAGAGCATGGGGAAGGCGAAGCTCTGAGAAAATATTAGAGGCCCTAGAGTTGAGGATTTTCATTAGGAGGTTGTAAGAATGCCATCATGTCTAAGGGATGGGTCTGTAAAATTTATATAGTAAGGGGGCAGAGTTATGACTCCGATACATGAGTTGCATCTTTGTTTTAACATATATTGTATGGGCCGGATCTATGACATTTACTGTATTCGACCTCGCATGGCCCTTTTGAATGTAATGTGGTTACTGAAACTATGATCAATATAAATATATGGATTTGTTCTAAATATCTAGTTCATGGGTGTAAACCCTAGTATTATTTCCTCATGTTATAAGATAGATCTATTCTTTGTATTTCATGCCATGATGATTCTCTTATCAATAAATACATGGGAATAAGGATATGATAGCTCATGTTGTGATTTTACATGCATATCTACTTTTCTGCAATTAATCATCTAACAATGGCAATATCTTCTCATAATGATCACATAAAGGAGGAACTAGGCACCCGCGCATGCCTCGGGTGAGCGCTAGCAGGCTTCACTGGGTGATAGGTCAGCATAAATAACAGTGCATGGGGTTAGAAGTTAGTAGGTGGGTAAAAATTACTACATCTTGGTTCCGTTTTTCGACCTCTTTTCAAGATGTTGTGAGAATGATGCGTGATGGCAGAGTGCTCAACCTTGGAAAGTGTCGAAGCATGGTTTAAGAGCAAGGAGGATGAGTTTTCTCAAATATTTAGTACTAGACCTGAGTTTAATGCATGCAAATGGGTAGAAGAACACCTATATCATGAGTTGTATGAGACCTTCTTTTGTTTCTTTTTAGTGGAGTTGTATGAATGGTTTTTGACATATGCATCTAGATCAAGCTAGTACTATAGATCTCACGTGTGGACCCGAGATGAATATCGAGAGGCTACAAAATGTTGATCTAACTTGGAAATGTGTTGTTGATCGTTGGTGGAGAATAGTATTGGCTAGTTATACCTTGGAATATGCTATTTCTACGTATTCTTTCCCAGCAGGTTGTTGAGTTTGAGTTCTTAAGGGAACCTAGAGGACCATTTTTGCATGCTATCCCTTCATCTATGAAGATCTTGATCACTACACTAAGTTTATAAGCATTCCCTATGGCCAGCTAAACCTCTTTGAGGCCGGGAAAGGAAGCTAGGGTGGAGGAAGATGGCAGACTTTGCGGTAGAAAAGGAGAGGGAAGAAAAATGACTCAAGTATAGTGAAGTGCATGAAAGGGAGTTGGCTAGAAAATGTGAGGTTAAAGAGTGATGGATATATAGAGGCAGATGTTGTGGGAAAGAATTGAGGTTAACGCAGAGACGTGGAGCCTAAGCAGCTGTGCTACCCCATCTTGGCA
Source organism: Taxus wallichiana var. yunnanensis (assembly GCA_018340775.1). Lineage (NCBI taxonomy): Eukaryota > Viridiplantae > Streptophyta > Pinopsida > Cupressales > Taxaceae > Taxus > Taxus wallichiana. Next base: position 493,100,596 of record CM031243.1, on the reverse strand, counting down.
AGCGTGGGAGAGATACCCCTTCAGCTTCTGATGAGAGTTCGTCACTTGGAGAAAGGAGAGCCATCGGTGCATATCTAAACCCACCTGGTGACCAACCCCTAGTGCTTAGTTTTCCAAATCAAGAAACACGTATTGCTAACCCAATTAGTATTGGTGGAAGTGACCAATTTGCACCTAGAAGATATAATTTCTCATTTGGTACATCTATGGGTGCAAAATCATTTCCTGTGTTTGGAGGAATATTTTTGGAACAACATTTGGGAAAATTATGAGTACACAAAGCTTGGGTATCACATTTGGAAGAGGCATGGGACACACATATAGTAGTGGTGCAATATTATAAAATATCGGTGCACGAGTTCAACGGGACATTGGGAATGTTAGGTGCAACCACTTCAGGACCCTTACCAACCATAGGAGGTGGATCTGGTGGAATAGGAGCTAGAGGACTGATGGACCTAATAGATTTAGAGGTGGATCTTGTGGATTGAGAGGAATAGGACCTCGTGGATCCGGTGGTGGAGGAAACACTCAAGGAAATCAAGGTTATGGATCTGGTGGTGGAGGAAACATCAAGGAAATCAAGGTTATGGATCAGGTGGATAAGGGCCTCAACCACCCCAACAAGTATTTTTTGAGATGTATTTGCATCTACCGATTACAAGGGTGTTGAGGATGTTGTAGAGCATGTACATAAGTGTGAGATGCTATGGCGTGTGAAGGGGATCACTAACCCGGAGCAGATGGAAATTCGGTTTGTAATAACATTGCAAGGATGCGTGTATAGTTCTGCTATCGTAAATATGACCCCATCGACAGTGATAGATTACACTACAATGTGAAATGTCTTTTGGTTGAATTTCATATCCCCAGTTTGAACAAACGAGCATCGATGCACTACAGAGATCTAACAAGGAATGACAGAGAGTGTCTGGGAATATGACACATGTTTTAAGACTCTCTTATCAAAACTATCTTATGAAATTCATCCTTCTCAGCATGTAGAGTGGTTTGTTGGAGGGTTGATAACACCATTTAGGAGAGTACTTTTGCACAAGACTTTCATAGACCCATGCGAGGCCTTGGAGGATTCCCTCGCACACCGAGGTCAGCTGGAAGTGTGGTAACCAAAGTTAGCCATTTCTTCGAGGCATAGATTGTTGTAATGGCCAAGCAACTAGAGTAGCTATCTACGAACTCAACGAATGAGACTCGTAGTGGCCTATGGTGCAAGGATTGTGAGGTAGAGGGGAATATAAAGGATAGTTGTCCTCAAAGATCAGTATGCACCGTGACAATGGACTGTGATATTTTCCATGGAGATCATGATGCAAGTAGGTGCCCACTACTACAACACGTGATCCGTAAATCATTGTCTTGTTATTGCAAGATTTGCACCTCTACTACCCATGATACTAAGGATTGTAGGCTGATTGACCAGATACATGATGTCATTAATATTGGTGTGTGCCAAACCACCTTGCAAATAATTCCAAGGATGATGGTTGTCACTATGAAGGGTACACAGATGGAGGGGCACATGGAAGAGGTTTTTGAGGAGGATTTCATGGTCGTGGTAATCACAAAGGAGGAAGAAGCGAGCTCCCGAGTGGAACATGTTACAACTATGGATCTACTTGAGAGCACTATAAGCGTGAATGTATTGATCTCATGCTGCAATGCTTGTGGTGTGGAAAGAAGCATAAGTATGAAGAGTTACCAAGGCTATTTGAGCATATGAGTTAGCAGCACTCGGAAGGACAAAGGCATCGGATGGTAGCATAAAGAAGGCCGACTCACAATCGATGCCTAGAGTGGGGCGTGAATTAGAACTAGAACTTGTACTGGTGATGACATGAGCAGAGGCTACACTCACCATAGAGATACCAAGATAGAAACCACCGGTTACTAGAGAAGAGTTGATACATGGGAAATATCTTGACCCTAATTTTTAGAAAGAGGTGTATCAAGATACCATGGATGTAATTCAAATCCTACAAGGAGAGATCCAATTCCTGAAGGAACATTCAAGGTAGTTAGAGAAAAGGAAGAGTGTTGAGGTTCCACAAAAGGATCTAGATGAGGTCGAGAATTATGTAAAATGTTGAGGCAAGAGAATATCATTCCCTCGCTAGGAGAATGGCTACGGGAGAAGGTACCACACTACAGAGTAGAGCGACAGAGGGTTATACATTCTAACCTTCCCCCACAACCTTGACTATAATAAGAAGATTACCTTGAATGTTGTTGTGGATGGGTGGATTATGAGTAATATTTTGATTGACACGGGTGCGGAGGTCAATGTTCTCACTATAGACGCATGACATTAAATGGGAAGGCCCTCATTATAGCCATCTTTGAATGTGTTGTATATGGCTAACAAGACAAAGGTAATGCCCATTGGTGTCTTGAAGGATGTTGTTATCACTATCCAAGGGCCAAAGTTCACTGGGACTTCAAAGTCTTGGTGCTAGCCGAGGTGGAAAACTTTCTAGCATTACTTGGGCACCCCTGGTGTTATAAGAACAATGCTAACCTATGGTTCAATAAGGGATATATAAGCTTTGAGAATAAGGAAGAATGAGTCATCATCCCCTTAATCGATGGGAATTTAGTGCCCTATACTGAGCCCTTGGGTAAAGAGGTTCTTGACAAGATCTATGTGTGCTCTATTAGGGACCTTGAGGTAATTCATCTTATGGAGGGAGTTATCCAGTTTGAAGATGCTCAATCTATAAGTGATACAACTAGTGTGACATGTGACAATTGGGCGCATGGGACTTATGAGTTAATTGGGTGAAAGTTAAGAGGCTCTGTGATAATAGTAACAAAGGCACACTCAGTTAAGTACCTGGGAGGAAAGAAGTTTCCAAGTTATTATGGAGGATCCAACCCTAATGTTTTCTTATGAGAAATAGAGACCCAATGGAAAAATTAGGTCAAAAAAGAGGGATGCTCAGCTATAACTTGTTTGGGACAGCAACACACTCGGTGGGTGACACATCATGATAGCCTTCTAGAGTGGTATGAGGTAAGAATCATGTTCTCTATTAGGTTTTCTCAGAGTAATGCACCCACTGTCATACAAGACTACCATGGGAAGAAAGCCACCTCGTTTCACGTCCAAGCATGTGAGAAGGCACTGGATGGAGGGCACGTGCAGGCTTTACCACCTTCTTTATGGGTGCATAAGTTGTATTCCACCTTATAAGGTTGTGAATTTGCATGGTACATTAACTCGAGAGATGTGCCGTCGATAGGAAATTGGTAGGAATTGATGGCTGATCTCATTAAATCTTTTGAGTATCGGAGTACCAAACCATCAATGGATAAGGCGCGTAGGTTGTCAAGTTCCTTACGATGGGAGATAGTACTTATGGTAGAGGATAGAATACTAGAATTATTGGGTGAACTTGGTTTGAGATGCACTTTGATGAGGAAGAATAAGAAAAAACATAGCTTGAGCACGCGTGCATGGAAAAAGATAAAGGGAAAATGGTCTATGTGATAGATGGGGAAGAGGTGGAAATTCTAAATGTTAAACATATCAAGGTATGCACAAGGTTAGGGATAGTGTTGATGAGCAAGCACGTGCCTACCATGAACCCCTGAAAATAAAGAAGGTTAACATTAGTTCGAGGCAAAACCTAAAGAGGCGACTTATTGGGGATTAATGGTTGGAAAAGGATGTTTCAAAAATCATTGACCTATTGTGCGAGTTTCGGGATTTATTTCTGTGAGGGTACCATGAGCTTAAATTCATTCACCACTCCTTGGGGGAAATGAAGATCAAATTAAAGGAAGGTGCATGCCCGATTCGGAAGAGACCTTATTGGATGAATCCAAATTTGTGCATACGGGTCAAGGAGAAGATAAATAAAATGATCGCCGAGTGCATCATGTGGCTATGGAGGAATCAAAATGGATAAGCCACATGGTCATAAGAATTAAGAAGGATGGAAGGATAAGGATTTGTGTTGATTACAGGGGCTTGAATGCAGTATGTTTCATTGAACCTTTTCCAAGCCCCTTCACTAAGGAAATTCTGGAAGGAGTAGTTGGGCGCGAGGTCTATTCCTTCACGATGGGTTCTCAGGGTATAATTAAGTTAGGATCACAAAGGATGACCAAGAAAAGAAAAATTTCACCACTGAATGGGGAAGCTTTGCCTACATGGTCATGCCTTTTGGACTAAATAATACACTTGTTGTTTTCTCGCATTGTGGTACAAGCATTTCAAGACTTCATCCATAAAAGTCTTCAAGTCTACCTTGATGACTAGACAATGTATGGACTAGTTAAGGAACATTGTGATAATCGAGGCTGATATTTGAAAGATGTTAGTAGTTGAGGATATCCTCAACATTAAGAAATGTGTTTTCGCTAATCCATTCGGAACCCCGTTGGGGCATATCATATGTAAGGAAGGCTTACTAGTGGATCCCAAAAAAGTTGTAGTTATTGTGGGATTGGGGAACCTACCAGCCGGAGAGCGCAAAGGCGTAGATTCCTTGGGCATACAGGTACTACAGAAATTTATTAAGGGATATGCTAAGATCACCGCGCCATTGGAGGAATTGCTAAAGCACAAGAGTGCATTTCACTAGGGAGAGGCACAGTAGATAGCATTTGATACATTAAAGGATAATCTCATCACTACACCCATATTACACTTTCCTTCTTGGGATAAGCCATTCCATGTACATGTTGATGCTTTGGGGATGGAAATTGGAGTAGTCTTAACACAACCTAGAGAAGGAATTGTTGACCACCCCTTGTGTTTTACTAGCAGGAAGTTGACACCAACATAACATAACTATACTACTATTGAGCATGAAGCACTATCAATGATCTATGTGTTGCATAAATTCTATAAGTATCTACTAGAAAACCCATTCATATTCTACACAGACCACATGGCATTGAAGTACTTGGTGAACAAGCCTCGTTTTACAAGGGTGCATATGCCGGTGGGTCCTATTATTTCAAGAATTTAAGTTTACAGTTGTTGTGAAACCAAGAAAGAGTAACTTAGGACCTGATCATTTATCAAGGATTGACTCAGGGGAGGACGCGCAGAGCATTGAGGATACAATCCCAGACACACAACTATTTAGGTTATGGTGCACACCCTTTTACTTAGAAGATATTGCAGTATTTCTCAAAACAGTGTGGTACCGTGAGGGAATGAAGAATTTGGAGAGAAATCAGTTAGCCATATGTGTCGCGCCCTACATGTTAATTGGTGGAGATTTATACAAGTTACCGTGATGAGGTTTTGTGTCGGTGCATCTTAGAACTTGAGCATGTTACAATTATGGAGGAAGCACATGGTGGGATTGCAGGAGGAAACTATGCAAGAAATGCCAACATGTGGAAGATTCTACTTGCAAGGATTTGGTGGGAGAGTATCTACTAGGATTGTATTGAGTTTCTGCAAGGCTCTGTGGCCATTACCAAAGCTGCCTTCAAAACGTGGAAGAAGAGATGAAATTCCCTTGAGACCAATAACTAGTGCAAAACCATTTGAGAAATGGGAAATTTATTTTATAGGACCAATTTCACCTACCACGCAAAGGACCGGTTCACGCTACATCATCACTTACACCGAATATTTAACAATATGGGTGGAGGCAATGCCTAAAAAGGATTGTACAACAATCATAGCAACAAGATTTCTATGGGAAAACATAATCAATGGTATGGATTCCTCTAAGCTTGACTAGTGATAGAGGTACACATTTCTTGAATGAGATAGTCGGGTTCTATTGACAGAGTTTATGGTGGCCCATCACAAGACCACCCCTTATCACCCCCAAGTGAATGGAACCGCTAAGTCATTTAACAAGATATTAAGCCACACATTGACCAAAATTTGTGATGTTGGAAGACAAGATTGGGATGACAAGGTATCAACTATTCTATGGGCATACAGACAACCTACAAAAGGTTGAATAAGGCCACACCATTTCAATTGGTGTTTGGCGTGGAGGCTATTTTACCAGTTGAATTTATGCTACCATCATTGCATATTGCGCACACAAGAGGATTAGCTAATGACCAAGTGCTTGAGGAAAGGATTGACAAGTTAATGTAGTTAGACGAAAGGTGATCACTTGCTAGATGGATTCATATCAAAAACAAACAATTTGAGGTTGGGCAGATGGTCTTGCTTTATGACTCTAAATTTATACGCCATCCTAGGAAACTGAAAGTCCATTAGTTAGGACCATACATCATCTCGTACATCCTCGACTCAGTGCATGCCGCTTATAGGTGATGGATATGACGAGGTTACTAAGCCATTTCAATGGGAGTAGGTTGAAGCCCTACTATAAATAAGTCTTCCTTGTGTTTATAAATAAGACAATATTGCCAGTTAGCCTATGATTTCCCTTAATGTATTTCATTTCCTTATATTTCCTTTTCTCATTGCTTGTTCCTTTCTTTTTTGTGTTGTTTTGTGCACTTTTTGCAGACCGGTAACCACTTATTATTTTCAAAAGTTCGTGTATGCACAGAGGACTGCACATCTTTTTTAGTGTGGGGTGGAGTAGTGTGAAGTGAAATAGAAGTCAGGTAGAGAAAGATGTGTTCTGATGGCCCGAGTTAAAGGATCAAAAGTGCGTAAGGTAGGAGAGCGTACGTAGAAAAGGTGGACATAAGAAATTTTGGTGTCAAGATAAATTTACAAAGACCACATATAAAGGATGAGAAGCATGAACAACATGAGGTAGGCGAGGAAAAAATCAGGTCAAGGACATAAGAGGTTCCTTTAACATTACAAATGAGCATGTGAGGATCTTCGGTCGTAAGAAGAATTGTTTACGCGCTGAAGGTTGTAGATATTTTTCACGCAGATTGGGCGCGGGGGAAAGAGTGATTAATGTTGGCTTTAGTTGAAAAATCCACATTTAATGGTAAGTATGGTGGTAGGTAGCATAACATTTACTACGGAAGATGAGAAAAAGGTATAAGTAGAAGGTCGGGCACATTATTTTTACCTTGCTATCACAAAAGATCGAAGAGCTCTTGTGAACTAGGGCATCCGCGAAGAAATATTTATGCGAAGGAGAAATTGTTAAAATCGAGTGCTCGACTAGTATGATTTGCGAACCAGAGTGGAAGAAATACATGGGCGTAAGGAAGAAGGTTTCAAAGAGAGTACTTCGCCTTGTGGTTAGGGTTACGTAGCTAGGCAAAGGAGTAAAGGGATTTTTCGTGAACTTGAGCCATATATTTGAGCAAAGTGAGCAAGAGGAGCAAGGAAGAGTTTGTTTTTAAGTAACATAAAAAATATGGAACCAAAGAAGGCAAATCATGTTCATCTAAAAAGGGCAAGGAAAAGGGAAACATGTTGTTTCCACTAGCTTCAATGAGGAATGGTACACAGAGATGCAATACCCGAGATGGTGTATTGCTTGGAAAGGAATGGGTATCCCATGTAAGGAAGATGGTAGTGAGTGACTATAACCATCGCACAAGCACCACCAAGAAGGATATGGCATTTGAACCGGTTTTCCCGACAGGAAAAAAAGACACCGTATGGGATATCGATCTATGATGATGAAGTGAAGGTAAATATGGAGAAGGATGGGTTGCTACAACTCTATGAGTTTCCTACTTTGGTAAACTCGAGCGATCTGTACCAATGGATGATGTCACACGTGTACAAGGATATTTTCTACTTTACAGGTTGAAGGATGCAAATAACCCTCAACTTATATCTAAGTTTATCAGCCTTGTCTGTGAAGGAGAGCCACTAGATGATGGTTTGGAGGATAACGAGACCATTAAGGAGACCGTGAAGACCTATGACTACAAAAAGGGTTCACGCTACTTCAACGTATATGATATTTCGACCGTGATGAGGATGGTCACACACTTGGTCTCTAAGATGAATAGACAAGAAAGATGGACTCAAATAACCAAGGCATGATTGCACGTGTGCAATAAGATCTCAAAAGGAACCATATACAATATTTAATCTTTCATTGAGACAAAATTGTGAACGTCGCACGCGATGGAGAGAAGATTATGTTCAACAATGTCCTCCTCACCATCATCTTCTTAGAAATTGGAGTGCCCGATGGCCCAGAGAAGTTTGTATGGGAGTATCCAGATGAAGACCCTTCCCTCGCAAAAAGGTTTGAAAAGTACACTTGTGATACCATGACATCCGTCCAAAAGCGCACCTAGAGAAATGGTATAAGTGAATGCGTGATGCATTCGGGGCTAAGTGGAGAATACCCAAACAATTTCCAATGCTAGTACAAGGAGAATCCAAGTTTATTGTATACCAACATTTCTGCATTGGTATATTCACCTTGACAGATGGGACCAAGAGCCCATGGTGTAAATTACCCTTCTCTTTCACTGCTCAATATTTCCAGCGGGGTCAATCACTTCAAGGAGGCCGAAAAACTAAGGTTCGACCTCTGCGAGGTAAATTAGGATCACCGCAACCTACAAAGGAAGCTAGTATACCCCAAGAAGTGCACTTATGTAGAGAAGTATGTCTCCCATGAGGTGCACATGATAAAATTGTGACACTGCCAATTATTGGGAGAACCGCATGCGAGGGTATACCCGCGCATCAGGCCCAAGTATGAGAAGGGTTCCGACGTGGAGAATGATGTCTCCATATTAGAAGACCCCACTAGAAGGAAGAAGGTCCTGCCAAGGAAAAGGGGGAGAGAGGAGACAACAAAGAAGAATGCACCAAATGTACAAACAAAAATATGTGGGTGCACAGAGTTAGGCCCGAAACCAAACACATTTTCTCGAGGAATAAGTCCCTCGTTAAGGAAAAATAAAAGACACTTGAGGAAGAGGCACCATAACAAGAAGAGATCCCTACAAAAGAAGATTCGTCGAGGAAGGAATCGTCTACTAAGGAAGAAAAATAATAATCCCTAGTTAGGAATAAGTAGAAGGTAGTATATAAGGCATAATAAGAATAAATAGAGAGCCTGGAAGCCTATAGAGGTGAAAAATATGATGACAAGCATGAGGAGGCTCAGATCCTCCCGTGTATGATGTACACAACTCGAGATGATGGAAATGAAGAGAAGGATGAGGAGGAAGAAGATGCTCATGGAAAGGGGGAAGTGAGGAGGTAAACACCAAAGATCAAAGGACCCCAAACCACACCAAGGAGCAGATAGAAGAGGCCGTGGAGAAAGAATTAGCGAGACTAATAAAGGATTTGGTAGAACATGAGATAGAGCGCAACACTCGAGGAAGTTCTTAAGGAGATAGAGGAAGAGAGTGTAGGGAAGGAGTATGGGAGTATGGGTGGAGATCCCAACGTAGCAAAGAAGCTTCCCAAAGGCAGCACACATAGGAGGAAAGAGTGTGGTAGCAGCACAGGAGCAAGGGATGAGTTATATCCATGATCCAAGTAAAAAATTTCACACACGATTCCAAAGTACTGTGTATGTAGACCGACTCCTTGCATGGTATTCATTCGAGGAAGAAGGCAGGTACCCACGAATGAGGAATATGCTATCTTGGGCATTTGAATCCCATGTTGATGAGCCCAAGTTCTAATTCAACCAAGGGGCACTAATGAAGATGTCAAAGACGAAAGGAATAAACCCTTTGGTGAATGCTCAAGAATTAATTAGCGAGATGAGCAAGTATGCAACGCACTCAACAAGGTATCGGTTAAACTTGACCCGATTAGGTGCGAGGAATAGATAAGGTGTTAGCCTAGAGACTTGATGGTCAAGAAAAGGATATTCCATGAAGGGAATATTCCAAGGAAGATATCATTGCAGAAAGTGGAGAGCTCGGAGCAGAATAAGCATGCACCATTGGAGGACCACATTGACACTTAGCATGCGATCTACTCTTGAAGGAAGGCATGGTGGTGGGTACTAAACCTATAAGAAGAGATTCTCTAGTAGAAGAAGACACCAAGAAAAAGAGCATGGGGAAGGTGAAGCTCTGTGAGAAAATATTAGGAGGCCCTAGAGTTAAGGATTTTCATTAGGAGGTTGCAGAATGCCATCATGTCTAAGGGATGGGTCTCAGTAAAATTTATATAGTAAGGGGGCATAACTAGGACTCCAATATATGAGTTGAATCTTTGTTTTAACATATATTATGCGGGTCGGATCTCTGGCATTTATTGTATTTTACACGGCATGGCCCTTTTGAATGTAATGTGGTTACTAAAACTATGATTAATATAAATATATGGCTCTGTTATGAATATATGGTTCATGGGTGCAAACCCTAGTATTATTTCCTCATGCTTATAAGGTAGATATGTTCTTTATATTTCATGCCATGATGGTTCTCTTATCAATAAATGCATGGGAATAAGGATATGATAGCTCATGTTGTGTTATTACATGAATATCTACTTTTCTGTAACTAATCCTCTAACAATGGAAATATCTTCTCACAATGCTCACATAAAGGAGGGCTCGCACCCATGTGTGCCTCAAATGAGCGCCAGTGCCCACCGGGTGATAGAATGGAACGCATTGGGTTAGAATTTATTAGGTGGGTAAAAATGACTACAATGTTTTCCCAAAGGAACCTCAATGTTGTGGCTCCAAGACAATCCTTCATAGGCACATCCTCTACCCACCTTGTAAAATAATTTATGCATGTAATGATGCAATGCACTCCGAGTCCTTGCATGGGTGGTGCAATAGGTCCTACAAATTCAATAACCCGCTTCTCAAAAAGCTCTCGGGGAATCTCATCCCTACTCCCATGTTTGCCACTCTCAGCCACAATGATCACATGCTCTCAAAATCCTTGCATCCTTGTACAAAGTTTCCCACCATAAGCCAACTAGAAGAATCTTGTGTGCAATCGTATCCGATGTATAATTTCCTCCTACAATAATTCCATGAGATTCCTCTATAATGGCTTCACGCTCATGCTCTAGAACAAACCGGTGCAAGGATTCATCTCTTCCCATCTTGTAAAAAACTCCACCAATGAGCCGATAAGGTCTGCGTGAATAACAAGTTGCTTTTTCTCTAGGGACTTCATTCCTTCTGCACAAGTCTAGTGTGAAAAATACTACTATATCTTCCAAATTTGTGGGCACGCGATTCAACTTGAACAACTGTGCATCAGGCATAGTTTCCTCAATAATCTGTGCGTCCTCTCCAGAATTGATTCTTGATAAGTGATCAAGTCCTGAATTTCTCTTGCATGGCTTTACAACTCATGAAAATCAAATTCTGAAAAGAAGTATCCACCAACAGATGCGCCCTTGTAAAACAGGATTTTTGACAAAATATTTCAATGTCATAGTGTCTCGTATAAAAGATGAACAAGGTAGCCAACAAGTATTGTCAAAACTTATGAAGTTCGAAGATCATAGACAATGCCTCGTGCTTAATTGTAGTATAATTATGCTATGTTGGTGTCAAATTCTTTCTCGCAAAGCATATGGGATGATCCACATTACCCTCTCTAGATTGCGCCAAGACGCGTGATAATCGTTATACCAGAGGCATCAACATGTACATGAAATGGTTTATTCTATGAAGGAAATCACAAGATCGGTGTAGTGGTAATCTTATCCTTCAATGTTTCAAATGCTGTGCACGAACATCACCTCAATAAAATTTACATTTAACCTTGAGCAATTCTTCCAGGGGCACAACAATCTTTGCATATCCCTTAATAATTTTTCTGTAATAACCAATATGCCCCAAAAATCCATGCACTTCACTTTGGTTGGTAGGTTCTTCTAATCCCAAATTATGACTATCTTTGTTGGATCTACCAACAATTCATCCTTACAAATGATGTTAAAGGTGTAGCAAAAATACACTTCTTAATGTTAAGAGAAATGCTCAGATGTCTACATCTCTCAAACATTAGCCTCATATTATCACAGTGATCCTTAACCAAGCCATAAATTGTCCAATCATCAAGATAAACCTATAAGAACTTGTGAATGAAATCAAGAAAATCCTACACAATAATGCATGAAATATAGTGGGCACATTCTTAAATCCAAACGACATAACACTATATGCAAATATTCCCCATTCAATGGTGAAGGTATTCTTTTCACATTCCTTGTGCACAATGTGCACTGATGATAGCTTTGAAAACCCATCGGTAAAGGAATATATTTCGTTCCTAGTGACAACCTTAAGGATATCTTACGTGAATGGTGTAGGAAGAGGATCGTAACACATGACACATTAAATTCCCTATAATATACACAAATCTTGATCCACCCATCCTTCGCAATCTTGATTACCATGGGGCTAACCCACTCATATTCTTGAACTAGTTCATGATTCCAGGACTTAAGTTTTTGTCGATTTCTTCCTTGACCCTCATGCGCAATTTTAAATTCATCCTATAAGGCCTCTTCCGAATTAGATGTGCACATTCTTTCAGCTTAATATTCATCTCTCCCAATGAGGGTGCACTCCTTTAAACTCATGGTAACCCTTTGGAAACAAATCCTAAAATTCACTTAAGAGCTCAAAAATCTTTGCTACCTTTTGCTCGACGACCAATAATCACCAATAATGACATCCTTAGGTGTATCCTCGGTACTAATGTTTACCTTATTTGTCTTCATGGGAGCATGGTACGTGTGGGCCTTCTCATCTGCAATGTCCATTAATTCGTGCGCACCTTCTGTCTAGATACTCTCTAAATTTTCAACCTCTTCATCATCAATGAGGTACACCATTTTACCTTTTTCTTTTTCCCTCTGAAGGCCCAACCATCTGCATATCTTCCATCTCTTGGGTATTGACACACGCCTCATAATCAAGTTCTCTAAGTAACTTGAGTATGAGCTCCTCTACTACTACCCCAATGAGACATGTTTCATTATCTACAATGCCTCATGGATTGGAGGTTTATTAGAAAAATAATCAAATGTATGTACCATACTTGTAGTCATATCTCTCGACTTGGATCTCTTTCTTAAGCTCAACATGCACGTGCACATCCACATAAAGTGGAATAGAAATTATGTACCCACAGAGATGGTGGTAAAGCTTCTTGACCTTGCATCCATTTTCTCTCACAGTTATGAATGTGTACCAAAGAAAGATTCTTCCCATCATACTCATAAATAAGTGTAGGCACATTTCTCCAAGTAAACCTTATTGAAAAGGTGATTCTCACTTCTCGTCAACCCAATAAGTTATCTCTATGTGTCACCCACTAGCACGTTATTGTTATGCATAAAGTATAAACCAACATGTTCCTTCAATCACCTTCATTCTTCCAGTGTTCCTCCATGGCGCGCAAGAAAGATTCAATATTTTCTTCACCAGTATATCTAGGTAACTAAATTTTTCCCATGTGCCTAACCATGCGTAGTATGACCATTCTGATTATTCTCCCTTTCATCTCACACCCAACCATTTCATACGTGTCATGGGACTAGTTATCACAGGAAACATTGGTGGTGTCGTTAACTAACTATGCATCTTCCCACTGAAGCATGCCTTCCTTAGAGGGTTTAACATTCTCATGATCATACATTGTGCATGCATAAATTGTATTTAGTTACTCGCTTCACTTCTTTGGATCGGTATAGGGTGTAGCCTTCACATCATCCGGGGTATGATCACATGCTAATCCTTGATCTCAAAACTGATGTATCTCGTGTTAAAGAACAAGTCATCATTGTTCGCATAACACCAAGGGCGTCCAAGTGGTGCTAGAAAATTATTTGCTTCAGCCATGGAGCGCAATAAAGATTCGAGATTTTCTTCACCAAGTATATCTAGGTATCTGAATTTTTCCCATGTGCCTAACCATATGCGGTATCATCATTGATTATTCTCCCTTTCATCTCACGCCCAAGAATTTCATACGTGCCATGGGACTAGTTATCATAGGAAAAACTAGTGGTGTCGCTAACTAAATACACATCTTCCCATCTTTGAAGCATGCCTTCCTTAGAGGGTTCAACATTCTCGGGATCATGGATAATTTTAGTGGCGAATATTCGTAATATGGCGAATATTCCATTTTAGAAAAATTTGAAAAGGCAAATTTTCTAGTGCGGGTCAGAGACCTCTTCGCCTAAAAATTACAGTTTAATTTTTTTTAGGGGTCAACTTCACCTAACCTTGAAACAAAATGACTATATAATCCTATATTATTTTCTAGGTACAACACTACTAGGTCACTCATACCACTTGGGGGCATATGTATTATCAAGTACAGTAAATGCGTGACATGAGGGCGGAGAGGTCATGTAGATGCCTTTGACAAAGATTTTGTTGACGTGTGACAGGAGAGTTTTTGATGCCGCGACATTGAGAGTTTATTGGCGTCGTGCGGCTGAGTGCGGAGGAAATGTAGAGCAAGCAACAAAGAGTTTTTTAATGTGTGATATAGAGATTTTTTTTGTTGCGTGATTAGATGGCGGAGAAGGTCAGACGCGCGATAGAGATTCTTGACGCGCATGTCAACAAGGTGGTTGACGTGTGTTAACGAGAACCTCAGCCGTCGCAAGACAACAACATTGTTGGCGTCAATGAGGTTACAGTTGATGCTGCGTCAACCACCTTGTTGACGCGTGTCGTGTCGTGGGTGTCAGTGTCGATAGGGAGATTTGTTTTGTTGTGTGATCAAATGGTGGAGGCTGCAGCGTGCAACGAGATTTGCTTATGTGTGTCAATAGAACCTCACGGCGTGTGTCAACAACCTTGTTGATGCACGTCGATGAGGTTCTGCGACATGCGTCAACCACCTTATTGATGCGTGTCGGTGAGGGTGCTATCCGACACGGAGATTTTTTTGTTATGTGATCAGATGGCGGAGGCTGCAGACGCACGACAAAGATTTGTTGACACGCGTTAGAAAATCTCTTTCGCGCGTCTGCAACCTTCTATCCCACCACTTAAAAATCAGGTGAAAATTTTGTTGTCAAACCCCAAAAATTGAACTTCCCATGAAACCGGTTCCGAGGATATTCGCGGAGTAGTTTCCACCTCAGTTTCTAAGATGTCTCTTAAAATGAACCCTACTCGGGATCATGCATTGTGCACGCATAAATCATATTCGGTTCTTCTTCACTTGTTGGATCGGATAGGGTGTAGCCTTCACATCATCTAGGGGTTTGATCACATGCTAATCCTTGATCTCAAAACTGATGTATCTCTTGTTAGAGAACAAGTCATCATTGTTTGCATAACACCAGGACGTATAGTAGTGCTAGAATATTATCCGCTTCAACCAATTCCAATGCCTCAAAGTCTTCAGTAAAATTGGCTCCTTGTATTGTAATGGAAGCATCTTTCAAAACCCCAATAGGTATAGCCCTTGTATTGTTTTTTATATACACCAAATTTGAGGATGGTTGCAATGTAGGTCTCCCCATCTGATTCCATGCATCCAAAGTCAACACATTTACCTCAACACCTATATCTATTAGAATATTTCTTACCAACCACCCATCAATCACCGCATCTAACGTGATTTCTTTATCATACTCATGGTTATGTGGTGGCAAGTTTGCATGTAGTATATGTCACTCTCATTCAACTCTTGCTCATGGTACCTTCTTACACCGTCATTCTCCCAATAGCGGGATGATATTATATTTTGTAGCATCTTGAAGATCTCCTTCAAATCATCCACATCTTTCTACAGGAGCTCAACATTTTTTGGACGTTATCATCACGCATTTTTGCCTTTCAACACTATATCTCACCCTACTCTCGATGACCCCATAATCTCTTGATATACTTCCTTCGATGAGCAACATATGGATACTTGA
Source organism: Taxus wallichiana var. yunnanensis (assembly GCA_018340775.1). NCBI lineage: Eukaryota > Viridiplantae > Streptophyta > Pinopsida > Cupressales > Taxaceae > Taxus > Taxus wallichiana. The sequence continues at coordinate 493,084,851 of CM031243.1, read as the reverse complement.
CATACATCACTTCTTCTCTCTGATGAGTGGCTTAGATTTCACAGATTCACACATGTGTGTTGCCTCTAAGCGAGTTGTCACTAGAATGGGTTGTAAGTCTGGATCAAACGTTGTTTTTGGCATCCATTGATCACTCTTCATGTGTTACACCTTGATCCTTCCTTTGTCTTTTTATTTTTTCTTATTCTTACACATGTTCTCATAAAGATATGGACAATCCTCGACCTTATGTTGTTTTCCACAATATGCGCACACTATATTCTCGAGGACAGTCTTGCTTAGTAATGATCAGGGGATCCAAAAGTGTAACAAGTTCCACATGAAAATATTCCTCTTCCATCATGAACTCTAGTCTGTAACCTCTACAGAATCCACCTCCTCCATTGTTATGTTCCTCAGAAGGTTGGGTTTCATGTACTTGAGAACTATTTGCTACCATGGTTTTCCGTAATCCAATCTCGCATGCCTCATGAATTTGATCTATCAATCGGAAATCCTTCATATCATAAGTATGTGTATCAAAATCTTGTAGTACATAGATACATTCTTCATCGTTACACACTACAAGAGAGGGAAGTTCCAAACATCGTGATTCTTATGACAGATCTCACAATACAGTAATAGTGCACACACTATCTGCGTGAGGTAGCTATCCTTAGTATGCCCTTTAACCTCATAGTGTCCGTACACCATATTACACTTTGTGTGTTTCATGTGCTTAATTGGCGAGAGATTCTCCAATTTCTTAGCCATAGTTGCTATATGTGCCTCCAAAATGGGATTACACTAGTATCAAGTACTTCCAACCACTTCAACATGTAAAGGCTGCTTCCAGGCTTCATGTGAATATTCATACGTCTTATGAGGTAGAGCCCTCTGGAATGGTGTCTACAAACCCTCAATGAACTATTGTACATGTTGACTCGTGTGAATGTCATAAGATTGTTTTGATAAGAGATTTTTAAAGCACGTGTCAACTTTTTAATAAACCCTACTTAATATCCTTGAGAGCAATATTTCTCTGCTACTCAAACTTTGGGATGTGAAACTTAACCAAAAATACTGCGCGTAAAGCATCATAATCCACTGTAGTCTGATGCAGATCATACTTTATGGACCAACTATGTGTGCACCCTGGAAGTGTTATGGAAAAATGACTTACCTTGTCTATATGAGGCTATAATTCCTTTCACGCACCATAGTAATTCACACTTGTGTAGGTGCTTTGTTTCATCCTCCACACCTTTGTACTCTATTAAGTGGAGAGACGTATGCAAATACACTTGAGGTATCTATTGAAGTGGTTGTTGAGATGGGGTCTATGATGGATTCAGATATTTTCATGGATTCGGCCAAATCTGAACATGAGCCTCCACCGGGGTTTCCTCTAGGCAATTAGTTGTTGACCCAAGCCTTCCATGCTACCTTAGTGGCCTCGTGGTCCTATTGATGAACTTCCTTGTGTCCCGGTAGTAGTATTGAATTGGAAACCCATTATTTGTGTTGTCACAACACCTACAGATGTGCTTCCAATGATCTGTGTGCCAATACTCTATCATGTTGATGCACATGTGAACAATCCTACAAGTGTAATTCCAAACACTGGCTCTGGTGCACTTTGCCATGTGCGTGTTCCTTGTATGCTTTACTCGAAGATGAATTAATCCTACTTGTATCTCCTTCCCTACATGGAGATGTTATCTACCCGCTTTCACTATTCTTCCCTTCAACTATTTTTGGATCTGGAACACCTAGTGCTCGGTAACTAGGATGAGTCGATGCATGCTCGTGGTTCTCATTCTCTCCTCTGACGCGCACTCATATGAATCCGATGGGGACTCTCTACTGTGCTTTCCTAATGTTGGGAGGAAACAATGTTGTTGCTCCTCGTCTTCCACGAGAGCCTCAAAACCTTTGGGAGCCATCATTCTTCTTGATAGTAATACCGCTTTAATTTCCCTCTCTTGTGATTCATTATACTTGAGTCATCTCTCTTCTCTCTCATCTGTCTTCCGCCGGAGACTATTTTCATCCTTCTTCGCACCTTGATCCTACCCCTATGCGTAGTGGGGATTTAGTTAGCCATAGGTAACCTCTCCAATCCTAATTCTATCATCAAGATCTTGATAGCTAAGGGTATCGTGCACAAGTAAGATCCTCTGGGATCGTGCAAGAACTTAAAATTTACTTTCTCGAGAAAATAATATGTCAAAATTATGTGCTCCAATGTATAATTGTGCAACACGCCTACCCACAAGTGATCCACTCTCATCTTGATCAAAGAGATTATGGTAATCTTCCTACATCCAAATCCTTGGTCTAGGGAAATAAATTATGTTTGATGTGTAAGCTGCCAACCACTGGTACAATTCTACTGGGAAAAAGATGAAGAATGTCTCATACAGGTATTCATAAAGATTATTATCCACCCACTTTCACGCATTACAATCAGGTCCATTGTTATACCTTTGTGCAAACTTATCTTGTACGTCTTCTACCCAACTCTTAATACTCTCCAAATACAGGTTGATGCACCATCTCGACAACGAAACCAAAATGTAGTTTTTATTTCCACATACATGATATGTACATTGGCACTCCATTCAAATAGATCTAAACGCTCACTTGAACCGCACATAGCTACCAGGTCCCTCCTTTTTTATGTTTGATAGGAAGTTAGAATGTATATTCATCATATTAATTATCCAAGAAACCATTCATGCATAAATAACCATTAAATCCACATTAATTTGGAAACACATATAATAAGGAAAACACTCAATCCATGTAACCATAATCAATACCAATTGCATTGTTAAATCACCATACTCATATCCATGAACAACCAATATCCAACCATAATTATCCATCATTAAACAAAATTCATTACCAAAAAAAGCTGAATACATAACCGATTAATACCACAACACACAAATCCATATGCAAAACGCTATATAGCATGGTAGCTAAACTCTGACTCTACTATAACATAAAAATTCAATATCACCATAAAATAATGACTACATCAGATATATATAGGGGTGGGGACTTTTCCTTCATCGTCCATGCATTCTCCTGATAATATGCGTGCCACAAAAACAACCTACATGCTTTCTTTCCTAAAAATAGCCATACGTACAAAGATTGCATGCTTTTACAACTTCTGCTAATAATAGATTAATCCTAAATATAAGACTTGCTTTAATCCTATTATTAACCTCCTCCATGCATGTTTTGCATGTGCTTTTACTACTTTCTTGGTCGACACTCCAAGTCTATTTTTAGCCCGATCCGGAAAATTAGCGAAGTCCCATCATTAGTTCATGTGTGTGTGCCCTTCTGCGCGTTGTCACTATCACTTCTTTGGTACTTAATTTCCCCAACCAACATAGACATATTTTTCCTACAACATTGATTGTCACATCCATTGATTTAGACATGTTGCTCCTAATATATTGATTGATAGATGTATTGATTTAAACACATTTATCATAACATGTTGATAGACACATATCTTGATTTAGACATTATTCTCCTAGCACATTGATTGATTTGCTTCTAACACATTGATTGATACATCTCTTTATTTAGATAGATTGTTTTGAACAAATGGATCAATACATTTATTGATTTAGAAACAATTTTGATAGCACATTAGTTGATACATCTCTTACTTTAGACACAATTCTCCTTTCATATTGATTGATGCATCCCTTAATTTAGACGCATTTCTCATAGCATGTTGATTGATACATCCCCTTATTTAGACACATTATTCATAACATATTTTGATACAACTCTTATTTGGGATACATTTCTTATGACACTTTGTGAGATTAAAATTTTTCATTGATGTTGACATCTATTGTTTGACACATAGTTTTTTCACACACACATAACTAATTAATACTAATATTATTCAAGTTTTTATCAATATGTCTTTTCAGTTGTCTATTTTGTATAGCAGTTCACTATGTTGTGTTGTCATTTCATTTCATGATTCCCAATGAATATGTTAGTGTTGAGTCATGTGTCATCAACATACCACTCTCTGAATTCATTGTTGCACTCTTTACTATTGATATATATGGATTATTGGAAATTCTTACTATGTCGCTTACTTATGAGATGCCATATATTACTTATTCCCTAATGATCATATACAATGCATATTTCTTACATCAACATGTTTAGTTCATATATTTTATATGGTTCACATCTTGGATGCTTTGATTACATGTGTTATACAACTAATACTTTCTTTTTTGAGTTAAGCGGTAAATGACAACATCCCTCATCTCAAAAGAGGCATATTGTGAGATATTCCAAGTTTGCATAGACCAAGGACAAAGTGTGAAGTACAAGTTCATCATTACAACATACAAGTTCACTACATACATTTATCATATTTTCATGAACTCGAGTTGGTTCATTATTACATATTACATATTCACTCATGATATCTATCATGTTTACATGGATTTATGTTGATTCATTGTTACATATTACAGTTCATACATGCCATTTATCACGATTACATGGACATGGGATGGTTCATCATCATAGAGTACAATTTTATAACATATTTACATGGACTTGGCACAAGTTCATCTTACAAATGCAGATTACAACTATGCCATTTACTCAATTTATATTAACATGGATTCCATCCACGACCAATCCAATGGTGACATAGTTGTCATATTACTAGATGGTGATGTAGATACCTAGTGCTTGATAGTGACTTAGTTGCCTAATGTAAAATGGTGATTTAACTATTTAATGCTAGATGGTAATATATACTAACCAAATGTTAGTTCTCACATGAGATATTCAAACATTCCCTAAAAACAACTAAGGGAATCAATCGTAGTCATTTCATGCTTTTATGACATTTACATACTCCGGTTTTTATATATGTTGAATCTATATCTTTCTAGATATTTAATATACATATTTTCCATGTGATTTCACATATTTGCATTGCTCTAGCATGGGAGAACACTCTTTAGTATCACAAATCACTCTTTAGTGTCATATATCAATCAAATGCTAGTTCTCATATGAGATACTCAAACATCCCCTATAAAAACACACGAGGGGAATCAAGTGTAGTCATTTCATGCCTTTATGACATTTACATACTCCAAATTTTATATATGTTGAATCTATATCTCTCTAGAGATTTAATATACATATTTTCCATGTGATTTCACATATCCGCATTGCTCGGCATGGGGGTAACACTCTTAAGTGTCACACATTGCCCTTCTATGGTTAGGGTGAGAGGTTTGCAATCACTTGTTTCTTTTATTTTGATCCAACACTTTCATTACTAGATTAAAAGGGGAGTAATTCTAGTATCCATAATTTTTTCCTATAGAACTTGATAATAATACTTTGACATTTATATAACATTATCCTATTTACACATTTACTCGACTACACTTAAAATATCTTTCTCTATTCTACAATATGAGTTCTCTAGGTTGTGACTTGTTCTTTAGCTTAACAATTCAAAATCAATGTTGCTTATACAAAACACATCTTCAAACTCTCTACAAACCATCCCATGTCTCATATCTAGTTCAAGCTTAAGACTAGATAGGTTTGTGGGCCTAAGATAGATTCAAATGATGAATATGTCCTGTGGTCGTGAACCTATCCCTATACTTACAACACTCATCTTTTTAAATGCACAAGTTACCTTATTCGTTTGAGCGAGAAATAATTCGAATCAACCACCTATATAAACACATGCACCCTTACCTATTAGGGGTATCTATGGATCCCATATCAAAATCACCTTTAAGAAGGATGTTGAGCCAAGCATTGAAGCATATTCTCTCTTGGAAAACATAACACCAAAGTTGCTCAAATATGAACTCATATACCATTTTTCCCTAGCTTACAACCATATGCACTAAAAACAAGCCAAATGGCATTTCCAAATGTCAAGGGCTACTAGGGCTCCATCTTTATTTGAATTTTATAACCTCCACTCCACGCTATGACTTGGAGAACTATGAGTGGCTTCATTCTACTTTGGAGTATTGATACGTAATATAACATTTAATAAATAAGTGGGGATAATGTGATGTTAATCCAACGCACATGATAAAATACACTCTTGTAGGTCAATGGGAAAGAAGTCACATCCAAATATGGAAAAATATATCCAAAGATATAGGTGAAGCAATTCTAAGGGAAAATGTGGATCATGATAGTAGAGGACCCATTCATCAACCTTGGGAAAAATTAAGTGGGAGAACTCGTCCCCGATCAACGAACCTATTCAAGACTCAATTTCAAACTCCAAGATTGTACAAGCGGTTTATGACACCCTACACAACATTCTCAACCTAATAAAGATAGCCCTCATGTAGTATGAGCCCTGGTCGATATGTTTTAATACAAAACCATGATTACTTTTAGTACTTCCTTAAAGTTGCATGAGCAAATATATCATCTTTACAAAATCTATGACGGTCTTATTTACTACAATTTCAATCTTTAGTGTTTTGGATCATTATTTACACATATTGCAATATCTTAATTAAATTAAACCCAATTCCGATATAACAATATTTGCATTTATTACTTTAACATGTAACATCCATATCCATCAAAGCATGACAAAACATATACACTAAAAAATGGCCCCATTACATTTATTAATGGTAAAATTACATGATTTTAGGGTTTTTGTGTATTTGTCAATTGTTAGTCCAAATTAGGCATAATTGGTGCATTTTTCGACTTCTAGTGGTCCTCATCTTTCTTCTTGAACTCTTAGTTGTTTCTTTGTCTCTTCTTATCTTTCCCTATTTTGAATCCTATGCTCGAGCATGAATGATACTTTTTGGCTTGTTTTGAGCGTGAGTGGTGCTCCTAGGACTTTTGTAACCCCATTTTCTCGAATCGCTCATACTTCGGAGGAAGTATATAGTTAGCGATCACCTTGACCCTAAGCAGCCTACGAGTAAGGGGCATCCACGCCGTCAAAGTCTTAACCATTTTGACTCTCCAGGCGGTATCTCGGACCTTGCACTCATCGAGACATCAACTGTGGGCTATATCAAAGCCAAACAACTTCGCCATTAAACCAAGGGCCTTCAAATATCCCAAGAATTGTTTTTATTTATAAAATTTACTATTTTTGACATAATTTATCACCACTTTCATTGGGGATTTGATAATCAAACAATACTTCAAAACCTGCTTGCCTCGAGAGAAGAATACAATTTTGTTTTGTTGGTCACAAGTGTCTGACTGTAGAGATCGGAGCGAAGGAATTGAAATGAGAGGAGTGTATTCTTCAATTTGTTTTTATAGGTGCACATTTGTGTTGTTATTCCGATGAATGTGAATGTACTATACCTGGACAACCTCAATGGGAGCTCTATGCCCATATTATTGGGAGGATAAAACATTTTAAAATTGGAGAGAACTTCTGACCAAAATCCACCAGAAGAATGAACCTTCACAGGAAAAACAATAGAAGTAACTGTATTCTATTGTGGTAGAATGACACAATGATACATATTCCACACAATGTCATCCATTGCCCATCTTAGTCAAAATCTCAGAATACTATGTGAAGAGGGCCGCTTGAAGGAGGCGCTACACATTCTGCTTACTACACAAAACCGTCCTGTAGATTCTTCTACATATATTCATCTATTGCAGGCCTGCACTGCCAAGAAAGCGCTTTCAGAAGGTAAGCAAATCCACTCTCATCTCAATGACAGGGGTTTTACAGTAGCCACAAACCCATATTTACAAAATACTCTCATCAACATGTATGACAAATGCGGAAGTTTGGTGGATGCTCGCAATGTTTTCGACCGCGTGACTAAACCAAACGTATTCTCGTGGAATGTAATAGTTGTGGCCTATCGAAGACATGGCTTTCATCAACAGGCATTGACACTGTTTCATCAAATGCAACGAACACCTGTGCAACCCGATAAGTTCACTTTCTCTGCCGTTCTCCCTGTATGTGCCAACGTGGCATCTCTAAAACATGGTTTGGAGATTCATGGGAAGATCATTAGACGTGGATTTCAGTCTGAGATTATTGTGATGAATACCCTGATAGACATGTATGCAAAATGTGGAAGCATGCAGAAAGCACGCGAACTGTTTGACAAAACGGACAACATAGATGTGTTCTCCTGGAATGCTATGATTACAGGATATGCGCAAAATGGTGTTGTTGACGAGGCTTTAAGGCTCTTCAGAGAAATGCCTCAACGGAATGTGGTCTCCTGGACTGCAACCATTACTGGATATGCACAAAATGGGCTTGTTAATAAAGCCTTGGAGATTTTCAAGGAAATGCAATTGGAAGGCGTAAAACCTAACTCATTAACCTTAACCACCATCCTCCCAGCATGTGCGAGTAGGAGCTTTGGAACAGGGTATGGAGATCCATCAAAAAATAATAGAAAGTGGACTTATATCAGAAGTTATAGTTGCGACTGCCCTGGTAGACATGTATGCAAAATGTGGAAACATACAGAAGGCACACGATTTGTTTGACAAAATGCCTCAACGAAATGTAATCTCATGGACTGCAATCATTGCTGGATATGTACAAAATGGGTTTGTGGATGAAGCCTTGAGCATTTTTAAGAATATGAAATTGGCAGGTGTAAAGGCAGACTCGTCAACCTTTGCTAGCATTCTTCCAGCTTGTGCCAAACTGGGAGCTTTGGAACAGGGTATAGAAATCCATCAAAAAATACTTGAAAACGGATTAATGTCCGATGTGGTTCTGACTGCTCTTATCGACATGTATGCCAAATGTGGCAATATATGGGAGGCACGTGAGTTGTTTGACAATATGCATCATCCTGATGTGGCCTCATGGAATGCAATGATTGCAGGATATGCAATGCATGGCTATAGCATGGATGCCCTCAAACTCTTTGAACTAATGAAGCTCTCTGAAGCCAACCCTAACCACATAAGCTTTCTTAGTGTTTTATTTGCATGCAGCCATGTAGGTATAGTGGATGATGGGTGTAGATACTTCAATAGCATGAGTTGCCCTTATTGCATAATACCTACAATGGATCATTATGTATGCATGGTTGACCTTCTTGGGCGTGCTGGGTATCTCGAAGATGCCCTAATCTTTATCGTGAAAATGCCAATAAAACCTGATGTGGTTGTATGGATATGTTTGCTTGGCACTTGTAGGTCGCATAAGAATATAGGACTCGGAGAATTTGTGGCCATCCACCTTTTTGAGATGAACCCAAAAAGTGCCGCACCTTATGTTCTTCTGTCAAACATTTATGCAGATGTAGGCAGGTGGGATGACATTCAAAAGGTAAGAAAATTGATGAAAGGTAAAGGAATTCAAAAGAGACCTGGATGTAGTTGGATTGAAGTCCATAAAATAGTACATGCTTTTTCTGTTGGAGACAGATCACATCCACAAACAGAGGAGATCTATTCAAAATTGGAGAAATTGTCCTCAGAAATGAAGACATCAGGGTATATTCCAGATACAAGATCTATATTGAGTGATGTGGAGGAGGAGGAGAAGGAATTACTCCTCTGCCAGCATAGTGAGAGGTTAGCAATTGCATTTGGCTTGCTAAAGACTTCTGCTGGAACAACTATTAGAGTTGTCAAAAACCTTCGAGTATGTGGTGACTGCCACTCTGCAACCAAGTTTATCTCCAAGACTGTTGCAAGAGAAATTGTTGTGAGAGATGCAAATCGTTTTCATCATTTCAAACATGGACAATGTTCTTGTGGGGATTATTGGTGATGCTATATGTGAGCACGGACTAACACGGCTGGGCTAGATCAAGTTGAATGGTGCCAGGCTTGCAGTGATAAGAAGGAAGTGGGTTCTATTTCAGTTTCTAAAAATATGTGGTTTCTGAGTGTTTGAGAGCTAGACCCGCTTTTCACTTGATGAAATGATATGGATCACTGCATAGATAAACTGATGGGGTACCTGTTAAAGCCCTTTTTATACTACCATGGAGGAGTCATGATATTGAACTATTTTTCAGGAAGCCTTTATAACTCTGGACGGAAAAGCTGGAAGAGGCAGAATAATGAGAAATGCAAAAGAAAGAGGAATGCTTGAAGAAAATGGAAAGCCAGTCATCCAGGAGGAAATGTATAGAAGAGCTTACAATCAAACTAATGCTTGGAGATGATGGGGAAGGATCTCTTAATGGTTTGTTACTCCTACCTTTGTCATTTTGTACGATCTTTTTTTTGGATTAATTATTACATATTACATCTATGTTAGGATATCTATTTAGGCCTAAATTATAAGAACCAAATTAGATTTGCCAATCTATATGGAAGAGCTTAACCAGCCCGTGTTCCCTTTTCATAGGCAGCTTGGGCAGGATGCATTTGGTGGAACAGACCAAATCTCGCAAAAAACACATTGTGTATATATTCTTATAGCATGATACTGTCAAACACGGATAGGTGGAGTGGTAGCAACCGATCCTTGTGGAGTCAAGGTTCAACGGATCAAATTTGGAAGAGTGCAGGTGTTTTTTCAAAGTTAATGTGCCCCAGTCAATGGGGAACTTACTGACCAGAATATGAGAGCTTGTTATGTCCGGCAAATGTATATTTTGTACAAGTGGGTTTTGTGTTCTTTATGGTCATGATATACCAGGGAATTTTTCTGTCGAATTATACCATCTCCTGGTCGTGTTACCTGCTAAGACTAATGTTCAAATATGGGTTTTGAATTTTCTCTGTCGAATTATACGATCTCCTGGCCAGGTTACCTGCTAAGACTGTTCAAATCTGGTTATAGGAATTCCTTAGTTAAGTTCCCTGCTAAGACTGTTCAAATCTGGTTATAGGAATTCCTTAGTTAAGTTCCCTGCTAAGACTAATGTTAAAATCTGGTTACTGGAATTCCTTAGGTTACCTACTAAGACTAATGTTCAACTCTGATTATTATTATTCCTTAGTGGAGGAGAGAAAAATCTCAAGGCGGTCTCTGGGGTTTTCATAGATCCCTTTAATAATTTGTGTAATCTGATTTGCTAGCAGGCACATAATAGAGTTGAGTTCCTTACATAAAACCTATGATGTTTGTCAATGACAAATGATTAAAACATCTCAAATAATGACCAGAGATTTCTAATGAGGCTTCACACGTCCATTACTTTTTTTGGAGCTAATATGTTTGTGGCACTCACTATTTTTGTTTTTGAATTTGATTCAATAATCTTTGTTGAGCCACCCCAGTTTTCGTTGTGCCTAGTTTGAAGTAAATTATTATGATAAATATATCATATTGCTACTCACTTTTAATTTAGGTGATTGAAAAAATATCCGTGTTTGGCCGTCATACACAGTTTACAGTAAGGAAAAAGTGTCTTCATAGAAGCATTGGATGGACTACTATAAATTTTCTTTTGATGCAATTGCTTTTTGTAACATTTTTTCAAACAGAAAAGAAACTCTATATCTTGATAATTAATATTGAGTGATGCAGCCCAAGACCAAATATCGAGGAGGTATTTGGGTTTTAAAGAGGTGGGTATGTCGAGATTATGGGATCGAAGCATCAAGGAGTTTGACTAGGCAGTCCATTTTTCTATAGGTTTGGGGTGAACTCAGTAAGGAAAATTCATCATCAAAACAATACCAACATAAGTGTAAAGCACGAAGACTCTGAGAATAAAAACAATAATATTAACACAGTGCCCAACTGAACTAAATATATTCCAATAAGGTTTAACCAGAGCGAACATGTTATAAATTTGAGCTACAGTTCTCAGCAAAGCTAAATCCAACATACAAAGAAAGCAGAACTGCTTGTCTACGGAAGGGGAGCCAATACTTGATCGGGGTCCATTAGTTGTGTTCAAGTTTATAAAGTAGAGGACCATTTATTAATTTAAAAGATTCATTTGATGTGACTTTCTAAGTTAGAGTTTGAATTAGTAGTCAAGAGAAAAGTCATGCCATGACAAAATGTGCAGCATGAATGGATGACTTAATGTGCAAGCTATGGAATATTATTATTTTCTTTACATTTAACACTCCATGTAATGAATGTCTTTAAAAAGGTCTTTACAAATCACTTGAATACCCAAAATGAAAATCTTAGCTTCAGCACATACTAATATTCCTATTCTATGAATTTGCTTTGTTGGCATGACACCAAATAGGCACAACAAACTAATATTCCTATTGTATGAATTTGCTTTGTTGGCACGACTCCAAATAGGCACAACGAACTTATCAACATATGATGCCTAGCTACCAGCACTCCTTTGCTATGGCAACGGGAATGCAATAGAAAATTGAAGTCTTTGCAAGATAAAGTAACATCAGCAAAATAAGTGTAGCATATTCGTCTAAAAGGGGTCTTAAATGTCAAAACCTCTTATATGTCACAACCGCTAAGCCCATGGAGCAAAAAAATACAATCTACAGCATTTGTTATGACATTTGTGAGGTCTTCCACACTAACATGTGAACCATAAGGATACGTGTAAAAGTATCCCCTCTCAAACCCAAAGCATGAGCTTTAACTACTATAACTCGAACATCCTCCCAAGGCTTAGAGTAAAGAGAGAGTGAAAAGTAAATGAGCAATCGATCCTAATACCACCACACATCTATGCCAAAGAGTGTTAAGTTACTTATTCCTTTTCAAGCAAAGACTACTCTTATCTTTTCCTTTAATCGATTATGCATAAATGAAAATAAAGTAGCACGGGAATTGAAAAAATTGCACCGGACATGAAAATAAGGGAAAATCTTCTCTAGGCTTCCCAAGCCCGTGCCACCTACCAAGACCACCCTCAAATGAGTGTAAGTTCCACGAAGATGAAGAGGATTTAGCTACTCCTAGCATATGTAGTATGAGTTCCCAAACAATCCAAAATTATACCCCATCATATGTCAAATTAACTTATAGGTACTCCCAACATTGTCTCCCTCACATCTCATGAGTTAAAATACCCAAAGGGATAGGGCGGAGATGGAAATAGGATAAACAAGACAAAAAGTACGGCATTCAACCTAGTATCACTAAGGAAGATAATAATAAAAATAAGAGTACTCACAAGGCATCATAACACAAATTGTAACATAAAAGTGTCTCTAACTAATCATACATGGAGACGAGGGTATCCTCTAAATCCTCCATCAAAACTAAAAGTTAATGGCCTTCATTTTGTGAGATAGAGAGGAGTTGCAACTTGGAAAACTGAGATAGATTAAGGAGCATCAATCTTCATACCAATTAGAAAAAATGGAAAAGTGACCACTTGTTGCATTTCGAAGGAGGGAGAAGATACTTTCCACAATATCCAAAATTAGAGGCATGGAAAGGGTCTCCATTCACAATAAAAATGGATGACCATCTACCCAATCCCTAGATTCCAAATTTGAATAGACTTCTTCTCAAGTTTACTTCCCAATACATGGAGGTTCATATCTACATGGAGGTTCATATCAGAAAATCTCTAAAATGTGAAGAGGAATGCTGCTATCTAATGTAGAAAAATCTAGGTACAACAAATAAAAACACATCCATCAATCTTAAAAGCAACAACAACATGGTAGACCAAAGGAAGTAAAGGGGCTTATAGTCCAACTCATGGCATTCAAATAAAAGACTCCCATCCTCATTTAAATGTGGCAAGGATAAGCCTTTTCTCGAGGAATAAAATTTTATCAAATGTAAGGACTCCCATCGAAACATGCAAACCCAAGGATGCATAGGAATTGCCTCTTTTCCAAGGATCCCTAATGCAGAAATATGATTTCCATTCATTCTTTTAAATCCAAATGCAACTTTCTTCTATCCCATATATCTACCCTAAATATGCATGGATTTAAAAATACAAAAGGAAACTTATTTTCTCAATTTTTGTTACACTACCCCTGGATGCAAGGAGCTTAAAAATAGAAAACCAATGAAAGAGAAGAACATTTAGAACACAATTAAGAGGAGAATTTACCCTCAACATGTAAGGTTTATTGAACATAAACTCACCGTCCAACAAGAAATCGGGAGTAGCATTAAACCAAGAAGTGAAATTATCCTTACCTCGTAAGTGTTGGCAAATTGCCACAAGGATATGTGGATAGGGAGGCCTCCAAACTACCAAAATTGTTGAAGTTGTGGACCCGATTACAAGTTAAAGTGGAAGTTTATTTTTCTTTTTCTATTTTTTGGAGGAAATCATGGCCATGGATAAAAATAGCAGTTCCCAATCTTATTAATAGATTGGAGTTGCTATTTTTATGTTTATTTTATTTATAAGCATGTGATATTTAGGTTGCTTGTGGTTGATGCAAGTTTTTACAAAGAGGTGCAAAAGTTATATGTGTGTGTGTGTGGATTTACTCTTTGATGTATGAGAAAGAGAGAATTGTGTTGTATTCCTTAGGACTGAATAAAGGAGAAGTCTAGCTTGTTTCTGGTGGATGTAGCCTGAATTGGGTGAAGCATATTAAATCTTGGGTTTATCTTGTGATTGCATGTTTTTTTTTAATTTCTATTTTGATTCTATTTTTAGTGTTCATTTGTATTTCGTTCCTAACAATTGGTATCAGAGCAGGATTTTGTTTTAATAGAAAACCCTCACATGAGGGTTTCTTGTTTGAGTGGGAGAAATGCTAGAAGATAAGAAGTTCAGAGTTAAAAATTTTAACGACTATAACTTTTAGGTATGGAAGATGCAAAGGGAAGATTACCTATATCATAAGGATCTTTATCTACCAATGAAAGGGAAAGCTATGAAGTCATCAATTATGACAGATGAAGAATGGGATGTTCTTGATCGAAAGGCACTAGGAACCATACAAACAGCTCTAAAACTAATGTAGCTTTTAATATTTCTAAGGAAAAGACAATGGTAGATCTAATGGAAACATTGGGTAAATTGTATGAAAAACCCTCAACCCCCAAAAATTATTTCTCATGAAACGTTTGTTTAATATGAGATGTCAAAGGTGATTCAGTAAATGATCATTTGAATGAATTCAACACAGTTACTAGTCAATTAAGCTCTGTAGGAGTAATTTTTGATGATGAAGTTACGACTCTTTTGATTTTGTGCTCATTGCCTGAAAGTTGGAATACTTTGACTATGTCTGTGAGTAATTCTTTTCGGCTCAAACACTTTAAAGTTTGATGATGTTATTGGTGTGATTCTTAGTGAAGAAATGAGAAAAAAGCATAGGTGAATCATCCGTAATCCTTTGAGTGTAGAGAACAAGGAAACACAAAAGGAGAAAGTAAAAAGTCCCGAACAACGTCGAAGGTCTAAGAAGGGAAGATCTAAATCCAAAAGTAGGATGATATCTTTGGAATTGTGGAAAAGGGAGATGTAAAGAAAGATTGTTGGTCTTTAAAATCAAGGAAAGATCAACAAGAAGGGAACAAAGAGACAAACATAACAGGTGATGTGTTACAAGATGCTCTTATTATTTCTTTGGATAGTAAATTAGAATCTTGGGTTTTAGATTTTGGTGCTTCATTTTATGCAACTCCTCATAGACAATATTTTCAAGATTATGTTCAAGGGAATTTTCAACATGTATATCTTGGTGAAGATGAGCCATGTAACATTGTTGGAAAAGAAATGTTCATGTTAAATTACGTAAATGGTGACACTTTGGTGTTAAAGAATGTAAGACATGTTCCTATCCTGAGGAGGAATCTAATTTCTATAGGGCAATTAGGACATGAGGGTTGTATGGTTATATTTACAGCAGATTCTTGGAAAGTTACCAAGGGTGCTCTTGTGGTTGCAAGAGGTAAGAAAGTAGGCACTTTGTATTCATCCATTGTTAGTATTGATCGCTCTTCTATTTTAGCTACTATAGGTATATAGACAACTCTATGGCATCACAAACTTGGCCATATGAGTGGGAAGGAGACAAAGATTTTATATTCATAGGAAAAGTTGTTAGATTTGAAAAACATAGACATGGAATTTTGTAAGCGTTGTGTGTATGGGAAACAAAAGTGTGTGAGATTTATCAGGGTTGGATCAACCATGAAGGAGCACAAGTTAGAGCTTGTTCATACGGATGTGTGGGGGCCAACTCAGGTATCTTCTCTTGGTGGTTCAAAATATTATGTTACTTTTATTGATGTTGCTACTAGGAAGGTTAGTGTTTACTATATAAAGAATAAATCTGAAGTATTTGATATTTTCAAGAAGTGGAAAACTTTGGTTGAGAATGAAAGAAGTTTGAAGTTGAAGTGTCTCAGATCAGATAATGGTGGAGAGTACTACAACAATGAATTTAATGACTATTGTTCACATAATAGAATCTTTAGGGTGAAGATAGTTCTAGAACACCACAACAGAATGGTGTGTTAGAAAGGATGAACATGACTATCATGGAGAGTTTAAGGAACATGGAATTGCATGTTGGATTGCCCTTACAATTTTGGGTAGATGTTGTAGATACTTTTGTTTACTTGATAAACAGAGGACCTTCAAGTGCTTTGGAAGGTGGAGTACAAGAGGAGGCTTGGACCAATAAGAAGGTAAACTATTCTTTTCTGAAAGTTTTGGTTGTGAAGCTTTTGCTCACATTGATAAAGAGAATAGGACCAAGCTAGAAGCTAAGTCAAAGAAATGTACTTTCATTGGGTATGGAACTAATGATTTTGGATTCCGCTTGTGGAGTTTGGATGAGAAGAAATGCATTAGGAGGAATGATGTTATTTTCAATGAAAGGGTTATATATAAGCGAACGACTAATGGATAAGAAGTTGGAAACGTTTGAGTATATAAAACTTGATGACATAAAAGATAGAGAAGTGCTCAAAGGGTTGGAAAATCAACAAGTATAGAAAATACACAAAGTTGGCATCAATCCTCGGCATATCCACCGTTGATTATGTAGATCAAATTCAACAAGAACAACAAGAGCCTCAAAATCTAGAAAATCTTATGGGACGTTCTACGAGGGTAAGTAGACACCTGCAAGAAACAATGTAGGTATAAGCACACAAAAAGTGGGATCATGACATGGACGAGAGATGGACTCCTTGGAACACAAGCAAACTTGAGATTTGGTTCATTGCAAGCGGGAAAGAGAGCATTACAAAACAAGTGGGTTACAGGTTGAAGGAGGAAGAAGGTGGAAAAAATAGGTAAAAGGCAAGACTTTTTGTGAAGGGATTTGCATAGAAAAAAATGTATAGAATTTGATGAAATTTTCTCTCCTATTGTTAAAATGACTTCCATGAGAACTTTTTTAAGTTTGGTAGCTGCGGAAGATTTGCATCTTGAACAATTAGATGTAAACATTGCTTCTTCATGGTGATTTGGAGGAAGAAATTTATATGGAGCCGCCAAGAGGATATGAAGTCGGGGGAAGGATAACTTGGTGTGTAGATTGAAGAAGAGCTTGTATGGCCTTAAGCAAGCTCCAAGATAGTGGTATTTGAGATTTGATAGGTTCATGATAGAACAAGGTTACTCTAGATGTCATTCTGATCACTGTGTTTATTTTAAGAGACTAGATAATGACACTTATATTATCTTGTTGTTGTATGTGTATGACATGTTTGTTGTAACGCCCGCTAAAATCTCCCACTTGAGACCCATGAACAACCTAGGTTTAGTTACAAAATTATGGAATTTTTTTTTAAAGTGTTAACAACCAAAGTCTCAAGGACAATTAAATTCAATTGATAAATTTTCCCATTATAATAATTACTAATTCCACATTATAAAGCAACAAGTGTAATAAGTCCACACCTAGCTCAAATCTCCTTAGGGATTAATTTAATCACTTGATTACATTGACATTTTAGCTAAATATTCTTTGATTAAAATTTTAGGGTTAAGGGACCAAAACAATTAAATACCCAAGGTATTTAATTCCACAAGATCTAAGACAAGAGCAAGGTTTAATTACAGTGGGGAAAAGAATACATATTTAAAATCATCAGAGTAAATTCTTACTTACCCACTCCCAAAACTCGGTTAAAGATTCAATTTGATTTTTTTCATGATTAACGCAATTAAAACTTCCTGAAAACATTCCCATTAGATAGGAAATTTCCTCACCTTTCTAGTGATATAAAGAAGTCCTCCTAACTCATATTTTTAATGATATGGGCCGATGGACCTTGGGAGGTAAATTTTTCCAAGAGCGAGCCTACGGGCCCCGGGGAGAAATTTTCCCCAAGGACGCGTCGGCGGGCCTTGGGGAGAAATATTTCCCAGGAGGAGTTGTCAGTCGGTAGGGGTGGCAAGAGACATTAAGTAAAATTTCCGCGCGGGGCGAAAATCCAACTTTGCGCCCGCGCTCCCGCGAGTCCAAGCTAGGGGACACGTGGCGCCTCCTAAGCCAACGCGGGAAAGTGGGGCGGCGGGGATAAAAAGGGTTTAGCACCCCAAAGGAAAAAGGTAAAATTCACCCACGCCTCCGTCGATGCCTCGCGATGATGCCATGTGGCACTCCGATTGGGCTGCGGCCGGGCATGGAAACTTTAGAAAATATTCCCTAATTTTAAAACGCTAAAGGCAAAAAGGGACCCTCTCCTCCGTCGATGCCTCACGATGCCACATTGCAGCTTCGTGATTGGCGGCGGGTCGGCGAGGGAAAATTAAGAAAATTTTCCTAAAAATTTTCCGAAGCGCTAAACTTAAAGGGGTCCGCCCCTCCGCCAACACCTCGTGGTGCCACGTGGCAACCTCTGATTGGCTGTGGGTCGGCAAGGCGATGGGGAAAATTAGGAGAAGTTTTCTAAAAAATTATGAAGTCTCGGAAAAAATTTGGGCCCGTGGGCCCGCCAAGGAAATTTTTCTATTTTTTTTTTTGACACCAAGTGAAGAAAAAACTTCAAAAGGCCATAACTTTTGATAGAGAGCTCAGTTTTGGGAAAACAAGGACTTTATGGAAATATCTCGACGTCCTCTTTACCTATAAATCATTAATTTTTCTTTTGATTTGAAGTTTAAGGGGTCAATTTCAAGAAAACGATTTGTAGGCTTTTACAGTGCAAACTGGTAAATTTTAACTTGTGAGATTTGTTCAATTTGATCTTCTTCCTCTCTCAACATGTCAAATAGACATGGAGAATTTTTCTTAGGTGGATTTAGGATAATTTTGTGAGGTAGATCTATTTGATTGAGTTCTAATTTGAAATTTTACAATTTTGACAACAAAACGATTGTGAAAGCTTTGAACTCGGTTTGCCAGAGTTTTGAAAGATTTCCTTTAAGTGTTTTTGTCTAATTGAACTAATTTATATCCTGGAATGTTCAATTTTAATGTTTCATTATTATTTCTTGATTGCAAGTTCAATCTGTTCATTTATGGTAAAAGTTACAGAGTTTAACGTGAAGCAAAAATGGAAACAACAAAATTAGCTCTATGGTTCTCATTTTACTTGCCTTGCAAATGAATTTATTTCATGCTAGTTTCAAAAGGTTTCATTCCTTCAATCAAATGATAAAGACAAGAATGTAAATTTTATTCTTTCAAATCATGCACTTCACAAAACAGTGTACTACATTTCCTTCATATGCATTTCTTTCTTTCAATCAGAGATTTCAATTACATTTAAAAGGTCAGATTCAATACCACAGTGTAAATTGGAGAAAGGTAATACATCATTTATTGATTCCAAAAGAAAACTTTGTAACATCCTTCTTTTATTCTTTCCAAAATCATATATTATATACAGGGCAGAATAATACATTTTCTTCTCACGTGTTTCACTTTTCCACTTTCCAAACAGGGATTTCATAGTGCATGCTAAACACAAATTTCCAATGGAATAATATCATATGGACAAGACAAAACCACTTCCATTAATTCAAATGAAACTCTTACAACTTCCTTTCCATTTGATTTCAAAATACAACATACAAAATACGTATCATTCTTTCACATTCTTTCCAAAACAGAATACAAAGTATAACTCTTTTACATTTCAATTTCCACTTTCATTGTCAATACAAAGTATCTTTCCATTATAATGAATATACAGATCATCCACTTCAAAGAGGAAAAGGGCTACAATAAGATTTCATTTCACAAGGGACTCAAAATGTCTTTTCTCGGCTCGAGAACAACAACATGCAAATTTCTCATTCCTCCAATTTGATCGGAAAAGAGCAGGGGAAAGGCAACGCTCTCCACCCAACCAAAACATCCAATGAATCAAAGAAGTCATCCTTTTCATTAGCCCCGAGTCCCAACCATAGTACAATAAAATATGTGATCCAACTGCATGGCAACAACATGCTTCCACAAACACACAAGAAACATTTTCACAATAAAAATACAGTCTAAAATAGGATGTAGTTTACAACTACATTAAAGCATGACAAACAATATTGAGGCTTCATCAAGCAAGCCAAAAGAGCAAGAAACTATGGGGGATGCTTCTTATGCCTCCCAAAAGGGGAAATGTGTATCACCACCTAAGTTACAAACACCAAAAATATAGTATATCAAAGCCCTAACATCCCTTATGCCTTCCCAAGTACCCCTTATTCCTCAAATTTCCTTATGCCTCCCCAACCTCTTATGCCACCCCATTAATGAGTAAAGAAATGCAAGCTATTTCTTTGTAAGTGGAACCCAAATCCCAACTCCCAACTCCCTCCACCCTTATACCTCCCCAAAACACACTTGTGCCTCCCACAAAATAAACCCCATAGTGCCTACACCATACCTAAGCCATCTACCCAACAGCCTAAAAACATGCCAAAACATTCATACATTAACATATACATTCATAAAGAAGTGCATTTTAAGAGCCAAGCTCCTACCTCTCCATGATGGAGTTGTTCCAAGTTCCAAAACAACAAGCTTTATCCTAATGCAAGCAATCCAAAACAACCAAGCACAAGCATGCAACAATCTTCCAAAAACTTCTTCAAGCAAGAGCTCCAAAATAGCAAAATAATTCACCCAAGAATGAAGTCTCCAAAGTGAAGCAACCCAAAACAAGGCAAGGAATTTGAATTTAATAGAAGAGGGAAGGGAAGAGGATGAGGTGGGTCCATGTAGGATGTCACATCACACATCCTCAACTCCAACCCCCAAAGTCAACTTCATTCTCCAAAGCATAATAAATAGGTGGGTGAATAATATGACAATTTACTTACACACTCAAATCCAACCCACACCCCAAAGGACTGAAATTAAATCATGTAAGAAAAGTGTAATTAAAACCTACAATTTGCCTTCTCAAAAGCATTATAAAAGTCTAATCTCAACTCTCCAACCGTAGGTATGGTTGGTAATTAAATTTAAGAGGTATGGGACAAGTTTAACTTGTCCCACAAGCCTCCAAAATCAGCCTCCAAGGACAAATTCAAATTTCCAAGAAGGTGGAGTGTTTCACACTCAAAATTTAACTTACACATCACTTACACATCTCTTACAACACTTTAAATCAAGGCCAACAACTCTATTAATTACTTTCTCATGACATATTTTATTTAATTAATATTAACAACATGCTTACCCACAATATTAATACAACATTTAATAAATAAAGAAAGGGGCAATGCATCACAAAATAAACACATGTAATATTAAACAAAAGGGTCAAATGATTAAAAACACATAACACCTTGGTCACATTTAAAGGTGATCCCCCCATGGGAATCCCTAACACACACAAACATGCATAAACAAATACTAGTTGCCATGGTGACCTTGTTGAATTCATCTAGAATTCCAATGTGGTTGGTCTCCAATCCCCGATGTTTGTTGTGATATTTTAACATACAAAACAAAAATACCTCCTTTGGCCTCGTGGCCATATCAAAACATCCAAAATAATATAAATATAACTCCCAAAATCATCTAGATATATGAATCACAACAACATCAAAGCAATCTAACAATATCATTTACAGTTTTATCGAAAACTATATCATCATCCAATAATTTTCATTTCTAGGTCTACTCACAATATCCAAATATCACAAGTCCGCACATCATCCATAATATAACCATGTCAAACAATATATCAACTTCTATATAAAATGTCTCTAACAATCATCATGCATCATATGGGAATCAGAGTCAATAATAGTCCATGATCTAACATCTAACACCATACTAAGTCAAAAATATAATAATGTCCATAATATAGTCACCAGTGTCATGATCAGTATCAAAAGGTGTCAAAGGGAAGTGGGCACTACATCCCCCTCCCCTTAGACTTGACTTCCTCCTGGAAGTCATAGGAAAGAGAGATGGGAACAAATGCAACAAAAAAAGGATCACTCCATTATGGGATTGCTTGCTTCAAACCAGTGTGGGTCTATAGAACCCAAGTTTGGTCCAATGTAATTCAAAAATAAGAAGGGAGATTGTAAGGGATGAGTTCTAAACTTTTTGCATGCAAGCCTATGAACATTTAAATCTAGAGAGTAACTTTATGCTATCAACCAAGATACAACACATAGCAATATAACATGAAGAGTTCAAAAGAGTCTTAAGAGTAACCACCAAGTAGAGGAATAATAAGGAGAATTCCATGAGTTTGAAAAAGACCACATAGTTTCCAAAGGAATACAACACACTACAGTAACCAAAATTAAGGTTTCCACTAAGGTTAAATTATGCTTTCATAGTTCGTTGTTTAGACGAGGCTAGCAGAATCAACCATGGCCAAAATTTTGTACGAAAGACATGTTTACTCAAGGTCCCACAATTTGAGGTCACACAAGATGAGGTTAATCAACAAGGAAGGAAACCTAAATCAGCAACACATTTACAATCAAGGAACTATTCAAATGAAGCACTTCCATAACTAGAGAGGGTACAATTAAATTTTCATGGTAATACTAAGAAAATTTATGACCACAAGGTTTCCTATAGTCTGATTTGTTTTACACTTTTGTTTTAAGAATCGAACACACCACACCAACCAAATCTAGAGACGTCAAACATTTAGTAAACAACTCCACTAGCAGCTAACATAATAATGCAAGAAGCACCATACACTATAACACAATGGGATTTATTTATCTTATTTCCTGCTCAAGCTCGGAATAACCATAAAGAGAGCACAAGAAACACCAAGGAGCACTCAAGATAGCTAGGAGAAGAACAAGTAACACGGGGTCCAACTACAATCCAAGGGTGCATTGTATCAAAAGCGAATAACATCATCTTGCACTTTCCATCCTAATGGAAAAGGGGCAACAATAACAAGGTGACCCAAGAAAATATGAAGAAAAGAAGACTTCCCAAAGTTATTTTATATCCTTAACATATGTTTCCTTAAAATTACAATAAATTAGGTCTCCAAGGACAAGACAACACGCAAGGAGGTTTCTTCTTAAACAGAGATAAGTCTCAATCCAAAAGACCACAACTCACACTCATCAAGCTATGAGACGATAAGGGTATGATGACCCAAACTTCCACAAGAAAGGCACATACATCTATGAACAAGAAGGTACTAAGAAACTACAACACATTACTATCCACCAGGTGTTTCACAATTTCGGTAGGCGACAGAACTACAAGTTCAACTATACATTGCACTCAATACATATAAATCTTACTTATTTTATAACTCAACTAATTAAGTCAAAAGTTGTAGTTTCATTTGCTAAACACACTCCTTTACGAGTTTTCTTAATTAAACTTCCTCCTATTATGACATCACAAGTTTGTGTTATAAGGACCACTAAGGGGGCATGATATCTCGCCGTTCTGTAAAGGCGGAAAGAGAAAAAGTGTTTATCTTACTCCTAGGGGAGGTAGATGGACAAAGTTTTCCCTTTCTATTCTTCTACATGGTTTTTATTTCTTCTATTAATCTACCAAGGTTAAAGCAAGGACCATTTTCTCTTTCTATGTTCAAGTTTATTTGTTAAGCTTCCAGGCCAAAACTCCTCAATTATAGTTTTATGATGTTTGGGTGAGTCAGCTTGTCAATTAAAAATTTAATGAGAAGGAAGGGTAAACATATCACACTATTACTTTTATGGAAAACAACATATCACGTTTTTAATTCTAAAGGAATAAGAGGCATTCAACATAGCAACACATTATTAATTTTGTAAGAACTAGGAAACAATCAATCAACATGGATCACAACAATATTTTGATATTTTTCCACTAATTACAAGTACCTTAAAACATTCCTAGTGGGTTCTACAAGTTCTCAAAAGAAGTTACAAGGAAGGCCCATTTAAGAAGCATAATTACTTTTACTGATCTACTAGGGTTTAACAATGTTTGTTGTTTCAGTGAAAACACTTTACTCACATGATAAGACAAGGAAAGTTTTCAAATCTACACCCATATTACCACAGGATACCATCAACCAAGAAATCGAATGACAAGGAAAGATTTTAACTATAAGAACACCACATACTCATTAGAAAGCATCAAATGTAAGCAGCCAATCAGCTATCTATTTAACATGGATTTATAACCAAGAGTTACAGCTTCACAAGAAGAATCACATTATAAAATACCACCGAGATTAAATCATCAAGGTCTAATTACACTAACATCACCAGTGGCATGATCCAAAAGTCTCAAAGCATCCATAAGTGTCTCCACGTAACCCCAAGATTGATAGGTCAACGTGAGCAAAACAAACACACTTAATTAAACACACTGCCCGAATGGGCTTAAATCTAATCATAATTACCAAGATGCATACAATCCACAAATCAATACTTTTTATAATGAAACACGAAACCATGATAAAACTTAGCATGCCATCGATGAAAGGTCACTACCAAACAACCACTTCTCCACTAACATCTACAGTCAAAAAGCAATCCGATCCTAACACAATCCAAAATCCCATAATTAAACACTTCTACTCCAACAAGGATCAAGCTCTTACCGGATTGTAAGAGAATCACCACCACCGCTAATAGACTACCAACTAGAATGCACAACACAAACGAACTTTCTATCTAGCAAGGTTGAGAAACGAAAAGTCACTCTAAGATCATAGACACACTCAAGGTTCCATGCATCCAAAACCAAGGCATAACTTTAAGAACCTAAGAAGACATTCAAGACACCAAGGGTGTACCCCCATACGACGAAATGTCACAATACAAGAAGCATAGAACCAGCTCATCATCATGCAAGAAGGAATCACGTAACGTTTAGCTAAATAGCCAACAACATAATGAGCTCCAAGTCACCAATCAAAATAAAATCCAAGAAATATCTACAATCAAGGAAAGTGGCTAAGTAGCCGCATTGCAAAGTCTGAAAATTCTCGTAAAAATATAAATAACTAAAAGATCCTCAGAGCTTCTCAATCCAATCATAAAATAAGATGTTAGTCCTTGATAAAATAACACAAGATTACAAATGTAAAACATAAAAGTTAACACCACATTCACTCCGCAGCCCTTCATGGCTGCCAATAGGGGTACTCTACCTCAAGGTCAGTTCCAAGGACACATACGCAGGATTGGGTCCAAAACGACACTCAGACTTAATGTCCACTCTCCCATATGGGTAACAAAATGGAAAAACTGACAACCAGACCATCTTTCCTAACCACTGAAGGAAGGAAGCTCTAAACAAATTTTAATTAACTCTTCTTGACCCCAGATCACAATCACTATTGTCCAACCACAAGAATCACACCATACAATTTATCATTCCAACCACTCCAATAAGGAAGGGTCTCAAAATGGCTCAATGCATCATATAATTAAATCAAGATTTAGGACTTGTAAAACAACACATTTTCAAAGGAGAACCAAGTTTCCACTACACTAGAAGTTCACAAAAATCAATTTAATTTAACATTTTCAGTTACTGGGTTTAGACAAAATGCCACTAAGCAAGCACAACAACTCAAACAACTTATTATTTTATTATGATTTTAATTCTGGTAGTTCAAATGAACAGTAATGTAATATTTCTTCATACGTATTTTTGTTCAATTTTTTTAAACAAGGTTGTTTTCTAGATTTAAAAGTGTGCTAGGTTTACAGTTCATGTCTCAAGTTTTCTAGTGTTCCCAAGGGTCCAATCTTTGAACCCACGGCTCTGATACCAAGTGTAACGCCCGCTAAAATCTCCCACTTGAGACCCATGAACAACCTAGGTTTAGTTACAAAATTATGAAATAATTTTTTTAAAGTGTTAACAACCAAAGTCTCAAGGACAATTAAATTCAACTGATAACTTTTCCCATTATAATAATTACTAATTCCACATTATAAAACAACAAGTGTAATAAGTCCACACCTAGCTCAAATCTCCTTAGGGATTAATTTAATCACTGATCACATTGACATTTTCGCTAAATATTCTCTGATTGAAATTTTAGGGTTAAGGGACCAAAACAATTAAATACCCAAGGTATTTAATTCCATAAGATCTAAGACAAGAGCAAGGTTTAATTACAGTGGGGAAAAGAATACATATTTAAAATCATCAGAGTAAATTCTTACTTACCCACTCTCAGAACTCGGTTAAAGATTCAATTTGATTTTCCCATGATTAACGCAATTAAAGATTCAAGTTATGGGCGGCGGACCTTGGGAGGTAAATTTTCCCAAGAGCAGGCATGCGGGCCTAGTGGAGAAATTTTTCCCCAAGGGTGGGTCGGTGGGGCAATGCGGAGAAATATTTCCCGGAGGAGTTATCGGGTCAAAGTGGCGCGGCGGAGACATTGAATAAAATTTCTCGTGCGGGCGAAAGCAACCTTTGCGCTTGCACTCCCGCGAGTCCGCAAGGGACATGTGGCACCTCCTAAGCCAACACAGGGAAAGCAGGGTGGTGGGGATAAAAATGGTTTAGCGCCTCGAAGGTAAAAGGGTAAAATTCACCCGCGCCTCCACCGACGCCTCGTGATGCCATGTGGTAGCTCCTGATTGGGCATGCGGGCCAGCGGTGAAACTTTATAATTTTTTCCCAAAATTTTCCAAAACACCAAAGGCAAAAAGGGACCCACTCCTCCACCAATGCCTCGCGACGCCACGTGGTAGCATGTGATTGGCGGCGGTCAAGAAAGCGCGGCGGGAAAATTAGGAAAATTTTCCTAAATTTTTTTCAAGCGCTAAAATTAAAAATGGGTCCATCCCTCCACCAACACCTCGTGGTGCCATGTGGTAGCCTCTGATTGGCTTCGGTGGGTTGGGAAAATTAGGAAAAATTCGGGCCCGCCTACGTAAAATTTTCCCAAAAATTTCTTTTGACGCCAAGTGAAGAAAAACTTCAAAAGGCCATAACTTTTGATAGAGAGCTCAATTTTGGGAAAATAAGGACTTTCTGGAAATCTCTCGACGTCCTATTTACTCAAAAATCATTAATTTTTATTTTGCTGAAGTTTAAAGGGTAAATTTCAAGAAAATGATCTGCAGGCTTTTACAGTGTAAACTGGTAAATTTTAACTTGTGAAATTTGTTCAATTTGATCTTCTTCCTCTCTCAACATGTCAAATAGACATGGATAATTTTTCTTGTATGGATATTGGATAATTTTTTGAGGTATATCTATTTGGTTGAGTTCCAATTTGAAATTTTATAATTTTGACAGCAAAACGACTGTGAAAGCTTTGAACTCGATTTTGCCAGGTTTTGAAAGATTTCCTTTAAGTGTTTTTGTCTAATTGAACTCATTTATATCCTGGCATGTTCAATTTTAATGTTTCATTATTATTTTTTGATTACAGGTTCGGTCTGTTCATTTATGGTAAAAGTTACAGAGTTTAACGTGAAGCAAAAATGGAAACAACAAAATTAGCTCTATGGTTCTCATTTTACTTGCCTTACAAATGAATTTATTTCATGATAGTTTCAAAAAGGTTTTATTCCTTCAATAAAATGATAAAGACAAGAATGTAACTTTTATTCTTTCAAATCATGCACTTCATGTAACAAAGTGTACTACATTTCCTTCATACGCATTTCTTTCTTTCAATCGAGATTTCAATTACATTTAAAAGGTCGATTCAATACCACAAAGGTAAATTGGAGAAAGGTAATACATCATTTATTGATTCCAAAAGAAAACTTTGTAATATCCTTCTTTTATTCTTTCCAAAATCATATATTATATACAGGATGAATAATATAATTTCTTCTCACGTGTTTTACTTTTCCACTTTCCAAACAGGATTTCATAGTGCATGCTAAACACATATTTCCAATGGAATAATATCATATAGAAAAGACAAAACCACTTCCATTAATTCAAATGAAACTCTTAAAACTTCCTTTCCATTTTATTTCAAAATACAACATACAAAATACGTATCATTCTTTCCACAACAAAATACAGAGTATAACTCTTTTACATTTCGAACTCCAAATTTCATTGTCAATACAAAGTATCCTTCCATTACAATGAATATATAGATCATCCAATTCAAAGAGGAAAAGGGCTACAATAATATTTCATTTCACAAGGGATCACAAACTGTTTTTCTCACTTTCGAGAACAACAACATTTAGATTTCTCATTCCTCCAATTTGATCACAACAAGAGCGGGGAAAGGAAACGCTCTCCACCCAACCAAGAAATCCAATGAAGAGGAGAAGTCATCCTTATCAATGAGCTCTCGAGCTGTAACGATACTATAATAAAAGATGTGATCCAATTCATGGCAACAACAGGCTTCCAAAACACACAAGCAACATTTTCACAATAAAAACACAATCCAAAAATGGATGTAGTTTACAACTACATTAAAGCATGACAAACATTACTTGAGGCTTTCTCAAGCAAGCCAAATGAACAAGAAACTATAGGGGATGTTTCTTATGCCTCCCAAAAGGGGAAATGTGTATCACCACCGAGTTACAAACCGCCAAAATATAGTATATCAAATCCTCGACATCCGTTATGCCTCCCCCAAGTACCCCTTATTCCTCACATTTCCTTATGCCTCCCCAACCTATTATGGTACCCCTTAGCGAGTAAAGAAATGCAAGCTATTTATTTGTAAGGTGGAACCCAAATCCTAACTCCCTCCACCCTTATACCTCCCCAAAACACACTTGTGTCTCCCACAAAATAAACCCCATAGTCTTCTCCTACACCATACCTAGGCCATCTACCCAACAACCCAAAACATGCCAAAACATTCATACATTAACATATACATTCATAAAAGAAGAGCATTTCAAGAGCCAAGCTCCTACCTCTCCATGATGGAGTTGTTCCAAGTTCCAAAAAAAAATCTTTATCCCAATGTAAGTAGTCCAAAACAGCCAAGCACA
Organism: Taxus wallichiana var. yunnanensis; assembly: GCA_018340775.1. NCBI lineage: Eukaryota > Viridiplantae > Streptophyta > Pinopsida > Cupressales > Taxaceae > Taxus > Taxus wallichiana. The sequence continues at coordinate 493,055,659 of CM031243.1, read as the reverse complement.
AGCATACAACAATCTTCTAAAAATTTTCAAGCAAGAGCTCCAAAACAACAAAAGAATTCACCCAAGAATGAAGTCTCCAAAGTGAAGCAACCCAAAACAAGGAAAGGAATTCAAATTTAATAGAAGAGAGAAGGGAAGAGGATGAGGTGGGTCCATGTAGGATGTCACATCACACATCCTCAACTTCAACCCCCAAAGTCAACTTCATTCTCCAAATCATAATAAATAGGTGGGTGAATAATATGGCAGTTTACTTACACACTCAAATCCAACCCACACCCCAAAGGACTGAAATTAAATCATGTAAGAAAAGTGCAATTAAAACCTACAATTTGCCTTCTCAAAAGTATTATAAAAGTCTAATCTCAACTCTCTAACCATAGGTATGGAACTTGTAATTAAATTTAAGAGGTATGGGATAAGTTTAACTTGTCCTACAAGCCTTCAAAATCAGCCTCCAAGGACAAATTGAATTTCCAAGAAGGTGAAGTGTTTCACACTCAAAATTTAACTTACACATCACTTACAACACTTTAAATCAAGGCCAACAACTCTATTAATTACTTTCTCATGACATATTTTATTTAATCAATATTAACAACATGCTTACCCACAATATTAATATAACATTTAATAAATAAGGAAAGGGGCAATGCATCACAAAATAAAAACATGCAATATCAAACAAAATGGTCAAATAATTAAAAACACATAACCCCTTGGTCACATTTAAAGGTGATCCCCCCATGGAAATCCCTAACACACACAAACACGCATAAAAAAATACTAGTTGCCATCGTGACCTTGTTGAATTCATCTAGAATTCCAATGTGGTTGGTCTCCAATCCCCGATGTTTATTATGATATTTTAACCTGAAAAACACAAATACCTCCTTCGGCCTCGTGGCCATATCAAAACATCCAAAATAATATAAATATGACTCCCAAAATCATCTAGATATATGAATCACAAAAACATCAAAGCAATCTAACAATATCATTTACGGTTTTATCGACAAACTATATCATCATCCAATAATTTCCATTTCTAGGTCTACTCACAATATCTAAATATCACAAGTCTCACATCATCCATAATATAACTATGTCAAACAAAGATATCAACTTATATATAAAATGTCTGTACTAATCATCATGCATCATATGGGAATCAAATTCAATAATAGTCCATGATCTAACATCTAACACCATACTAAGTCAAAAATATAATAATGTCCATAATATAGTCACCAATGTCATGATCGGTATTAAAAGGTGTTAAAGGGAAGTGGGCACTACACTTGTGGTAGGGTCAAACATGCAGGATATAAATGAGCTAAAGAGATAGGTAGCCAATATATTTTCCATGAAGGATTTAGGTGCAACAAAGAAAATTCTTGGCATGTGAATCAATAGAGAAAGAAAGATTAGAATATTGACATTGTCTCAAGAAGAGTATGTGAACAAGGTGTTGGACAAGTTTAAGATGCGGGATGTAAAACCAAGTAAGTACACCGTTGGTAGGGCACTTGAAGTTGAGTAAATAACATTGTCTAAAACATATGAAGATATTGAATATATGTCCAAAGTTTTGTATCCTTTAGCGATTGGAAGTTTAATGTATGCAATGGTATATACAAGACCAGACATTGTCCATGCGGTGGGAGTTGTCGGCGAGATACATTAGTAATCCAGAAAGGAGCACCTTTGGAATGTAGTCCAAAGTGGACTCTCGATACTTGAGAGGGACCAGATGTAGACAATCGTGGTATGGAGGGTCAAAAGTTTCCTTACACAGATATGTTGATGCAAACATGGTTGGAGATTTGGATGGTAGGAGGAGCACCATAGGTTATGTATTCATTGTTGGTGGCACGATAGTTAGTTGGATTTCTAAACTACAAAAGATTGTTTCCTTGTCTACTACAAAGGAAGAGTATCTCTGCTAGAAACAAGCAAGGAGATGACATGGGTGCAATGAATCATGGAAGAGTTAGGAAAGAAGCATGGATTACATGTTATTCGGTGATAGCTAGAGTACAATTAATCTTGCAAATAATCAACATTCTATTTGAGAACTAAACATATACAAATCAAGTATCAATTTATTAGATCAGTTTTGGAGGATGGATAGCTAAAGTTGGAGAAGATCCATACAAGTCAGAATATTGCTAATATGTTGACAAAGGTGGTGACAAAAGAGAAGTTGGAAGGTTGTTCGACTTTAGTAGGTCTTCAAGATTGATCTTGAAGAAGAGAAACAAGTCAAAGAAGAGTTTGAGGATGAGCTATAAAATTGGGTTGCAGCAGTCTTCATCTCCAAGTGGGAGATTGTTAAAGTTGTGGAGCCTGATTGCAAGTTAAAGTGGCAGTTTGTTTTTCTTTTTCTATTTTTTGGGAGGAAATCATGGCCATGGATAAAAAATAGCATTATCTTGCTAATAGATTGGTGTTGTTATTTTATGTTTATTTTATTAATAAGCATGTGATATTTAGGACACTTGTGGTTGAAGCAAGATTTTACAAAGAGGTGCACAAGTTGTGTGTGTGCGTGCGTGCATGGATTTCTCTTTGATGTATGAGAAAGAGAGAATTGTAGTGTATTCCTCATGACTAAATAAAGGAAAAGTTTGGCTTGTTTCTGTGGATGTAGCCCAAATTGGGTGAATCACGTTAAATCATGGGTTTATCTTGTGATCGCATGCTTATTTTATTTTTATTTTAATTATGTTTTTATTGCTCATTTGTATTTTTATCCTAGCAAAAATTGTGTGCTACTCTAAGTAAAGGGTAGGATTTCACTTTCAAACCTGTAATAGCCTTCAACAATCCTCCATAGGATTTGAAAATGCACCAAATCCCACACCATATTTTACACCCCTTCTCCTCTCCAACCTTCCAAGAAGAAAGAATAAATGCTCTTCTATGGAGGAAAAACTTTTCCTCAACTCTTCCTCGATGAATCCCATGTGGCCTCAATGTCATACAATCTCCCAAGCTACCAAAACTTTCTTATTCCATGAAAGCTTGGTCCCAAGCTTGTTCATGAGGTTAATCCTTTGGGATATGAAATTTGAATAATATAAAGGTAAACTATCACTATGGACTTCAACAAAGGGGTCTCATACGCCATATTGGCATCTAATTTGGCCATGACCTACAAAGCAAAATTTACCTTCAAAAGATGGAAAAATCTACATTTTATCCCCAAGAGTTTAATTTTCAAAGGGGGATTCTCATATGCCAAATTGACACCTTTTTTGGCCATGGACTAAAAACAACATTGATAAAACTGCTAAAATCTGCATTTTGTCCCCGACAATTGAATTTTTACACATTTTTAGAAGCCTTGCCTCTAAGGTGTAATGGTCCATACATGCAATTGGCCTCATTACTTCCTAAACGAGATCAAAACGTTGAAATCAGGCCTACAAATTGGTGTAAACTGCCATGGAGAGATTATATAACTATCTTCAAAATTGTGGTTTTTCCCAAGCTCTATACATGTGAATGGCCTCTTCACCCTACTATGTCACCAAGACGAGTAAGTAAAGTGGCAATATAATATATCTAATTTTTGAATGTCGTAAAACTATTAGGTGTTTCATATGAAATAGAACTAAAAAAATAATATATGCTTAGTTTTTCGGTCATATTATAGGTTTATTTATACATATTAGAAGCCCATAATAATCCCTATAAATTGGTTGTTAATTATATCCAATATACAAACCAATTTTTATCATAAATATTATAACAATATTGTAATTTAATGTCATTTACTTTAAAACAATAAACAATTCACCACTAAAAGTAAGTTGGGACTAGTCGCATTGCGACTCTTGTTAAAGTATAGGTTGCATAGCTTTAGCGTATAATTTTATATGGTTTATAAAACAATATATTATAGGTTTCAACCAATGTGTGTGTGTGTGTGTGTGTGTGTGTGTGTGTGTGTGTGTGTATTCTATTCTTTAGGTTAAATTATATAACCTATAGTTTTGAAAACAAAAATCATGTGTCCCGAATTAAAACAGTTAAATTTATAAATACAACCAACTTTATACTAAAGTTTTGGAACATTTCAAAAGTAACTAATTTAAAAAAGGGTACTAGGAGGGGACATGAGATTTTTATTTTCAAATTCCAAAAGTGAAAAATAAATTGGATTTACCATATGAGGAGACAAAAATTTTAACTAATTTTAAAAAAGGTAATGGAAAAATTTGACAACCCTATAAATTTTACAAACATATGGAGAAAACTATCTTTTCCACCAAACAATATAAAGGTATATAAAAGAAATCAATTTTTTGACTCCATAAGGACTTAGGATTTGCCTAAATTTTCCAACATTCCCTTAAGAGAAAACTTTCAAAATTAAATGCCAAAACCACTGGTATTTCCATATATGAGTTTGCAACTTAATGATTGTCAGATAATGGGAGTTAGGTAACAAAATTAGTCACATTTTCCAGCAGAATTCACTCCTCCATATTATGGCAATTTTCTAAGGAAATGTGATCCATCTTCGAGCATTGATTTGTTTGTGATCGGTCTTTGGTTTTTGACGTTCAATGTTACATGGCATATTAATCATGTTTGGCGGTCTAGAAAATTATATGGATGTCATTTGACGTTTAAAATTTCATATGCACGTCATTTTTTTTATAATAACTATTACAAAATACATAAATTGAGTTAAATTTTATATGAATGTTGGTGTTCTTTGTAATATTCTCTCTTAGTTATGTGGATTTTGTTTAATTATGGATAATAGATGGGACCAATCAATTTAACAGTTTTTCACATATTCAATTTTTCCCAAAAATTAATGTTGCATTAATCAATTTGAAAATCCATAAACATCATTAAATTTTATGAGAATATTAAAACAAAATTTCAAATTACAATTTAAAAACAAATTTGAAGAAAATGATAGAAATCACTCACTTAGTGCAAACTTGCAAAATTGTAGAAAATGAGTTCCAGTCTAAATTTCCAACTTCTAGGCCTATAAGGCCAATCTTCTAATTTCACCTTTCTTGCAAAATCCCAAATCTAATACATCTAGTCTATTATCCAATCTTTATTTGTAAGAAATCAAACAAAAAAAAAAAAAAACAATTACAAATCAAAATCAATAAAATACAGCTAAACAAGAAATCAAATAAATCTAAAAAAGAAATCAAACAAAACTAATTAAAACCAAATTTAATGGATGTTTCTATTTTATCAATGAGATATGCATATTTTTTAGATTAGGTAACTTTTTAGTTTTAAGTGGACCAAAAAACCCAACAATACACAAGTAGAGAAGATACATCATTGAAGAGCCAAGAAAATTCCTCTACCAGTGGTGAAAAGAGACAACAAGAGGCAACACAATTAGCAAACATGATCAGCCTAAAAGGATAGACCAAGATAACCAAGGCTGACTAACAAACAAAAATGCTACATCAAATAAGTTTGACATAGCTCCTCATGATTCAAATCCCAAAGTCCCACAAAAATGACTCCGTATTACACGTGCACATTTTTTGGTTGGACCATAGTTTCCCTCCCATGTTTGCCTCCTCATTCAACTCAACCACCAATCACCCATCCACCAATTCACCCCTCAACAAATCATGCCCCATCCCGGAACTCAATCGCATTGAAGTGGGATTTTGAATTTGAAGCCTGCCCAAAGGGACTGTGTGAGTTATCAAGGGAAGTTGGTTTTCACCAACTCCCATCACCTGTCACCTCCCGACAAGTCTATCCTCATCTCTCTTGTCGGTGACCATTTGGCTACCACAACACCACCCAACACATAGCCATTCAAATTTGAAATTTCCTATCTTGATTATTCCACATCGGAGCCCGTCACCCTTCCAACCATTTACAAAGATTCCACAACTCTCCAGAGGGGATCGACCCAACATTCTCATCCACCATGCAGTAACTAACATAGAAACATTTCCCGCATCCATTTCTTTGGTAGGGAGATACTCCTCCTCAGAGTTGTTAGGATCGAAACACAAATGAGAAATAAAATAAAAATAAAAAAGAAGCATGCAATCACAAAATAAACCCAAGATTTAACGTGGTTCACCCAATGTGGGCTACATCCACCAGAAACAAGCCAAACTTCTTCTTTATTCAGTCCTGAGGAATACAATACAATTCTTCTTTTTCATACTACAAAGAGTAAATCCATGCACATATATATAGCTTGTGCACCTCTTTGTAAAAATTTTCTTCAACCACAAACAACCTAAATATCACATGCTTATAAAAGTTTGCTTTAACCACAAGCAACCTAAATATCACATGCTTATAAAAACAACTCTAGTCTATTAATAACAACTCCAATCTATTAATAAGATAATGCTATTTTTATCCATGGCCATGATTTCCTCCCAAAAATAGAACAAAGAAAACCAAACTCCCACTTTAACTTGCAATCAGCCCACAACTTCAACAATCTCCCACTTGGATACTAACTGGCTACAACCCACTGTTACAGCTCACCCTCAGACTCTTCTTTGACTTGTTTCTCTTCTTCAAGATCAATTTTGAAGACCTACCGAAGCCAAAAACCTTCCAACTTCTCTTTTCTCACCAATTTTGTCAACATATCAACAGGATTATGACTTGTATGGATCTTCTCTAACTTTAGTTGTCCATCCTCAAAAATGATCTAATAAAGTTATACCTGAGTTGTATATGTTTGGTTCTCGAATGGAATGTTGAGTTCTTTGCAAGATGAATTACACTCTGGCTATCACTAAATAACCTGTAATCCTCCTACTTCTTTCCCAACTCTTCCATGAACCGATGCATCCATATCATCTCCTTGCTTGTTTCTGTAGCAACAACATACTCTGCCTCTGTAGTAGACAAGGCAACAATCTTTTACAGTTTATAAATCCAACTAACTGTCGTGCCACCAATAGTGAATACATAACCTGTGGTGCTCCTCCTACCATTCAAATCTCTAGCCATGTCTACATCAACATATCCATGTAAGGAAACCTCTGACCCTCCATAACACAACTATCTACTACTGGTCCCTCTCAAGTATCTAAGAATCCACTGGACTGCATTCCAATGCTCCTTTCCTAGATTACTCATGTATCTGTGAAACTCCCACTACATGGGAAATGTCTAGTCTTGTGCATACCATAACATACATCAAACTTCTAATTGTTGAAGCATATGGAAATCTGGATATTTATTCAATATCTTCATGTGTTTTAGGACATTTCTCTTTACTCAACTTGAAGTGCCCTACCAACGATGTACTTAGAGGTTTTGCATCCTGCATCCTAAACCTGTTCAACACCTTGTTCACATACTCTTCTTGAAAAAATTCAATATTCTACTCTTTCTTTCTTTATCATGGGGGTTCATTAACTAGGCAATATCCTAGGATGTGAGTTCATATTGAGGTAATTAAAATTAGTAAAAGTAAGTTCAATATACCGGTAGACATGAGGGGGTGAAAGGGTTTAATTTATTAATATTTTGAATTGGGTATTGGTGGTAGGTTAGAGAGGTGAGCCAAAGGAAAGGGAGGTTTAATTTTAATATAAAACTAAAACATTTAAACCCTAGTTTTTAGTACTAAATACGAAAAAAATTACAATTTAAGGAGTGTGGTCATAAAGTTAAATTATAATCTCTTTTTGAATAAAGAAATATCAATTAAGAGATTCTTAACCAAGAAATAATAAGATGGTAGAAAACTAGGATTGAGTATGCTTTTCAACACAAGTGATATTATTTCACCATCTTAATTATTTGAAGAACTATTGATAAATGATTAAAGCTTAACATTTATAAGGTAATTGGTAATAGGTCTTGAATGGCTTCAAACTATCTTTCGAGAGAAAATACATATTAAAAAAAATGAGTGAGAAATATGATATATTTTTTGTTTAATATATTAGGGTAGAAATAAAAAGGGGTAAATAAAATTGTCAAGAAAAATGGGTAAGTAAGGTATGTGGAAAAAATAGGGGTATTTTCATTATAATAATATAACAAGAGGGGTTATTATCAATTGAATAATTAGAGGTAAAAACTAGAATTAAGGGTATTCTTTAATACCCTTCGAACGAACGTGTTATACCATACTTTTACTAAGTGAACCCCAATGGTCTCTATTGATTCTCATGCCAAGAATTTTCTTTGTTGCACGTTAAATCCTTCATAGCAAATGTATTGGCTAACTATGTCTTTAGCTCATTTATATCTTTCATATTTGACCCTACCACAAGTATGTCATTCACATACAACAACAAGATAATATAGGTGTCATTATCTAGTCTCTTAAAATAAACACAGTGATCAGAATGACATCTATAGTAACCTTGTTCTATCATGAACCTGTCAAATCTCAAATACCATTGTCTTGGAGCTTGCTTAAGGCCATACAAGCTCTTCTTCAATCTACACACCAATTTCTCCTTCCCCCTGACTTCATATCCTTGTGGCTGCTCCATATAAATTTATTCCTCCAAATCACCATGAAGAAAAGCAATTTTTACATCTAATTGTTCAAGATGCAAATCTTCCACAACTACCAAACTTAAAACAGTTCTAATGGAAGTCATTTTAACAACAAGAGAGAAAATTTCATCAAATTCTATACCTTTTTCCTGTGCAAATCCCTTCACAACAAGTCTTTCCTTGTACCTCTTTTTGCCACCTTATTCTTCCTTCAAACTATAAACCAACTTATTCTGGCAATAATGTTCTCTTTCCTACAAGCAATTGAACCAAATCCCAAGTTTGGTTGTGTTCCAAGGAGTCCATCTCCTCATCCATGCCATGCTCCCACTTTTTCCATGTTTCTACCTACATTGTTTCTTCAAAACTTTCTGATTTTCTACCATCTGTCAATAAACAATAGTAAATCATATGAAGATAATCTTACAGGAGTTCTACTTACCCTAGTAGAAATGTCTCACAAGATTTTCTAGAGTTTGAGGCTCTTGTTGTTCTTGTTGATTTTGATCTACATAATCAACACCGACTATGCCAAGACTAATGTTAACTTGTTGATTTTACAGGCCTTTGAGCACTTCTCTATCTTTTATCTCATCAAGTGCTACATACTCATACTTTTCTAGCTTCTTATCATGTAGTTATTCCCTGTACATAACCCTTTCATTGAAAATAACATCCCTACTCCTAATGATTTTCTTCTCATCTAAAATCCACAATCGGAATCCAAAATCATCAGTGTCATACCCAATGAAAGTACATTTCTTTGATTTAGTTTCTAGCTTGGTCCTATTCTTTTTATCTATGTGGACAAATGTTTCACAACCAAAAAAATTTTTAGAAAAAAATAGTTTACCTCCTTACCGGTCCAAGCCTCCTCTAGTACTCCACCTTCCAAAGCACTTGAAGGTCATCTGTTTATGAAGTAAAAGCAATATCTACAACATCCTCTCAAATCTGTAAGGGAAATCCAACATGCAATATCATGCTCTATGATAGTCATGTTCATTCTTTATGACACACCATTATGTTGTGGTGTTCTAGGAATTGTCTTCACCCTACGGATTCCATTATGTGAACAATAATTATTAAATTCATTGTTGTAGTACTCTCCACCATTATCTGATCTGAGACACTTCAACTTCAAACCTATTTCATTCTCAACCAAAGATTTCCACTTCTTGAAAGTATTAAATTACATCTTTCTTCTTTATACAAGAAACACAAACCTTCCTAGTAGCAACATCAATAAAAGTAGCATAATACCATGAACCATCAAGAGAAGATATCTGAGCCGACCACCACACATCAATATGAACAAGCTCTAACTTGTGCCCCTTCTTGGTTGATCCAACCTTGAGAAATATCACACGCTTTTGTTTCCCATGCACACAATGCTCACAAAAGTCTAGGTCTATGTTTTTCAAATCGACAAATTTTCCTTATGAATATAAAATCTTCATCCCCTTCTCACTCATATGGCCAATTCTGTGATGCCATAGATTTGTGTCTATACATGTAGTAGCTAAAATAGAAGATGGATCAGTAGTAATAGTGGATAAATACAAAGTACTTACTTTCTTACCTCTTGCTACCACAAGAGAACCCTTAGTAACTTTCCAAGAATCTTCTATAAATATAACCATACAACCCTCATCTCCTAATTTCCCTAGAAATTAGATTCCTCCTCAGGATAGGAACATGCCTGACATTCTTCAACACCAAAGTGTTACCATTTTACAATTTAACATGAACACTTTGCCTTTTCCAACAATGTTACATGGCTCATCATCACCAAGATATACATGCCCAAAATTCCCTTGAACATAATCTTGAAAATACTGTCTATGAGGAGTTGTATGAAATGAAGCACCAGAATCTAAAACCCAAGATTCTAATTTATTATCCAAAGAAAGAATAAGATCATCTTGTAACACATCACCTGCTATGTTTTCCTCTTTGTTCCCCTCTTGTTGATCTTTCCCTGATTTTAAAGACCAACAATATTTCTTTGCATGTCCTACTTTTCCACAATTCCAACAAACCATCCTACTTCTAGATTTAGATCTGCCCTTCTTAGATCTTCCACGATGTCTAGAATTTTTTTTTTCCTTCTATCTTCCCCTGTTCTCTACACTCAAAGAATTACCAGATGAATCACCTATGCTTTTTCTTCTCATCTCTTCACTAAGAATCACACCAATAACATCATCAAACTTTAAAGTGTTTGAACCAGAAACATAATTACTCAGAACCATAACCAAAGTATTCCAACTTTCAGGGTAATGAGCACAAAAAATTAAAAGAGCCATAACTTCATCATCAAAACTTACTCCTACAGATCTTAATTGATTAGTAACCGTGTTAAATTCATTCATATGATCATTTACTAAATCACCTTCTGACATCTTCATGTTAAACAATTTTTTTATGAGAAATACCTTATTGGAGGCTGAGGGTTTTTCATACAATTTACCCAAAATTTCCATTAGATCTACTATTTTCTTTTCCTTAGAAATATTGAAAGCTATCATAGTTGTCAGGCACAACCATATCGTTCCCAATGCCTTCTGATCAAGAACATCTCATTCTTCATCTTTCATAGTTGATGGCTTCAAAGCTTTCCCTTTCAATGGTAGATAAAGATCTTTCTGATATAGGTAGTCCTCCACTTGCATCTTCCATAGCTGAAAGTTTAGTCGTTAAAATTCTCAACCTTGAACTTGTTATCTTCTATCATTGCTCCCACTCAAACAAGAAACCCTCCTGTGAGCTTTTTTTTTTTGCCAAATCAAAATCTTGCTCTGATACCAATTATTGGGATCAAAACACAGATGGGAAATAAAGCAGAATTAAAACATAAATAAAAGAAGCATGCAATCACAAAATAAACTCAAGATTTAGCGTAGTTCACCTAATATGGGCTACATCCATAGAAAACAAGTCAGACTTCTTCTTTATTCATTCCTAGGAATACAATACAATTCTCTCTCTTTTTCATACTCCAAAGAGTAAATCCATGCACATATATATAGTTTGTGCACCTCTTTGTAAAAGTTTTCTTCTACCACAAGCAACCTAAATATCACATGCTTATAAAAATAACAACTCTAGTCTATTAATAACTCCAATCTATTAATAAGATAATGCTATTTTTATCTATGACCATGATTTCCTCCCCAAAAATAGAACAAAGAAAACCAAACTCCCACTTTAACTTGCAATCAAGCTCCACAACTTTAAAAAGAATCGTTCGTTGAGTTGGGAAATAGGAAACCACTTAGGATTGTTTTCCTTCTCCTCATGATTCGTCTTTCCTTCATAGTAGTAGCTATTGGATTCATACCCAACCTTCTGCAATGCTCACGGATGACGTACAATTTTTTTATGACAATGCCTTCCTCACATTTGTCACTAGGAGTATACAAGCATATTTATATTTCATTAATAAGATATGCATATATTTATATTTCATTAAAAGGATATTAAGATGATTCTATCATTTTTAGTTTATTTACATTTAAAAGTTTTGATTTTCATTTATGTTATATTTACCATGAAACTTAGAAATTTATAATGTATAATGTCGATTTAACATTAAATTTATTAACTTTCATATATATAAGAAAATTAATAGTCATATATATATGATTGTCAAATTTTGAATATACATATCATTTTGACACTTAAATTATATATTTACCTATTAATCATGACCGTCATTTTTTAAAAGTAAATGTATTCTCGACATCTAAAATGACTAAAAATGTTAAAACACCTTACAAAATTCAACATTGTTTGTGATTGAGAGGCCTCTCAAAACTATGTCACCAAAACAACGAATGCCCTACTACTATGCATCATTACAAAAGAAGATCTCAAGCATCAATCTCTCTAAAAATATCACAGGGCAACCCTTCGTATGGCAGTATGCAAATGTTTTGCTGTAATGACAATTGAGCGGTGGAAACAAATCGATAGAAAATATGTGTGTGTATAATTATTTTTTTGCAAGTTGAAAATTACCAAATGCGATAAATTATCAACCACTTATTAACAATCCACACTATTTATTAAAATGGAAATACCAATAAAGAATCTTCTTGATAAACCTCCTCTTATCAATGCCTACTATGGAAATAATTTATTGAATATTTAATCTTTTAGGAAGGATTAAGTTTAATTGCAATGTTTAGAATTGATTTTTTAAGTTTTTTCCATGTCATGCTTGACACACTTTGAGTGTTGAGGTAATATTATTCTTTTATTTTGCAGAGCAACATGAAGATGGAATCGAGTACGAGAATGCAAGTTTCATGCCCACGCTATGGAAATAAATAACAAAGTGGTTGTGCAAAGGATATTATTAGAGTGCCTTTTTTATTTTTATTTTGCAATATAGCTATGAAAGAGGAAATTGTGGAAGAGATCAAAAAATAAATAAAACTTATCAAGAGATATTGGATAGTGGCTATGCGTGGAGTTGGCAAATAGCTTTAAGTATAACAATATCTGTGTAGGTTTAGGAGTTCGATAGTTAGTCCGAATACATTGAAATACATTTTTATTGATATTTGTGACTTGGATGGTGGGTATGTTTGTATTTGGAAAATAGTTTGAAATATATTGATGTTTTCGTAGGTTTGAATTTGAAAGATTCAAATTTATTGATATTTGTGTATGGTTTTGGTATAGTGATTTGGAAAATGTTTGCAATATATTAATGTTTTCGTAATTAATTTGAAATATATTGATATTTGTGTAGGTTTTTGGATAGTGAGGATGTGCAATGTGTGGACAATAGCTTTAGTTTGGTTCTCTATAATAATTTGGGAAAACTAATTTATGTTTTTGGTTAGATAGTGCCAATGATTATTTAGATGCTATAATAATTTGAGAAATTTAATATATGTTTTTGGTGAGATAGGAGCTAATGATTACTTAGATGTTGTAATATTTGAGAAATTTAATATATCAATGATTACTTTGATGTTATTATATGTTTTTATAAATTTTAGGTGGTAAAATTTGTGCTAATGGTAATGCAAGGGATTGTTAGTATTGCATACACTCATTATCGGATGGAAATATCAATTCATTATCGGTATGGAAATATCAATTTCATTAACTTAAGGATATTGTTTGAATGTAAAATTCCATTGTTTTATTCTTTTACCTCGTATCATATCGACGGATATTATTTGATGTGTCCAGTTTTTCTATGATTGTGTTAGTCTATTCCATTTTTTCATTGAATGCCCTCTTCATTTCTCACTTGGTCATGTAGTGACTTAAAATACATTAAACCACCTTAATTACTTTATACTCTTACTTTGTTTGCTTAATTTTATGTTCATATATTTGTTTGGGTACATTCAAATTACATTTTTTATTGCATTGTTCTTGTCTATTATAAACATGTGACCCAATGCGACTATTCTTTGCCTAAATTTTTGTTAAATTGTTTAAAACTATTGCATAGACTATTTGAAATAAAAATAGTTGATTGTGATTAGTTGGAAAAAAAACAATGTAATAAGAAAGTGGACCCTATAATTATAGGGTAAATAAGATTGAAATTAATTTAAAAATAGCGAATACTTTCACATCATTGTCAAGATTGGAGTGTAATTTCATTAGACAAGTAAAAGGAATCTTGAAAATATTGCATCTATGCAGTAAAATCACTGCGTTTAACGGGAGAGCGGTAAGAAATATAAATCTTATATTCTGTGCGAGGAATATTTTTATTATTTGTTACGAAAGGTGTTGAAATTGAGATCGTTTGAGAATTTAACGAAATGGTAACAGCCGTAAGGCAAAGAAAATTGGATCTCCACTTCATTAGAAAGGAGGCCATGACAAAATGTGGCAGATTCAAATACATCCCGAACTCGAAACGAACCAGATCAGATGCGAATCGAGCCCATGAAAATGAAAACCACAAAAACCCCAAATGATAGCCAGAAACCAGAAGATAAGGAGCTCCAAATAATCTACCATGGCGGCCAAAGGTTTAAACAGAAAATACAAAGCCATTTTGTTAAAACCCAGCTCAAAGCTTCAAAATAGCTTCAGAGTGCCTGAAGAACAACATCCAAAGCAATACAAAGCTCAAATAGTGAGCCAAAACTGAAAACCGGATTCAATAATGGGGCCCCAACTTTCTGGAATATTTATTAATATTGGAAATTATGATTAGAGTAAGCGAGGCTTATTTTTGAATGACACTTAACCATAACTTCCATGTTACATGGAATATGATAACACGTATTATAACATATTTGTGATACTTGCTTTAAAGACGGTTTATCCGTGATAAGTTTAAATTCTTTCTGTTCTAGTGCAAAGTAGCGACCAACCTCATATCAGACGACAATCTTTGAAAGCTTGGTAAAGAGGGCCATATGTCTATGGCAGATTGAAGCTCAGGTAGTAATAATGACAAAAATAATTATTCTGATAAGGGAAGCACAAGAAACATAATTGATTCAAACATAAACAACAAAGGAAAGTGCTTCTTAGCGAGATCAAACTCCTGCTACATTTTAAGGCTGGTGTCATAAAACCTGTAAAGGACACCAAAAGAGTGACTTGTCAAGCTCCTTTTCGCCACGCTTCTCAGGTGAAATATTATTCTGACTTGAACTTACATTTAGAGAGAAAAAAATTACACATTTTCTTTTGATACTTTCTATGGTAAGTTGTTACCTTATTGGTTGTCTCTAGTTAATTACAGGCTGGGGATGAAGCAATGGTGAAATTGCTTTTAAATGGAAATGTGGATCCGAACGAGGCAGACAGTGATGGAAATACTACCCTTCACTGGTGCCTTAGGAAAGTTCCAGTAATCAGGATATAAGAAATGGTGCAAGGCAATGTAAATTGTACAACATTCAAATGATTCGAGCCAGCCGCTAAACAAAAGAGAAAAAACCAAATTAAAGATTCAAAGAAATAGTACGTATTGAGTAGAGGAAAAATAAAAATAAAAATTAAAATATAGTTATGTTTGTTACAAAATGTAATAGTGTATATAAAATTTTTAGAAGAGGACATTTTGTAAGTCTTCAATTTCAATGATGGCTATTTTTAGCATGTATATAGTGTCATTTATTTTTTCTTGTGGCGTAGAGCTAGTGTTATGCCCTGCTTGTATTAGGATATAAGTGGCCAACTTGTGGCTTACCATATCATTTTATTATATCATTTATACTTTCTCATGCTTAGTAGGTCGGCCTTGGTGATGACCATAGCATATGAATAGTATATATAGGGGATTGTAGGTAGTAGTTCATCATCATTTGAGCATTTGAGTCTTATTCTATGGTTTGGAGGTTTCCCCCTCAAAGTGGCAAAGCTATTCTAATTGCATATTGAGATCATTATTCTGAAATATTTTGTTATTTGGTGTTCTATTGTTTCTCATAATCTGAATTATACAAGTAATTTCATTACAAGTGGTATCAGAGCTACGATCCAGCCAAAATTAGGCAAAACCCTAATTTTTTGTTTCCACTCTATCTTACAAACCACATCGAATTTGTGGGCGATTTTTTTACCAAAGTTGTGAATCATTTCAAGTAAAATATCTAAAATTTTAGACTTTTTGATATCGTTTACAAAAGTTATTGCAAATTTAGGGTTTTGATAAAAACGCTCCCTAGACCAAAATTTGTGGAATTGTTTAGATTTCTTTACATTTTCGGAAAGCTCTCAAAAAAATAGTATTAGTATCTTCTCTGTTTTTTCTTTTTGGCCGAATTTGTATCAAACCATAAACCCTAAGGTTTGACATCATGGTGGGGCCTTCCACAAGAGCAAAAAAGAATCTGGTCACTCCTGGGTAAAACCCCAAATAAAGATGGGTAGTGATTGAAGAGTTGGAGTCAGAAGGGGTAAATACAAATTCCTCAGCACTAGGTTTACCTCAATTGATCATAAGGTGAGCCAACTTGAGTATGAGCAATGAAATGTACAATCTGAGATGGCCTCTAAAGGAGACATAGACCAAATCAATCAAAGGGTTGGATGATATCATGCAACATGTAAAGGGTAAACAGTATGGCCCAAATCCACCCCATATCAACCAAGGAGGATCTTCAGTTCAAAATCATGGACAAAATAACCATGTTGGATCACTTTTCCAGCCCAATCAAAATCCAACTTATTCACAACCACGGAACATGATGCCGAAAGTGGATATGCACAAATTTGATGGTAAGGATCCCTTAAATTGGATAAATCAAATGGAGAACTTATTTGAGTTACATCAAACACCATCAAGACAAAAGGTGACATTGGCATCCCTGTATCTTGAACTAGACCAATTTGTTTGGTATCGATGGTTATGTGCTCAGAGGCAGAAGAATGGTCTCAGTGTCACTTGGACAGTTTTTACCGAGGAGTTGCAATTGCACTATAGTTCCAGTGTTTCAGAGAACTACTTTAGTCAATTAGAAAAGTTACGAAAAATAGGATCAGTCAAAGATTATGTGCATCAATTCCAAAACCTATCCTTAAGGGTGGAGAATATTCCAGAAGAGAATCTAAATGACCTGTTTCTTGGGGTCTTAAGGACCACATCGAGCATGAGGTACGTATGTTTAATCCACTCAAGCTTTCTGATTCTATTATCATGGCACGTCGAGCAGAGGAAAAATTCTTTGTAGTAGGAGTCACCTTTCATTAACACTAGAGATCGTAGTATCTCTTCCCCTTCATTTACTAGGCCAATTAGACTCGACTCCTCAACAAATGGAAGAAAAGAGAGAAAAGGATTATGTTTTAACTGTGACAACAAATATGGACCGGGACACAAATGTGCTGAGAAGAAGTTTGTTCTATATTGATGGAGGTAATGAGGATAATGAGGAAGCTGAAATTATAGGAGAGGCTGAGGAACCAATAGAAGATGAAGTAGAGGATCACCAACCTACAATTTCTTGCCATTATCAGGTATTAGTACTCCTCAAACACTCAAGGTTATTGGCTATCTCAAAAATAGAAGGTGAGGTGTTGATTGACTCAGGGAGTACTCATAACTTCATAAATAGTAAGTTAGTTGCCCACCTCAATTGTTTTATTTACCTAGCTCTAGAAATGCAAGTTATGATTGGATGGTGGGATAATCAAGTGCACAGAAAGTGCCATAGTATCAAGCTTTCCATGGGAGACTACATGTTAGACTCACCTATGTTTTCTATTTCTATGGGAGGGGCATATATTGTTTTGGGTGTCCAATGGCTCACAACCTTAGGTACTATAGAGATGAATTTCCAAGAATTGTTCATGTGATTTCATTCAGATGGAAGGAAAATACAATTGAATGGGATGGTAGCTAAGTCTCCATAGATTATTAGCTCTCATCAGATGCAGAAGGTTCTCATAAAAGGAGTAGATGGATTTATAGCAAAGTTATTTTCCATAGAAGTACAAAATACAGAGTCTTCAATGCCACCCGATCTTCAGAAGATTGTTGATGCTCACTCATCTATTTTTGATGCAATTCCAAAGGGACTACCACCAGTTAGGGATCATGATCATGCCATTCAGTTGATTCCAGGAGCCAAACACCTAACATCAGACCATACAGATACCCATATTCCCATAAAAGTGAGATCGAGAAAATGGTACAGAAATGTTGAAGGCAGTATCATCAGGCATAGCCAGAGTGCATATTCTTCACCAATGGTCATGGTACGTAAGAAGGATGAAACATGGAGGATGTGTCTAGATTATTGAGAACTCAACAAGTACACCATCAAAGATAAGTTTCCTATTCCAGTAATTGATGATTTACTTGATGAATTGCATGGTGCTATTTATTTCACAAAATTAGATCTTCGTTCGGGGTACCATCAAATTAGAATAAAAGAGGAAGATGTTCATAAAATGGCTTTCAGACTCATGAGGGCCATTATGAGTTTTTGGTAATGCCTTTTGGTCTTACAAATGCCCTCAACCTTTCAAAGCTTGATGAACATTGTTTTTAGGCCATTTTAAAGGAAATTTGTATTAGTTTTCTTTGATGACATATTGATTTATAGTAAGACATGGGAAGAACACTTACAACATGTAAATAAAGTGTTGGAAGTTTTGGAGAAACATACTCTCTATGCAAAGCCATCCAAATGTTCTTTTGGTGTACAAGAGGTAGAGTACTTGGGTCACATTGTATCCCATGAAGGTGTCAAAGTTGATCCTCAGAAGATCAAAGCTATGGTGGAATGGCCAAGGCCCAAAACTCTCAAAAATATTCATGGGTTCCTAGGACTAACAGGGTACTACAAAAGATTTGTGTGGGGATATGGTAGAATAGAAACCCCACTCACTGCATTGCTAAAGAAGGATGCCTTCCATTGACAAACGTAGCCACTAAATCCTTTGAGCAACTGAAGGAAGCCATGTGCAACACCCCAATTTTGGCTACTCCTAACTTCTCAAAAACCTTCATTGTTGAATGTGATGCTTCAGATCAGGATTGGGAGTAGTTCTAATGTAGGAAGGAAGACCAATTACATTTGAGAGTCACCAATTCAAAGGAAAAGATCTGCTCAAACCTATCTATGAGAAAGAAATGATGGCTATTCTTCATGTGGTCAAGCAATGGAGGCCCTATCTCATGGGTAGACACTTCAAGGTAAAAATTGATCATGATAGTCTCAAATACTTTTTAGAGCAAAGGTTATCATCTGAGGAACAACAAAAGTGGGTAACAAAAATGTTGGGTTATGATTTTGAAATCATATACAAAAAGGGTAAAGAAAATGTAGTAGCTGATGTGTTGTCTAGAAGGGATACATCCGCAGATGCCTTACTATGTGGAATGTCCATGTTGACGGCCGATTGGGTGGATGAAGCAAGATTAGAATGGGATCAAGACAAGGATACACAATCTCTAATATAGAATATCAAGCAAGGATCTATGACATCTAACAAATTTGAGTGGAAAGGTAATGCGCTATGGTACAAGGACATGTTATACTTGAGTAAAGATTCTGAGTTGAAGCATAAGATTCTTACAGAGCTACATGCCTCACCTGTTGGAGGAAACTCTGGGTTTTTGAAGACATATCATAGAATAAAAAGAGAATTCTTTTGGGAAGGACTCAAGGGGGATGTACAAAATTTTGTATCAGAGTGTTTAGTGTGCCAATAGAACAAAGGGGAAACAATTAAGACACTAGGTCTGTTGCAACCCTTACCAATTCCTAGCTAGAGATGGGAGGAGGTCTCCATGGATTTCATCACCGATTGCCTTGTTCAGAGGGTAAGAATGTTATTTTCGTGATTGTGGATAGGCTCAAAAACTATGCCCATTTTTGTGCCTTATCACATCCATTTGTAGACAATATAGTTACAACTATTTTTTTGGAGACAGTTCAAAGGCTACATAGAACCCCAAAGATAATCAGTAAGTGATCGTGATCCTATTTTCACAAGTAATCTTTGGACATAATTATTTTCATGTTTGGGTACTCAACTAGCTCACAGTTCATCTTATCATCCTCAAACTGATGGGAAAACGGAAGTGGTCAACAAATGCTTAGAGGGGTATCTACATTGTTTTGTATCAGATAAGCAGAAAGGTGGATTAAATGGCTACCACTTGCAGAATGGTGGTATAACACATCTTTTCATACCTCTTCTCAAATGACCCCATTTTTAGCATTATATGGTTACCATCCACCTTCTATCACTTCCTCCTTGAGGGTGCAAACTAAGGTCAGAGATGTTGAGGAACACATTCAACATCAACAACAAGTTTTGGCTAGTTTGAAGGAGAATTTGCATTGACACAAAACAAGATGAAACAACAAGTAGATCAACACCGTAGTGAAAGACATTTTGAAATTGGTGACTGGGTTTTTGTACATGTCTCCAGCCTTACAAGAATATGTCCCTAAAGAAACAAAAAAGGACAACAAACTTGCTCCTAAATATTATGGCCCTTATTAGGTTCTACAGAAAATTGGCAATGTTGCTTATAAACTAGAGTTGCCTCCATCTTCACACATACACCTAGTATTCCATGTTTCCTTCCTGAAGAAGGTTATTGGACAAAAATTTGAAGCCCAGAAAGAGTTACCAAAACTTGATGAGGAAGGAAGAATCATTTTGGAGCCAGAGAAGATTCTGCAAACACGTACTAAGAGGCTAAGAACCAGAGACATTAAGGAATATTTGATCAAGTGGAAGAATTTGAGCATAGAAGATGCAACCTGGGAGGATGAAGGTTTTCAGAGAACATCCAGATTATTCAATGTTGAGGACAACATTGGTTTTAAGGGGAAGGGCATGCTACACCCTTAACCTATTGCTTGTATTAGGATATGAGTAGCCAACTTGTGGCTTACCATATCATTTTATTATATCATTTATACTTTCTCATGCTTAGTAGGTCAGCCTTGGTGATGGCCATAACATATGAATAGTATATATAGGGGATTATAGGTAGTAGTTCATCATCATTTGAGCATTTGAGTCTTATTCTATGGTTTGAGGTTGCTCCTCAAGTGGCGAAGCTATTCTAATTACATATTGAGACCATTATTCTGAAATATTTTGTTATTTGGTGTTCTATTGTTTCTCATAATCTGAATTATACAAGTAATTTCTGTGTTTTTCTGTTTAGGCATAAAAATGCAAGAAAGTTAGTTTTTATGGTTTTAAAAAAAATGAAAATAAACGAAACATGTGGCATAATAAAATAGGTTAATGCCACCGTATAACATAAATAGTAAAAACAAAATCACAATTGTTTGTTGGTTTCTGATGAAATAAAAATCACTAACGATGCAACAAAAGCAAGGATCAATCCAAACATTAACAAAGTGAAATAATTTCACCCATTTTTTATCGAAAAGAAACACATTAATTGAAATGAATATCGAAACAGAGCAACACAATTTGAACAACATGGGAGGCTTTAATCTTAAGGGGTGTCATCTAGAGAGTATGTTATTTTTCACTTGTGAATTGAATTATCATGTCTCTATGTTGTATTTAACGGCCTTGGTAGAATGTGAGATTTATTCTTTGTATCTAGAGCTTTGGCTTATATTCTTTAGATTTTGGAAATAAACCGAATTAAGATTTTGGAGTGTAGGTTATTTTAAAGCCAAAGAGCTTTGCCGAGACATGAAAATATTGAGCCAAAGTCACATAACCTTTGACAATAATGAAGAAGATATCAGTTTTATGTGTAAAGAGGTGTCTTCTATTCCTTAGAGAAAGATGCAGAGGTTGAAGAAAGCGAGGAGAACACCTAGTAATGACAAAAAATAGGGTAGTGATATGGGTGAGTCCTTGGATTACACGAAAAGTATTGAGTTGGAGAGCAATAGTTAGATGTTAAAAATTAGTTCACCAAGACTACATGATGAAGATGAAGAGTGGATTGGTCAACAAAGCTCTGGGAACTCAGTGGATGGAGTAGAAATGAAGGATGACAAAATAGAAGGGGATCAAGTTGGTGATAGCTACATGGAGATAGAAATACCCAAAGCCGTAAATAATTCCAATAAAATTTCATTCAATGCCTCACTCACAAGGTCGTGCACTATATAGCCCAATAAGTAGAAGATTTTATTTGTTTTGTTTTTCGAATGTTTTAAAAAATTATATTAAATAATTAGTTAGCCTTCATCTGAAATCTATCGTCGAATAGTAATAAGGTTTCTTAGTCGGTAATTGGTACTCATTATTAGGGCCAACATCTCATGTACACACATCTTAAGACGTTATAGAATGGTATTGATTGCCACAATATACTAGATCTAAATATAGATATATGGGCCCCCGATATGGGGTATGGTAAGGGTTTGAGGATTGAAGAAAACAAAAAAAACGGGAGGAAGAACAGAGAATTAAGCAAGAAAAAGAACAGAAAAAGAAAGAGAGAGAACGGAAAAAAGCAAAAAGAATGCAAAAACTGAAGGCGGCAACTACTCGAAAAGAAGTAAAAAAACTGAAAAAGGCATTCTAAAAGAGGTTGTAACTTGATCATGAGCAAATTAGTTGATGTTGTACCCGCGAAGCATGGGAAGTGCCGAACATTGGGAACTGCCCGGGTAAGAGTTAGGAACAAGAACGGGGAGAAGCAAAAACCACTTGGGTGAAAGAATTGATTGTATCTCGCCCTTCGTCCTTCATAGCAACTGGGGATCGAAGGGCACCAAATTTGATAACTCATGGAGGGAAAGACGGAGTAGGAGCGTGCTACTGGAGACGTAGTAACACATGTCGAAGAGGCCTCCGTCGATCGTGTACGAACAGGATACGGGTCCAAAGGCAGGGTCAGATGGGGTTTAGCCGATGGAGATATTGACTCCTCCGGGAACCAATGGCACGTAAACCATGTCGAACTGGGACCAATCGATATCCAAACGGAACGAATTCTAGCTTCTCCCGGAGGAGTTTTCAATGCAAAATTCGTATGATACGGAAAGATTCATACGATATTCTTTCGCTCCAGTCACCCCAACTTCGAATCTTGGGGGGAACGGTAGAACCATTGACTCGGAGGGGAGACAGGGCCAACTAGGGGGTCTTATCCCCAATCGAGTCGATGCGTCCATCTCGGGCCGCCTTAGGAGATAGTCCCACTCCCTATAGACTGATGCCCGCCCTGTTCTGGTTCTGACCGATTGATACTGAATAGAATGTCTGGTCTGTCGTCACTCCCACTCCCTCCCCATATCGTCATAGGGCACGCCCTCTATAGAATATAGAACTGGGGTCACCCATAGGCCATCCGGTGGAGGGGAGGGGTTGGGTTGTTAATCTGAATGACCCGCCCTACCCTATATAGAATCATGACTGAAATCACTGTTATGGTTGAGTCGCCTAATAGGGGATAGGGAGGCCGAGGGGGAGGGTATCGTCGGGGTGAAGTGAATGAAGTATAGTCCGAGTTTCACCGCCCGGGGGCATGGGACGGTGGGTCTATATAGATAGGGGAATCTCTCGGCTTATAGATATGGGGGGCGATGAATAGCTCGAAGGGCCCTCGCCCCCAAGCCGCTGCCCCCTATATATAGATGATAGAGTAGTAGAGTAGAGGTTTCCTTTCTTTATTTCAAAGGCCCGAATGCAAACACAAACACCGAATCGCCGTGATCGAACAGAGATATAGATAGGGCACCATTTGACATCACTAGTGTGAATGATCAAATGGTCGGTGTTCCGGGAGATTAGATTCACATATCTAGATGGGGGCGGGGCGAAAGAATGAATTCATTATAGATCCGTGTCCCGGATTCTGAAACAAAGATTGATTCCGAGGAGTGAAGATCTCTCTCTCTCTCTCTCTCTCTCTCTCTCTCTCTCTCTCTCTCTCTCTCTCTCTCTCTCCCCTCTCCCCGAACCATAGATATATCTATTTGGGGTGTGTAGCTATATATGGTTGCCCCTCAAATTATTCTTATAAGCATATGATTCTTCCCCTTTAATGATAAGTCTAGTATAAAACATAAAATGTCAAAAAATAGCGGACTATCTACAAAGTGTTCAACAAATATCTATATGTAAAAGAATCTCAAATATAAAAGATATATAACAAATTTATGTATAAGAAGATTAGTTTGTATAAGATTGTAAAAAAAAATGACACAATTTTTATTCGTGAAATTTTCCGCATAATATTGATATTAATTTGGTATTTAAAATTTAATATTTAATTTTATATACATTTCACTGAAATAATAATTAGTAGAAAGAAGCTATACAATCCAGGGAACAAGAAAGGAAAGATACAATATGGAGTACAACAATACAACGAATACAACGAATATCTTTTGGACAACAATACAACGAATCTGCAATGAATGCCCAGTTGAAGTATACAATATGGAGTACAACAAAAAAACATGGATTTTGTACTGATTCAAGAGCCCCAGTCTCTCAAGTACTATAAAAGGAAGCCCATAACAGAAGAATACACTTTCATGAAGAAGAAAACTGCCTGTGGAAGCCACTTGAAAGTCGCTGAAATTCGTGATCAAATGCTGCAGCACCATTGAAAATATTGATTAAAAAAATTGTAGATATTGTGCTACCTGTTATGATATTCCAAACAATGGATTACAAACTTCACAATATTTATAAGGAAACGAAATTCATGTCATGCTACTTTTAAGATAATTTATAGAACAAAAATTTCCAAAAATAGAAATAAAATCTGGTTAATATTGTCTGTTTCAAATATTTGTTACATGTCGTGGTTGAGAATTCCCTGCTTGATATGTATGCCACATGTGGAAGCATAGTGAAGGTACGTGAACTGTTTGATAAAATGTAAATATATCCAGTATGAACTGAAAATAATTTGTTGTGTAAAATGATTCTTTAACAATATGAGTAGAAAACGTAGGATGAATTTGTCTGAAGAATGGCAAGGTTCTTAGCCTAAGCAAGGACACAAGCATATCATTCTCTGTTATGCAGTTGCTTTAAGCAGAGGGGGATTAAGCCTTAGGCAAACTAGGCAGTTGCCTAGGGCGCCAACAGTCGGGGGTGCCTTGAATCTAAAAATTTCCTTTTTGTCGGTTAATTTTAAAACTTAATTTTAAAATAATTTATCTGAAGAATTAATATTGATCAACCCATTTATAGATATTATTGTATAGTAACATAAATTTCACACATACACATAAAAAATTTTTGTAATATTTTTGCAAGTAAAAGAAAATATCACATATTTATAAACACATGATTTTTTTGGTATTGTTATCCATTCTCGATGTAGCGTCAGATTATGTAGGTGTGTAATTTGTTCTAGAAAAAGGTTAATGTATTTTTATAATGTTGCTAGTGTATCTAGTAGAGGTGAGTATAATTAAAGGAAAAAATTATTTAATTTTCTATTCTTAATTTTTTGGGGAAAATTTATATTATTTTTTATGGAGGAATTTGTAGGCCTAGTCCAAATACGACTCTTCACAAAACCATGGGAGCTACATAAACATTTTTGTTTCTTTGCAAAAAAATGGTGCTTTATTTCAAGATAGAGTTCTTGTCACCTACTTGATATGGCTAAATCAGACTTGCAAGAAGCCTTGTATAAAATATTGTATTTTTGCATTCTAAGCATCTCCTACGATTAATTTTTTCCATCCACAAAATATTTTTCATCCTTCCGTGATAATTTAATAATATATTTTTATTATTATTTTATTATGACCATGATGTAAATTTAAAAATACAAAAATATAGAATTTTTTTATTTATTTACTTTACGGAAAAAAATATTAAATAAATTTTTGAGGAGGGCGCCCACTCAAACTATTGCCTAGGGCACTCCCAACCTTTAATTCGGCCCCGGCTTTAAGCCAAGGGCTTCCCTTGAGTTCTCTGAAGCGGCCATGCATTCCTCCTCTCTAAGTTCGGTGTGAGAAAGATTAAAGCCCCAAACATTTACTCCGAGAATTAAACCCCAATACGAATTGAATTAGAAAAAAATTGAGAACTCGAATGTAGTAAGATGAAATATGGTTACAGTGCCGCATTAATCACTATTCCCTACCTTATATTGTGAAAATTGTAGACCATCTAGACATTTTAATGAGCATCATAATTTCATAGGTTAAAAAAACTTAGCGAATCACTAAACTTTTAACCTATCTTCCAACATGAATTGATTACAACACAACTTAACTCACCATAACTCCCGTCCGATTCATAAATGACGCCCGAGTCTTCTTCGTATCAACAGGGGTAAATTTGATGACGTTTAGACGCTTTTTTGTGATTTTAGACATTAAATACTTGTAAATATCTGATTTAATCACCACACCTAATTTGTATATTTAAAACGTGATTGCCAATTTTTATATAGATTTGTACATAAATTATAAAAATACATGTAAATATATTAAAAAGATGATATAATAAATATAGAATAATTAGTAAAATATAACATTATTTTGTGTTTTGAAAGACGGTATTGAAAAATTACCATCACTCGATTTTTTTGACAGGCATTGGTGGACATCAAATTTAACCACTATGATCAAAAATGTAGCAGCCAACTCGGGACGTTCACGTAACTACCTATACTAAATGCTTATCAATGTCCACGTGGTGACCGTGCAATAAATAATGCATGTCTAATGAATGACAGCTTCGGGGTTTACCAAACTAGAAATGTAAATAATATTTGTTGCCTTCAAATTTTTGTAAAAATAACGTCGAAAAGCCATATGTCCAGAGCCAAATACGTGAGATTCTTCAATGCAGTCATGGAAGATGTAATTCCACCAACAAGACCCGCCTGCGATAAACCCAGAGTGTTCGTTCCCGTGAGCTTGTCCCAGAAATCTGGTATGGGACTGCCCAATGGATTGCTGCTCAGATGAAGATCCCTCAATGTAGGCAAGGCACTTATAAACAATGGAATCCCACCCGAGATTTTGTTATAGCTCAGGTCCATCATTACTAAAGACTTACCCAAACCACTCAAGGTTTCTTCGGACTTCACCCATCGAATTGTCAAGCTCAAATCTAGCT